>JAYDZK010000056.1:50350915-50369869 GCA_034509185.1 Euphonia xanthogaster | reverse complement strand
ACGGCAGAAAATCCACAAAAAAAAAAAACAAAAAAAAAACCAAACCAAACAAAACAAAAAAAAAAACAAAAAAAAAAAACCAAACCAAACCAAAACAAAAAACCAAACAAAAACCAAACAAAAACCAAACAAAAAAACCACAAACAAACAAACAAAAAAACCAAACAAAAAACAAAAGAACAGAAAACACATTCCGGTTATTGAGGACGGCAGCATGCACATGCGTTTTACACAGGCAGGTGATGTATGAATCCACAACCTGGGCTTTTGGCAGGAGCAAATCAGCAAGAGAACGTGTGTGTGCACGCACGGCTCCAAGTCATCTTCCATGGCATGCAAAGGGGGAAGGATGGGCAGAGGGGGAGACAGTATGCAAAGGAGAGACGGAGGGGAACCACCATCTTTTACACAATATATTAACTCAAAAAGATCTGACATCCTGAAGAGAGACGAGGGTTTAGAAACCTCCACTCTGGTTATTCTCCTGGAATGATTTTAGTTACCCCCTAAAACACATGGAAACATTGACTTCATGAAGTGGGCTTGTGAAATTGAGGAGCCCTTCACAGAAGGCATCCCACACAGGGGCTGGAGTCACCTACGTCAAGAAGTGTGGTTCAGAGACTTGTGCCTGATTACATTTTTCAGGCTTCACAGGGCTGCATGACTTTTGTTTCTGACATCCATACATCACCTGCTTTTACCCTGCACATTAGACATGCGATAAGATTTGGCTGATCACACAAGCATGCAAAGTATTATTATTCAGCATCTTAAAGAACCGATGCAACACCTCAGGAAATCAAGTCAATCAATTCTGATTAAAGTAAACACAGAGAAATGTAATTGAAAAGAAAAAACCAAAAATACCCACAATGCATTGCTTTCACAAGCAGAGATAATGAGCTAAAAAGGTTAGGTGACTGGTCCAAGATCCAAAAATCGAAAGGTGCAGTGGGAGTCCCTGGTAGTAATTACTTATTCCATAGCAGAGAGGAGCAACTGGAAGGTTTTCCATGGGATGGTGCTTTCTCTGCTTTAAGCCATAGTTTTTTTTCTCTCAGAACTTCAAGCACAAAAACTGTTTAATGGAGCCTGGGGTTCCCAAATAGCTGCTCTTACCAGAGCATTCACTAGCATAAGACTACACAGCTCACTGTGGGGACAGGGGTTGGGGAAGGATGAGGAAGGAAGAGAGGGGATGCCTCCCACCCATTTGAGTTCAGTGTGTGCTTCACATACTGAGGAATTTCCTCCAGCTTTGTCCTCTGAAGAGCTCCACACAAACTCGCTCAAGGCTTTAAAAAGCATTAACCCCACCATCTGTGATGTTCATGGATCTGATGTGCATGACTTACCCATAGCATTAAGAAAAAAGAAGGTATGGAACACTAGCTATTCTTTTGACTATCATTTTTTACCCATCAGATGGCATGTGAAATGCTGCCAAGAGCCTGCCACCTCAGACACCCACCTATTGTAAGGCGCACACACACACAACAAAAGCCCAGCAGATCTTGCCAAAATTCTGCATGCTATTACTAAAAAAATAAAACAAAATAAAAAAAAAATCTTGCAGTGTTAGCTACTGCTTGGATAATTTAGTCTTGCTGCCTTCCCCAGGAAAAGTACACCCAATGGACAAAGTTACTGTAGTCTCCAAGAGCGCTGGGAGCGGGTATGAAGATAGAGACCCTTGTTAGAGGAAGAGGGGAGCCACTTCAGCAGGGAGAAGCAGGCCATAAGATCATGTTTGTTGAAGCTAAATTTTTACAACCACATAACAAAGAGTTTGGCTCCTGGGGCAGAGACTTACATTGCTGGGTTCTCTATCTAGGACCAGGAGTGTTTTAGCAGTGATACTCCACCTGCTCCTGCAGGAAAGGCAAACGCACGACAGAGGAAGTGACTTGGTTTATGAACAGGTTAGCAGTTTTAACAGTTATTCCAAACACAGTCAGTTGGATGAACATAAGCATTACCACATTGGATCAGGCCACTATTTCTATCAGCAAGAGATGCTAGCATCAGCTCTCCAGAGAAAACTGCAAGGCACACTAAAGGTAAAGGTAAAAGTAAGACTTCTGGATCCAAACACCCAAACACATATGAATCCTCCATCTCTGCATTAGTTAGAATTTGACTGACATCAACTTCCAGGGCTGAAATTTAGCAAGGTTTATTTATATGGTAGAATATCCATATTTGTGATTCTTAATGCTAGCAAAACCAGAGAATTCCTTCATCTGAGAACCACATTCTGGTTATGTAGCTTGACCAGAAGTATAAAACAGTCTGGCAGCCAGTCATATTTTGGTGCAATCTGTGAAAAACCTACTAGCTGTGCTAAAACACATCCAAGGGGAAAAGAAACAAGCTGGTTTTGTAAAGTAGCCAGCACTTCATTTAGGTGTACCAACAGCTGGCTGTTGTGTTGGAAAAGGAGCGAAAAAACCCACAAAGCTGTCTGCTGCCCTGTATCTAGTCTTCTATCAACTGTGGCTTCAAATCAGTGAATCTCCTATATATTTACACTCCTAGATGAAATTACTCTTTACTATGGCAAGTCTATTCCTCATATAGGTACTTAATGACCATGCACAAGTCAATGACTAACCTATAGTTTGAGAAATAAAATTTATCAAGCTTATTTAACTTTGAGAGTTTTACAGTAGGTAAGTTTTTTTTCAGACTGTCTGGATTCTTTCAGCTTTTGGTCTGAAGTGCTATTTGTTAGCATTCTCATTTAAAAAGCATAGCTGTGACAAATCAGGGCAATATTCCAGTACAGTTTTTACTTGTGCTTTGTATCAGAGGTTATAATGTCTCCTTATTTCTACCAAGTGGCACCTCAGTTAAAACTGAAGGTTGCATTAGTATTCAAAGTCAGGTTCAGGTGACTATCTAATTCACCTACAATAGTCTAAGCAGTTGCTTTCTGAGGTACCAAAACCTTTCTCTGGATAAACAAACATGGCCATGCATAAGTATGGGCATTCTACATAGGCATTAGCAAATCTTGAGTTCTTGAAATAACTATCAAAACTATAAAGAGCTATGATTTCTTGCACCTTCCTCTGGTTTAGCATTTGACACTGTCAAAACTTACTCTAACCTGAATAGTGCTCAGGTCTGATCCAGTATGGCAATACCAATGAACTTTTATTAATCTACATTCTGTATTTTTTAAATTCTGCTAAGCTCTCAAATGCAGTGATATCATTAAGTTTTGTAACTTAAACACCACTGAGGTTTGGGAAAAAAATTCCTTCTATCAGGTTTGAGTTAACCTGCAGCTTACTTTACTGTCTTCTTCCACATTACTCACTATGTCTTGGTCATTCATGTTGCTGACCGATCTTATGGTGCCATCTTTCCACTGGCCAGGAGGAAAGTAACCGATGGAGGGCAAGATGTCAGGAATGTGTGCCTGTCCCTGACCCCATGGAGGTCAACTGTGCCCACACAGAGTGGTGGCTATCCTACAGGTTACTGCAACATGGAATTGTACAGCACATTTTGTATTATTCCATAGGAATCCAATTTGTTCTACAAAGTATCTTGCAGAGACTCAGACTATGATGACAAAAAACACCAGTAGTAAGTAATTACATCCCACTGCTTGGGACTAGGGACAGTTCTGGGACTCTGTGAATCTGCCTTGCTTACTGGTGCCCTGTAAATGTTTACTAGGTAGTATGCTGCCCACGAAGACATGGGATCAGTCAGCAGGGTCAGAAAAATTCATTGTAATACCAGTAAACACAGATATGAGACAGTATTTGGAAGGACTAATCATTGGAGCCTGGCCCATACTTCAAATGAAAATAAACCTTTTACATGGGACTCAGGCTGGATTTACGTCAAAGACAAGGCCTTCCCAGTGACATGACAGCCTCTGGCGAGGAATGCTCTAGCTGTTACTCCCAGGGATGAAAAGCACATTCCCCCTCCCTGGTGCAAATATTTCATATTCTGCTAGATGGTAGCACTTAGCTCAGCTTTGCTGCTTTGTTTCACTGTGGAGCATTCCCCAGTAAAATGGGACTGGGCCGTTTTTAGAGCAATAGACAGACAAGTTGCAGGTCAGAGGCTATGGTTAGAGGATAGAGAATGTAAACTAGGGAATGGTGGCAAAAAAGTGGATTTGAAAACCCAGAAGAAACACTCCATTCAGAAGGCAAATATTTAGACGAGAGGTTTCATTTAAAGTCTTCTGGAGAATTAAAAACAAACATTGCCAAAACTGCCAAAGAGCAAAGCTAGACAGATATATGAGCACTGCAGCTTGCTTCCTGGAGCTCCACTTCAAGTATCAGACTAGACTCCAAAAGCATCACGGTAGCTCTCATCACTTAATCTGCTACAGAAGGTATTGTGAGCATTATCCAGCATAGATCAGGCCAGCTCCCTGCACTGATGTGTACGGATTCCACTTTCGTTCTTAATAAAAGATTTATGATTTTTTTTCTTCCCTTTTGGGCCTAGTGTAAAGGAAAAGAAGGGTCAGTCCACATCTCTGTGCTGGAGGATTCGTTTCTACTCCTGTTCTTTCTGAGAACATTGCCTGGAAGATATGGCAAGTAGAACTCGAGACATTATGATTAAAGCATCCTCAAAATCAGAAACAAAACAAAAAAAAAAACAGTTTGGAAGGGATTTGCTGATTTATCTGTCATTCCATCACATTTAAACAAACCAACAAAAACCCAAACCAAAACTCACATATAGACCTAGTTCCCTCTACTTTTAAACATAGAATACTCCTTTGTAACAGCCTTTTTTGCACTGCATTACTAGTGAAAATCTGTGGGCAAAGAATGCTAAGCCCACACATTTGCCATTGCTTCATTGCATTATCATTGTCTCTACATCCCAAACTCTCCCAGCTTTAAATTAATGGACTTGATTAATCTTTGTTTTGAACCTTTTTAAACCGTCTCCAACAAAGAAAGCAAATCCATTGTGGGTAACTGGCTCTTCTGTGTCCTACTGCCAGATGGTGAGAAATGAAGGTAATGGATAATATTCCTCATTCCTGAATATGGAAACACAAATGGAGTACAAAGAGCAGAACCTTTTCAGGAATTTTAGATCTTCTCTTTGTGTCCTTCTCAGCAGCACTATAACATATTGGTTCAATGGATGACAAATACCATATACAGACAAATTGAGAAATCATGAGAAGGAACCCATCAGCACTTTAAGGTGTTGCAAGTACTGAAAATTGTTTCAGTCAAAAACTTTACATAGAAAAATTTAGATTTGCCCCCACTGGGTGCCATCATGTGCAGAATGCTCTGGCACTAGCAAGATCTTGACTCTCACCATCCAGACAATTTTAGGGCTTTTTGTTAACCGATTAGCTACTTGACACGGCTGTGCAGAGCAGTCTGCTCTTGTGACCAGTGCTTACCCTGGGTAGGCAGGGATGGCCGTGGGAGGTACTGCCCGCACTGCCCCGTACACTGTCCTTCCTCGGCCCCTCAGATGGGCCCCCCGAAATGCGGCGGCTGTGGTGGCTGCAGTTGGATAGGGGAATCCTGGAACTGTGAAGATAGACAAGGTGGAAGGTGAAAAGGATACAAGCTCTGCCCCAGAGAACAACCACCTGCTTCAAACAAAGTGAAACAACAGCTCCACAGTGGTGGGACATTTGGCATCAATCCTGCAGAAGGACATGCTTATAACCCAGCAAGCATCCCATACATACTTCCTGCTACACCATGGCTTTTGGGGGGGAGAAGGGTTGCAGAGAGGTTTGGCATGCAAGAGGTTAATGTTTTGGCATGCCTTACCCACCCCAAACAGGGCTCAAATCCCACCACCTTTCAATACTGCCATGCAGTCTGGTTAGAGTCTGAGAAGCATGGGGAGTTACTGTCAATACAGCACGCAGTTCTTCCAAAACTGCAGAGACTCTTTAAAATAATTTGTCAAGAGGCCCTTAAAGTCAGCCAACTTACATCAGTCTCTTCCCTCCTTTCCCCTCCCACTCTTTGCCACCCAATCCTCTGTATGTTCATTTTAAAGCCTGAAAGACAAGATAGCCCATATAACAGCAGCAGCAATTTCCCATAAAGTGCCAGTTTACTGTGAGCCCACCTTCATTTAACAAGTGTGACCAATAACTGGCACCACATATAGCAATGCTTCTATTATTATGCTTTAAACTGAAGTAAACTGGCTCGTGATGAAACTTTGTAAAACTTCAGAGGCATCTGCAAACACGTCATAAACAGATACTGAGAGGGAACGAGTCCCAGGGCACAATCCCAACCCAGAATGCATCCAGCTGCATGCCACTAGGGGCCCTGCAGACCCGTGGTTCAGCAGCTTGTATAATATGTACTTTAGGGATTTGTCCATTTGGTTTCTTCCATTTCAATACAGGGAGGGGAGCAAGAGAATGGCCTATTCCTCATACGCACCCTTCCCTTGCTCCGCAGCCTCCTTGTCGGTCAGAAGGACCCACTCAGCAGTACAGCAAGACACTGCAGATTAACAAATTACAGCAACTATACACTAGAGTTTGGCTCAAGATAAACTCATTCCCAGCATGACCCATCCTTTCAAGTATATATTATACAGACTGGAGAGAAGAAGGGTAATGAGTCATCATTAACTCAAGCACAGTAACAGCACAGAGGCCATCAGGGGCTACTTACTGATTAAAGGAATGTAAGTGTTAATACCCCCCCTTCCTGACAGGGGCACTGCAGCGTCATTGCCCAGCGAGACATCTGCTTGAAAGCTGGATGCTAATTTAATTTAAAAAAGAATAAAAAACAAAAAACCGTAAAAAGGTTAAAAAGAAACATCAGATTAAGAACATAAACAAACACCACTGCAGTTAAATAGCAGAAGTGGAAGTGTCTACTTAAGCTCTACCTGCATATAACTCAGGGCCGTACACCGCTCCAACCACAGGACTCAACTTCCAACCTGAAACAACAAAGACTGCAGTGAATGCCAAAATCTACACCAAAGGAACAGGCAGCATGGGTAGAGGGAATGGTCTCTTGCGTGCGCCCCAGCTTCACATGCACAGCTTGTTCCAATTTCCGTTTCACCTCAATCCCCCTTGGTGTAGATGGAGGCCAACTGCCCTTCCCTAATGTGAAGCTCTAGGTCCAGGTCACTGTATCGGAGGGAACAGCAAAACATCAGCTGATCTGCAGTGGGCAGAGGCACTGCTGTGGGAATGCCAACTACCTTATATGCATATTTGCCATGAGCACCGTGCAACCCGGCATTCCCTGCAGGAACCTTGCTGCCAGCTCCTCCCTACTTTCACTGGGAACACTGCAGATACAAGCCCTTTCTAAAGCCACCGGCCCAGACTATCATCTCAGACAAGTCAAATTATAGCCGTGAATTTTCAAAACACCCTTCTGTCATGTCTGCTAGAGATCTGCTAAAAAGCAACAGTGTCTGAATTTCCTCATTAACTGCAACTATAGTTCATAAAAAAAAAAAATCATTCTATTCATCTCACACTTTCTCCTCACTGTTATTTTAGTATTTCTCTCCTTCTTTATGCTGCTTTTCAGGTGAAAGCCTTCACAGACAAATGATTTCAATATAATCTGGATAACTGGCAAGGACTGCAAATCATCAAGATAAAACCTACAAGAAAATAGGGCTTAAAGAAGAATGGGTATGAGTTGGTACATATTTCCAGTCACATCTAGAAACCTGTCTTTACCCCCTCCATCTCTCTAATGAGGGAGAAAAGAGATATAAAGCTAACAATGTGATCTGGGTTGGCTTCCACAAAGCATTCCTTTCAGGAAAGATCTTAGCTGTTCAGCTAGCAATCACAGAGGCATTTTTATTTAAATAAATCTATACGCTTCCTCTGTCTTGGAGCCCTGATGCACTTGCTGAACTTTTACCACCTCTAACCACTCTAGAAGGTATATGAACAACTCTGTGAACTGCAGCCCATCAACACCACCCCTTCACCTGCTGGCAGAGTATCAATGACAGATGCAGTGCAGGCTCCCTCTGCAAGTACAGGCACACTGCTGCTGCACTGGTCACCTTGACGGCAAAATACTCCAGTGGTGGCAACAAGAGGACTGTCAACTCTTAAATTTAATAACAGTTGTACAACCATACTTGCCAGTACTCCTTAAGCCTGATCTAATACTAAATTTCTTTGCATAGCCTTAAAGCTGGCTTTAAACTGCTGGCTGCAAAAGCAAAATATTCTTGTACGTTATCACTTTCACAAGTAAGACAAGTTTCCCTACCAGTCACATGCATGACATTTTCTGCCCTTGTTTTCAGAACAATATACCGTGGATGCCTTGCCTTTTGCTACAAAATCTCCTAGTTCCTTCCAGATACTGTGAGACCCAGAATCCCAAGCCTTTTGCTTGGCTGTGTTTCCCCAGCTCTCTACCCAAGGTAAGATTTACTTGCAAGAGACCATTCAGTAAGTCGGCAGCACAGCAACATAAAAATTTTTTTTCTGAGTTTAGAGTCCTACTTTGTAATCAAAACAGATTGTCATACCAGCTACTACCTGTATGCAGCTTCCTGCCTTGATGAAACTGTTTGGGTACATTTTCACACCAAAAAGAACTTTGCTGCCTGTTTCAGGACAAAGACTCAGATTCAATATCTTTACCAAGGCAGCATTCAGTTCTGCTGGGAGAATGACTTTTTATGCTATATATGCCTAGGAAGTTAAATGACTTCACAGAGAACCACCAAGATACCCCAATGGAACAGGATTCCTCACTACCCAAACAACTTGGTCTGCCTCTGTTTAGGTTCACTGGAAAATTCACTGAACACAGGCAGTCTGAAACAAAAAGCAAGCAAACAAGCAATGCAAAGCCTCTGTTTTGCTGGTTGCTTGGGGACAGCTGTACTTTTACAGATAGAACCTAAACTGAACTATCTTAAGTCATTAAGCTAATTACTTAGATTAAGCATCTTAAGTTATGTTTCTGCATTCATATTTAGATATCTACGTGACGGCAGTGAGACACAGGAGTACTGCACGTCCCACCATATAGAATCAGCTTGCAGTAGTAGGGCAGGCAACCCACAGGCCCTTGGTACCTTCATCCATTTAGCCACATGGGGCATGTCCATACTTCTCTCTGTCCCCACTTCTCCATCTGGAAAATGGTATTCCTCCACAAACCCAAACTTTTGGGTTATACTGAATGGTATAATGATATAAATTAGAGTTTGTGAGGTTTTATTGGTTCCTTTTGGTCCTGAGGAGAGGTCATGACTTCTCCCTTCTGTCTTTCTTCAAACGTTTCAGCTCATCACTAGGACAAACAGTCTCCCTTACCATTTGCGTAAGGTGTGACCATCTTCTTATTGGTCATCACTCTCGCAGTGGCATTGTTAACCTAAAAGTAAAAAGGGGAGGGGGAGGAGAGGGAAGGAAGCACAGAACGTTAGGGAAAATGGTGAAAAACTCTCAGATACCACACACACACACGCACACACACACTATACTTCTGAGCAAAAAAAAAATAAACGGCTAATTTTACATGAATGCAATCTTTAAATTACTTTTAACAGTTGCCATTTAATTATAAAAGTTACAGCTAAATGTGGCATTTTAAAATTATGCATTAAACAAAAGGCCAACGAGAGTAAAGTGCAGATTCTCCACCACCGTGCCATCCCTAGGCACGGGATTATTTACGGCTCAGCGATCAAAAGGGCAAAACCCTAGATGCTTTGTCCAGGTTCTCTTAGAGAGGCAGGGATAATTTCTGCAGCCCAGGGCAGGGGAACTGAATCAGGTGATGCACAAGCTCACTTGTTTCTCAAGCTCACCGCTGGAATTGGGGCCCAGCAGGTCACTGGCAGGACACTTGGGTAGAAAAAGGCAGCCTGGAGTCCCTCAGCATTAGATTTGAACTCCCAAGGCTCGAGGAAATCTCTGGAACGTCACCAACTCTTTACATGATCTACATTCACTGATTTACACCCACCATTTTCAGATCTTTTTCCATATAATTTTTTCCTTGTCACAAATCTCATGGGGAAAAAAAGAATAAACAGCAGCAGACCTGGATCATTTTTGGGTTTACTGTGCCCTCCACCCTCTTTACAGAGCACTGCAGAGTTCCAAGCGGTTTTGACTGCTCAAGCAAGTGGGGTGTTACCGCAGAGATGGTGCCAATAAAGAAAAGATGGACTAGTTTGGAAGCCACATTACTGCAGCCCCATGTCAGCCTCAAAGCTCTTGCAAGGAGGGTGAGGTTTTATGGATCATCAATAATTTATCAAAACGCATGCCCAATGGGAATGGAGGCCGGGGTGAAGAAGAAAAAAAAAATGGATACAAAAATAGAAGCTGCCTCAGGCCCTTGAGATGTATGGATGGTGGGTGTACACAGGGTGGGGAGTCCAGAGCTACATTTTACTCTTGTTTCAGACCCAAAACAATAGAAACATTACACATTTAAAAAAGAAAGAATGGGAAACAACAATGATGAGACTGAGAGCATGCAGTTAAACACACACAGATAAAACAAAGAAAGAAAAAAAAACACACCACAATTGATTCAGAGGGTGGGGAGGGGAGGAGTGAGGGGATAGGGTCTCACAGACAATCATTAGATGGAGCAAGTGCCTGAAATCAGCTGCTACAGCAAAGTGCAACACAAGCACTTAAAGGAAAAATTGCCAGAACCAATCAGAAACCACCAGTCAGCAAAGAGACCAACAGCTGCATTTAACTTAGTAAAGAAATAAACTGGGGAGGGGGCAGAAAGAAAAAGAGAGAAAAACAATAACAGCTACAAACAGGTCTCAGATAGAAAGAGCAGCAGAAAGAAGGGGCAGGAGAGAGAGAAGAGGATATGGGTGCATTAATAAAAACCAGCCAAACTGGAGATTAATAACTCTGAGTAAGATGTGCAAGGGGAAATCACCATGAAGTCAGTAATCAAACAGCTCAGACTGCTACAAAACAATATGTACATCCAAAGTCCAGGCGGCATTACTCAACAGCATTGAAAATAAAAGGGGGAGAAGGGGAAGGAGGTGGGTGGGGACAACAAGTCAAATCACATTTCGTAGTGTTAATGTGAGATGGCAGATGGATTTTTTCTTTCTTAATTTTTTTTTTATTTTAAGAAAAATTAAAAAAAAAAAAAAAAAAAGCTTCTTCTCTAGCACTTTTGTTTCACTTACCGCCAACTTGTACCATCGCCAGCATTGTGTATAGTTACCATGGAAAGAGTGAGTCAAGTGAAGGGCCCTAAACGCTAAACCATCGGAAAGGGAAATAAAAAAAAAAAAAAAAACAAAACAGAAAAAAAAAAGGCAAAATATGCAGACATCTTACTCAAAAACGGCGGCTTTTTTGTTTCAATATTTGTACTTTTCGGTTTGTGTTTGTTGTTTTTTTTTAAAAGAAAGAAGGAGAGAGGGATGATGCCAGTTAGCCTTCAACACAGTGGAACACCAAACTGGTCAACACCAGACATGCCCAACATATGGCCATGCTGCCCATCCAACATTAACCCTTCCCTCCCCGGTGGCAAGAGCTAGCAAACTTTAAGGATTAGCTTTCACCAAACCTATTCTTGACCATGGGCTGATCAAGAAACCAGCAGTGTATATAGCACAGCCCACTTGGGGCTGCTGCCCCACAAGTCCCCACCCCTCCCACAGGCATCATCTCACACTTGCATGGAGGAGAACTGGCCTCAGAGGAAAGAGAGGATACTGGCTGGCCTCCTGCTTTCTTTTTTGGACACAGTTAGAAGTTAGACAGTACTCTTTCAGTTAGTTTTGTTCAGGCCTGGTAACAGGAAATCGGAGCCTTGCAAACTGAAGCAAAGGAAAAATCAAGACAGCAGAAGGGAAAAAACTTGGAGTGGGTGGGAATAAAACTTAATAAAAGAAGAAAGAAAAGGAAAAAAATACCCAAAACAACAATAAAAATATTCTGTAAAGGGTGTAAACTTCTATACATTTCAGTGCAGGGAGGTGAAAGACACAGACACAAACACACACGCACACACAAGACTGGGATCCAAATGTGAAATAAGTGAGGCAAGACACAAAAAGAAATCAAAAGAATAAATATAAAGAAGAAATTGAATTACTGAAGACATGCACCTCGATTTTACGGCCCTCTACCACGGTGCCGTGTAATTTCTCCCTGGCCCTGTCTGCATCAGCACTATTCTCGAAAGTTACGAACCCGAATCCCTGCATGCAGCGGGAGAAGGGGGGAAAACATGCACATCGTTATATATTGAAATACTGATCTCTAGGTAAATAGAGAAAAAATATCACAGTATGAAATCAACATCAGCACAACTCAGCAATAACCTCCTAGAGTCACATTGTTGGTTCATGCATGTTTCATAAATGAAAGAAATTAAAATCAATAAGAAAGAACTGTAATCATAATAAGAACAATAACAAGAGTAATTAAAAAAAAAAAAAAAGAAAACATAAAAGCAATTGAGGCCAGACCAAAAAAGAAGTACAAAGTTACTCGAGACAATTTTTCATTTTGGTTTAGCTTGCTTTTTTGTTTAAAAACATTAAACCCTGCTCTGACATAAGCAAGCTGTGTAAGCCCAAGTAGGGCTTCTCTCCCCTCTTAATGAACACAAATTTTGCAGGACCCCTGTCCACCCCAGACACAGTACAAGACATCGACACTGAGCAGCACTTTGTTCTCTTGAGAAACTGCTATGAGAGTGAGCAGCAATCTGAGGTCATGCCTGGCACCAGGAATTCTGCAAAGCTTTGGGCAAATTAAACACTGAACCTTACTTTTCCCACCTGTAGAATGGAGACAGTAATAATTACCTACCTTAGAACACTGTTGAAAGGAAGGGCTCTTTGTAAAGCATCCCTTGTAACTCTTCAGGGCACAGCTCATGCCTACTCCTAAGCCAGTAACTTCCCCAGTGATACATGGGGCCCTGAAAGTAAGCAAGGCTTCTAGGTGGCACCATAAAATAAGCATATTTAATGTGAAGATTTAGAGTATCACATACTGTACTTCCAGAGTATTCTTATCTCTGAGTACTGTGGTGGACTTGACTGTAAATCTAAACACCTAAATACTGATTCATTGGTCAAGGCAGGTTTTGTATGACACTGCTGACCCTCTGCTACCTCTCCCTGCTACCCATCTTACTCAGCTGTGTTCTGAGATGGCAACCTCTGCGCTGTGGATAGCAACAGATCTCTGCGTAGTTAGAATACAAAATTTCCAAAAAAATCGACATGCCCTGCTTGGAGCAACCACAAAGGCTCAAGGACTGCCAAAACATCACTTTAGTTAGACAAATTCAGGTTTACCACACCCATGAAGGCACAAGCAACACATGCCTGTCCTACACATGCTCACGCTGCTGCCAGCTCATGCAGTGGTATAATAGGGCAGGGTAAGACACCATGCTTCCTTCCACAGACCTGAGTGCACTGGCATTAAGAGAGAGCCAACATGACAAAATAAATTAGGATTTTAACTAGGAGCAAATGGCATCTTAATACAGACAACTGTGATGAGATATTCTTCATGCCATTAGAGAGACTGGACCCAAACAAAAAGCATTGTTGCATTCTGCTTTCAGGACATTTTAACAGCAATAACTGGCTCCTGTGGCTTGGTATAAAGCAAATGCTGCTTTAATGTAGAGAGAGTAATCTCCACTGGCTCCATCACCCTCAGGAGCAGAACAACAAAGCTTATATTTGATGCAATGGAAACTCCCAATGTTAACTGAAGAGTGAGGTGATGAGAGTGATCTACAGCTATGCTTGTCAGAGAAGGGGCATGCTAGCCAGGCAACCTCCTTCATGCATCTTGGGATCAGCATGTATTTCGACTGGACAGCCCAAAAAACAGATAGCATCTTGATTTCTAAGCATTGTTAGCAATAAGACACAAGCAAGCCATTATTCTTCAAGTGCTTTTTAAAGGTCTTTACAATACTAATCTGAACAGCCCAAGCTGTTTAAGTGACAGTCTGGCCTTTATCATCCACAGCTAGGTTTCCAGCACAAAACTGCCACAAATTTGTAAAATGCAGGGTGGTGGTTGTTGTTTTTTTGAGGGGGAAGGTTTACTTTTTTCCCTCCCCCCTGAACAGCAATAATAAAGGATCTTAGCCACTACTGCAATGCTGAGATCAACAAAAGCGCTCCTTTGAGCTCCAACCTAATAATCTAAAGCTTCAGATAATTTAATTTCTCCAGCTATGAATAAAGAGCTATATAAATAACAAACTGATGCCTCTTTCAGAACAGCATAAAAGTTCCCATTTAAATGAATTAAAATCAGAGCTACAAGACATAGGGGCTAATAAAACAGCCCAACTGCTTATAACTCTCAAATATGTTGCACAGAACTGAGGGGGTGCAGGGGATGTAATAGCACAGCTGATTATGAAGGAATAGGGTACTGTGCCTGCTTTAAAGAGCCCCTACAGAGAAAGGTAAGCCTGAGAAAAAAGAGCAACACTTTTCCCTCTGGTTCTGTATAATGGGGAAAAAACATCCTTTAAAGGCTGGGGGAGGAGGGTAGGTAAAGACCGCAACAGGAATCTCTATTTCCCTCTTTTCTTTTTGCATTAAAATTTCTGTTTGTTCTAGACAAGCCTGTGGAGAACAAATTAAATTTATGTCTTCAGTGATGATGTGAACTGAAAGCTGGAGTGCAGATGGAAAGTAATTCTTTAGAATTTAATCTGTGCAGGCTAGAACCAAACTAAGAGTATTTTAATTCACATCTGTTTGCAATTAGTAAAGTCTGTATGGGATTTTTAAAAACTACATTATCATTAAATATCTTTAAACTGAGTAGGAATTTTCAGTATTTTTATTAAGTTAACTCAAGGTAGCACGCAATCCACACGAAGACTGTATGAATATAATTAACAAAGTGAATTAAACCAGAATTAATCTGGTTCAGAACAACACAACTAATTAACCATATTTTATGGACAGATCAGCCCTTAGCTTGTGCAGCTCTTTTTTGAGCACCATTTAATGCCAATGCTGAATTAATACTTTACATAGTTGACTATGGCAGTTAGTGTTTGTGTCCTCTTGGTTTGTCATATTAATGCATCTCTTAGACATTCAAATTTTCATCAGGAAAAACAGGTGAGCCACAGTTGACATTTTTGTTATTTCTAAGTTTAAAAACTAGCAATTATATATATACACACACACACACTTTTGAAGTGGGAGAGAAAAAAGTACATATTTTTTTTATTCCTTCTCACAGATGACCTGTAAAGAATAGGGATTAATTTGTACCTAAACACATATGCAACAAACAGTTTTCAGTTTTCCCTCAGCAAGGTTGTCTTGACCTTTAAAGAAAAAAAACCAAACAAAGCAAGAGGAGAAAAAAAGACGGGGCAGGTATCCAATATTTACTAGCTTAGCTTTATAGCAGGTACTGGATTGCTCTATAGTAATAGGTATGGAGCAAGAGGAAGGGAAGATCCTAGATGAAAACAATACTCAGGCTTTCTACAATTTAGATTATATGCATAGTTTGAGTTTAATAATGTTGTTATGATAACAAGGCTGAAATTTTCAACAATTCCTCCCCACCAGCAACTGCCACGAACTTCTCCCATGCAGAAAATAAGTTTAACCCAGTGAACACTAAATTCCAATAAACATTTTTAGGAGTGGTGAGAAATTTGCAGTAACAGACTAACCCCTTTTTACACAAAGGTTTATTGAATGGGCCTGAAGAGACCGAGTAACTGTCACCCTTTTAGTCTGGCCTCAGATTCTGCAATAAATAACAAGCAACATGATGAGCAGTGAAAAAAATAATAAATGTGTATATATATACAGTATTGGAACGTTTCCATCTCTGAAGAATGAGAAAGAAAATTTACCATGTAACCGTAAAGGGAGAAATCAAAACCAGACGGTTCTCCTGGGTGTGGCCAGAACACAGAAATTAAACAAAAAACAACAACAAAAATAAAATAAAGTAAAATAAAAAATAAATAAAACCAAAGAAAACTAAACAGAGCCCCTTGAAATCCATGCATTGTTAACCCTTCATTTGTCATGGAGCTTAGACCAGTCACCTCAGCAGCACCATCTTTGCTTTGTACCACTGGAACATGCAGCCAGCAACCAGCCTTGCTGTTATCTGCTGCTGTGCTTGTTTCTAAACAAGTTTTTTTCTTTTTTGTTTCCCTTACTTCAATATGAAACTTTTAGAAGCCTGAAAAAATTGCCAAAGAGGCAGCAGTTTAGGTTACTTGTTTCTAAGGCATTTGGAAAGAGTAGGAGGGTTTCAGCTATAATCCACCTGAGATGAGCAGGACTGAATGCACCGACAGCAACACAGCACAAAACCCAGAAACAAATTATTGAAGTCACACACAAATGCACCCTTCACGTTGGTGAAAACATCTGTGTAAACCAAACTGCCACCATTTCAGCAGCTCTTCCAGCTCTTCCCAGCCCCCATGCCATGCTTTGCATTAAGGTACATACACATGTAGAACCTGTCTGTGTACCTGTACAATCTGGTGAGTCAGATGCAGAAATTAACCTGACTAAAAAAAATGTAAGTGTATCTTCAAAAAAAACCTGCAGGGCTATTTTTAAGCTCTATCATTTCCACAATCCAGCTTGAGCTGCTCCACTGCCAATCCCTGCTGTGAAACAGCAGAGGGGGCAGAGGCCAGCAGCAAGGAGCTGGAGCCCAGCCGGCAGTGCTGGGCAGCGAGAGCCTGGGGTTTCAGAGCAGCTCCAGCCAGCTCAGGACAAGGGCTTCACAGCTCCAGTCATCCCTAGGTGTGTGCCGCTCCTCCTCCCTTCAACTGACCCCAGGCCTCACTGAGTGGTCCATGAGTTTAACAGGCTGAACTGACTGAAGACAAGCTCATTCCTCTCCCTGCTGCGTCAGTGTCTTGCTAATTTAGCACCTAGATCCAGCTCCCTACATAGTGAAATGAGCACTGCTGGAAAAACAATCCCACAGAAGCAGTAGATCAGCTTGTACTATGAAACCATAAACTTCAGCCTGAAATGTAAGTTTAAATACATCAGTTCAGTGCAGGGACTAATTGATCTCTTTAGTTCAGTATTGCAGACTTCAAGGCATGAAACCATTGAAATAGGATAAAGGGACAGTGGTCATGTCTCCTTCATGCCACAGGCATCCTAAAAGGATCTGGTGACCTGAGAAAATGATGCTGGTCACCAGTACTTAAACTGTTTTTAAACCTCACTGTATTAATAACATTGTTTGTATTTCTGGTTCAACTGATGAAATCTGAACAAAAAATATAAAATTATTTAAAAGAAAACAAGATTTCTAATTCATTTTATGTAATAAGGGGCTTTTCACTGAGTGGAAACTAGGTCCAGAACAAGAGTGCCTCAACTCAAAGCACCTAATCCATTTAAAGTAGAAATAAATGCACATGGAAACTTACAATCTTTAAGGCACCGTTATCAAAACCTAGTCACATTCTTATCTTAACCTTCAGTTAACTGCAAACTTAAAAATCCACACAGGTTCCACAGAAGTTTTTATTTAGCATAGGTTTACTTATATAAATCCAAACACCAACAGATGCAATTTTTCTCATAACCCAGTACACAACTAATTTTTAAAGTAAATATGAAGCACTTCTAGGCACTATAGTCCTATACAAGAATTTGGAGTTCTGGGTCTCCCAAGAGGAAATCGGCGAGGGACATAAAACTTACAGTATCCTGAAACCATGAGCTCCTCTGCACTAATACGAACTCTTACCATTTAAAAAGCTACAAACAACCCCAAAAACCACCAAAACCCACTCCCTATTCAGCCAAGATTTCCCTGCATGCTTACGTACTCCTGGTCTCTGAATGTCATTGAGGGCACATCTCGGAATGCCACATTGTACACAGCTGGTGAGCAAAGAGCTTGGATTCCCTTCCCCTGCAGTTTTACAAATGCCACAGGGTACTCATTACACAGGCAGACTGCATTAATTCTGCAAATATGTCCACTGGTTTAATTCAGCACAATAGTGGCAAAATACGCATCTAGAGGATGCATCTCCACTAACAAAAGGAGCAGGAATCCTCTCGACTTCCTCTGGAGGTGTTTTATTCACGGTTCAGTGAAGTGCATGGTAAACTGCAACCATGGGCAGAATGCTATTTAAAGGCATGTATACCAGTCAGAGCTAGAAATGTAATGGTAAACAGGATAAATTAAACAAACAGCTAGTTTCCTGGAAGCAAGCAAAAAAAGCCAAATACATCAAGGGAAGACTGACGTCATTCTATTAAACAAGAAGAAAACAAAATGTAATTCAAGGAATGTTTAAAGTTTTTATCTTGTTTCTCACACAGAGCGAAGCAGTAGCAGTGTGAGGCCTACCAGTACCCATATATTCCTACTAAACACACTGATTCTGGGAAGAAAGCGAGTTACAAAACAAGAATTCACACTGCTTTGAGAGAAGAATCAGCAAAGCTCATTAACTGCCTCCTACACTGCTCTGATAAAGTCAACAGATACCATTTCTGAAAGAATCTGAGGTGAGAGGTGGCTGTGATGGACACACCCAGCTCGCTCTTTGGTCACCAAACTCTGTAAGTACACAGAGATCCTGAAGATGCAGCCAGTTTGATAGATCTTCCCAGAGCTGTTGAAGAAAACTGCCTGGTCATCTCAGGTGGATTCAAAATGAAGAATTCTACCTGAACAGTTGCTGCAGTCCCTCCTACTGACCAGCACTGGAGTGATCCCTGTAGAGTTCTCCTGCCACAGCCTGGCAGGAACAAAGCACTGCTCAACCCCATCACACTGGGTGGGGGCAAACCCAGGGCAGTTCGCGATTTACCACTGTACCTTTATAATATTTATAAAACATATACACAAAACACTACAACCCTTAGGAACCCGGGGAAGGGGAAGGGGAAGGGAAAGGGGAAGGGGAAGGGGAAGGGGAA
>JAYDZK010000056.1:50303504-50350815 GCA_034509185.1 Euphonia xanthogaster | reverse complement strand
ATTGAGAACACAGCACAAGGCAGGCAGCAGGAGCATCTGCTTTCGGATTCCCAAGAGAGAGGAGGAGGAGAAGAAGAGAGAGAGGTTTCATATTATTTAGATTAGAATGGAAACCACGGGACAGGAAAATGCATTCAGATTTTTTTCCCTAAGGTGTAGGAAGAACCCAAGAGTGAGTGAGTGGCCTCCAGAAAGATCCATTTCCTTTGCTTCACCATCAGATCACCAAACTGTTGTTTTTCCATTATTATGTGAATACCAGGTGCTTCGTGCAGCTACACCCCACTCAAACACTGGGGCCTCCCATTTTCATGCTAAGCAGAAAGAATCTTGCATTCTTTTTAACTGAGAAATTATTTTGTGTGAGAAGGATGCAAAGATACCATGAAATAACTCCTTGGCTGTTTTCTCATTCTGTTCAGATTCTGGACATCCCTCAATACAGGCTACTAGTTTTGTAACTGCTTTTTGCTGCGAGACAACAAAAAAGCAGTAGAAAACTGCATGGTTAATAAGGACTAGAAGAACATTTTTTTTTTTCCCAAATATTTATTAAGGGTTCATGGTTAACATTCATCAAGGAACTCTTCAGCAATAATTTTTGTCTTAACTGAAAACCAGAAGCCTTGGGCTTTAGCAACAGCATGAGAAGGTACTTTTCATAGTCATAAATCAAGTCTTCACAGAAAAGCCTTCAATGTCAATGTTGCCTAGAAGGGAAAGGGCAGCCGTGGGCGTTTAATTCAGAGGGCTGTATGGGTGTGAGAGAGAGTGAAGTTCACATGTGAAGAGGAAAACACTGCTCTGGAAAGCATAGGCAGTGGGATATGAAGAACATTTTGCCAGGTATGGATTTGATACAGGCCAGAGGCTATTCTCAAAACCAAACAATAATGACTAAAATCAAGAGTAATTCACAGGTAGCTTTGGCCTATAAATATCAAAAGAACAGCAGAGAGCAGAATAAATATTTACAAATTCAGCACAGCTGATTGTTTTGGTAAAGCATATAGATTTTTAACCATGCAGGGAAGTAAAACTCTTAACTAAACCATATAGACATTTACTTGTTCAGACTGTCTTGTTAAAAAACAAAACAAGAGAAAACCATGGTATTAAGCAGAAACAGAAGATGAGGGGAAAGGGCTAAAACTCATGTCTTTTGTATACAGATCAATGGCTTTCTGGTTTCCAGATAATACAGAACTGAAGAATTTCAGAATGCATCTTGGGCAACATGGGTGGAAATTTGCAGAAGGCTCTGAACGTGAACATACCCCAGAATATATGTTGAAGCAAAGAGGCCACCATAAAAACTGTGGACCTCAAATCCAAGCAAAAGACACAGACTCTAAACCAAAACTGCTTAGCTGAATTGCAACTTCAGAACCTTTTGTGTGCATGCACACATGTGCACACACGTGTGAGGAGGAGGAGGGAAATTTTGTTTTAATTGAAAATGGGAATCTTAGCATTGATTAAGTCAAGCAGAGTATAGACATGCACTGTGCAAGCTTCCCCCATTAAGCTTTGGCAATGCACCTCACTCCTGACCTGCAAAACTCCCTGCTATTCCAGTGCTGAACCTCCTGGGCAGAGAGAGAATCACAGCAATTTGTCATTGTGGTGATACTGGTTACGTGATGAGAACCAATTGCCAATTAGGACAGAGATCACTGAATCTCTCCGCAGCTGACCTGAGCAACATTTGAAATCTCATCTCCAGAGATATAAATTGCCATTAACCCTCAACAAAACTTGCCTCTTAATATATCTGTGAGAAGAGCGTGAATGCAAATTCTGTGGAGGAGGTCCACATGGGGCAGAACAAGTGGAATGAGGATGCTTATATTAAAAAACCAAATATCTCAAACATGAAAGATCAATATCTCAGAAGTGCCAAGTAAGTCTGCAAAACAGAGTATATAAAATCCTTTCACATATGAGATATGACAGTTTTTCTACAGAAGTATTTTAATGCAATGAAAATGGCAGGGATGGGAGTGAGTTTAGCTTTTGTTCTTACAGTCTCCCATCACACAAAGCTGTTTTACCTTATTCTGCCTTCCTCACAGGGCAGCCATTGCCAATGCAATGGAAACGGGTTGGTATGAAGGCTCAGCTGACTGAGACCCTGTTTTTCAAAAGGCTGGAGAACCTGATACCACAGACAGAAGCGTTTCTGAGCATTTGTACATGCTGCCGAGAAACGACCATGCTCAGAGTCTCAAGTCGGAGGGAACAGGAGACAGTCCCCAAAATAGCTTTTCCTTTCCCCCATCACTCTAATTCCTGCTGATCTCTACAGAATATGTTCTCTAGGCAATGAACTGCCTTTTACTCTGCAGTCAAAACAAGAGAAGCTGGTACAGAAACAGGACTTACCTTCGAGCCACGCTCATTAAAGATTATCTCTACATCAAGGATTTTGCCAAATTGCTGCAGAGAGACAAGGAAAAAGAAAAAAAAACAACACATTTATTTTTGGCGGTACATTTTTCCTACCTTTTGCAGGGGCTGGCTTAGTGCAAGAAGGTAGGTGAGAAAATTTCCATTTCTAGCATACAGGCAAAGGCATAAAATTCCAGTGACATGACCCAGTTCTCCTGAGTTAAGACATGCAGATCATCCTGGTCACAAATGCCAGGTTTTCTCACAGAAGTCTAAAGGAAGAAAAATAATCTCCAGAAGAGTTTTAGGGATTTGAGGAAGCTCATCTTTCCCCTGTTAATCTAAACAATTCTTCTTTCCCTCATTCTACTATTTCACCCAAGACATGGTTCTATCATTTCATCTCAGATATCCAACAACATTTCTCACATATAATTCAATACTTCAGCTTCCTCCTGAAGTGGCTATCACAAAGAGAAACTTAAAAGTGATGTTTCTCTGGGAAATAGTAACATAAGATTCCCAGCCTCAGGGAATTCAAATACTAAAGCTTTCTTTCCTTCCCTTTATTTTTCAAGACTCCAAGCCTTCAAAAGAATTTATGGCAGATTCAGAAACCATGAAAATGGAAAATTCCCAACAATCTGTTTTTCAGAAAAAGATCATTCAACTTAAACCCATGACATATAGTAGGTGGTCAACAACCTATGCAAGCTTATCACATGTAATAGAATTCTGACCTCTGCCTCAGCATGGAGACCCCAAGGAGAGCTCTGCACTGAAGAGGTTCCAAAGAGCTCCCTATTTAGCACAGAAGGAAATCTACCACCTCTGTGGAATGATGTATGGATTACATCTTTCACCTTGGTAGGAACTTATTTTAATATTTTATTGAAGCAGCTAGACTCAAAACAGTAGCCTAGAAGTAAAAGTATCACCACTTCAACAGAGGCTTGCAGTGCTCGGTCCTCCAGAAGTGTCAATGCTCTATTTCAAAACTGGGTGTCTGCTCTCTAGAAAGACAGGTCTAGATGTCGTTTTTAGGAGTGTGTATATGGAGTAGTCTTCATTTTAGAGATACATACATACTGTATTCAGGCAAATGCTACATCAGTTTTTCCTATCCCATTATTTAGGAAAGCTTCCATCAACATGGTTTTGATTTAAGTTTGATAGCAAATGAAGGAACAATCAACAAGAAAATAAAGAATGGTTTCACAGTTAAAAAAGATTATGAACACAGGGTCTAGGCAGTGGGACACTCTCCCCTTTGCCCAGCATTCTTAAAATAGTATTTGCCTTTCTTTTAAATTTAACAATTGGATTCAGAGTCAAATGAGTAAAACAGTCATTCTGTGGGTGCCTCTCGAAAGGCTTGTGGCCAGATTTGAAAACCTGGAACATTTACAGCAGAAAGCCGTGATGGTTGAGGAGAGGCTCTGAATATGTTAAGGAACAAAAAGTTGCTGAGTCCTTTGAACAAGTATTCCACAACTGTCTGCAAGCAAACAAAACACTTCCAGTAATTTTAGCTATAGTTTCTGTCTGCTTGCCTTCTCCATTCTTAAAAAGGAGATCTTGGTTCACAGATGTTGTTTTTACTGTTCTATTGTTTAAGGACAATACTTGATCCTCTATACATCCCAAGAACAATTGAATTCACAGTATCCTACATTACACAAGTTTGAATAATGTTCATGTAAACATGCATCTTCCTTGAAACCTCAACATCTTAGGCTTGATCCATGCTGGTTCCTCTTTTGACTGCTTCTCTGCCAATCACAGCTAAAATACTTTCTATTTCTATCCCACACTTGGTGTAGGCTTGTCAATAAAGGAGATTAACTGTTGATTGCTTTTTGTTGTCTTTGTTGCATACAGCTTTGGTACTGCCATGAAAGGAATCAGTCATGATTGTCATGATTGCTTTCTTGGTAGACTATCTCAGCATCCTTACATGACTGGGGCTGAAGGGCTGTCTCTGCTCCTTTGTCCTTCCTTGTCTGGTCTCACCAGCCTTCCAGAGCTGGCCTCAGTTTTCATTCTCACCTGCAGATAAGCTGATACAGCTCAGCAATGTTGCGAAAACATAGCCCAAGAAAAGGAATACATACAAAGATTTTGACAATTTACTGAGCTGAAGTGGCTTGAAGGGTCAGTGAGCATTACAGCTCGAAGAAGCAAAAGGGAGTGGAAAGCAGCGCACCCTGCCCAAGAGCAGGATTTGTCACCTGCCAGATCAGCTCAGCTGCCTAGCCTTGCCACACACACTGAAACAACCAGGTTCTCAATAAATGCAAATGCCAAAATTATTTCCAAAATCTTAAAAGCCATCAAAAATCACCATTTTCTACCTCATTAGAACCATCTTGAAAGAGAACAAATTGTGCGGCTTCTGGTGCACAATGAAGTTGTGCCATCCTCCCCTTTCTGCACACCCGGCTGGGCCTGGATCCTTGGGCATTGCTGCCAGTGCTGCCTGCCAGCGCCGCTGGGCTGAGCAGGGCTCCCACACCAAGAACACTGGCGGTGACACTGAACGTGAGAGGTCTGACAGAGCTGTACAGAGGTGGCATGGCCCTCCCTGCCTACGAGATGATGGAGGTACAGCATTTCCTAGATGATAGAATTAAGAGCCTGTGGTCGCAGCAAACACAGGCTTGACATCTACTGCAATGGGCTACATCCACCCAAGCAAACTGCCCCAATCTCTTTTCTACCCAGGAGTTGTGGGTGTTTGAAGAGGCAAGAGGGAAAGACCTCATTGGGAGAAAAGAGCAGAGACAATGGGGGCTGACTCCTGAATGGAGGTTTGCTGGGGAGGGGTTTCCTGCTCCCTAAAATTCCCTGAAGAAAAGCAGAGCTATCAGGCAGAAGGATGTATGCTGGGCTCTTCAAGGTTCTGCTGCAGCCATTGCCACAGCTCTGAACACGAGGTCTCTTGTCCCCACTGCTGCAATGGTTACAGCAGGTCCCAGCACTAGAAGGCATGTTTTTTTGGTAGCATGCCATTATTTTCCTGAAGAATGAAGCAGGAAAAAAAGAACTAATTCATTTTAACAGTTTATAACTCCTTCAAAGCTGAATCTAATTTAGTGGAACATAAAAAGGCACTTTGTTCTCTGATGGTGCTTCACCTACCAAATGTCAACAGTCTACTGCAAACAATCAAAGTTTTAAGAGCTCCTTAGTGAAAGGTCACAATTTTTGTATGGGAAATGCTAGGCTTTCTAAATACAAGGGTCAACACCAAATGTCCTCATAATAATTTTTTAAAATTATGTATATACAGGCATGTTTGTATTTTTCAAAAGACATAGGGACTGGCCAAATAAAACAAGTCCCATACTTAAGTCATCCATGAGGACTAACTCTCTAATCTCTAACCTTGAAGACAGGAATCACTGAGCTCACAGACTTAATTGGCTCACTCAATGATTACCAAGAACTTCTACTTAGAACTCTGCACAGCCTCTGGAGAAGGTATTGCAGGACTACCTGTCTCCAGTGCTCCGCACCATGATTCAGAAAGCTTACTATGTGACCAAGAGGCCAGCATTCCTTACCACATCAGGTCAGGCAAGAAGCCACCTCCATGAACTGCTCACACACATACCATGTGATAGGAAGTTACACACACACCATGTGATAGGAAGTTACACACACACATGCTATTCCAGTCATGCCACGGCAAAGGAACCATAGAATCTTGTTTTATCTTACCAGTCTCTTCCCTGGAATGAACTTGACAAGCTTTCAGTTATTTATGGTAAAGCAGGTAAATGAGAATCAGACCCTCTACAATGGTAGCAGGGAGTACTGGAAGTAACAGTTTTTAAGAGGCATAAAGATCCAAACAGACAGGAGTTATGACCAGAAACTAATCTTCTTGCTTGAATACAATCTACCTGATCATAGATGCAACAGCATTGTGCAAGAAAAGAGATGCATGCTGTGTGTTTGTTTTCACACAGATGTCATGAAGGCAACAGATTTTTCCAGCTGAGGCCACAGCTACATTAAACATAATAAATTTGAGAGATCTGGCAGTAGACAGCTTTTGTCTTCCAAGGCACTGACAATTTGGTAGGGCCCCTCCTATATGCTCTGCTCCAGCTGGCCCTGACTCCTGTGCCTCTCTAGAGCTTCCAAAATCAGCTCCAAAATGTGCCAGACAAATAACTTAATCCTAAAGATGCAAACAACAGGGACTACAAGGCAAATTCTCTAGAAATCATGGAACAACAACAGATAATGAGAGACATCATGTGACAGCCTTATCCCTACAAAAGAACTCTATACGTCCAAGCAGTTTCACCAGCCCTACAAAATTCACCAAGACACGAGTCCAATGAGCTATCTAAACTTCAAAGGTGTCAAACAGTCCATTCTTAAAGATAGCCAACATTCAAAATAGCCAAGAAACTGATATCCTGTGCAGGAAACCATGAGGTACATGAGCAAGAGCATTTTATAAACAGGATAGATCCATGCTACAAAGAGAGAGTCCTTTCCCTAGGCCCAGCTCCACGGCATATACTTTCAGCTGAGCGCAACTGGCTCCATCATATTGTGGATTAGTCAGTGCTTAGTTATGGCAGCCTGGTCTGCCAGAGGTACTCTGTCAGCACACCAACTTCCTCACCCAAAGCTGAGTCACATCTCTTCAAGCAATGGGGCCAACCCATGTCAGCCAAGCTACACAACTATGCTTTGCTGACAGGAAGATGGAAGCATCAAGGATTTATAAACCAAAGCATTACCACAGTTTAACAAGTGAACAGATAATGAACAAGCACCAAGCAGTCCTTAGTAGGGTTGAGCTGTTGCCCAACAAAATACACATTTTCTGAGAAACCAGACTTTACCAGAAGCCACACAAAGAATGCAGATTTCTAACAGGATTTACAGACCAGAGCCATCACAGGAAAAAAAAAAAACCAACAAAACAAAACATGATGATGAACACAGTTTCTCAGTCATTTCTTGTTCTCTAAATCCCAAATAAAAGATTTTCACATGAAACAGTGAGATGGGGATGAACACTATTGCAGGCCACCACCAAGAGAGAGGTCTTAATACAAGTCTAGCTTCTAGGTCTACACTTCCAACTCCTTGTTCCTGCTTTGTGCCATTCCCCAGAGGTGTGACTGCAGTGTAACCTGGTACTGATGCTGCAGAAAAGGTACTTGGACCCGTGACCACAAAAGCAGCATACATTCCTAAATCAATTTGAGAGTACTCAGCATGTAGACTGAATCCATATGAAACTGGGTCAATAAAAGACAACTCCATGTAATTTTACCCAGGTCTTTTATCCAATTAAATCCAGCTACAGCACAGCACTGTTTACTGAATGACATTCAGCACAGTCTTGCTGCAGACGCTCCTAGAAACTCCTAAGAAAATCTAAAAAATCTTAGATAAATGTCTGATCCAGTCATCACTGCCTTCCAGCAGAGGGTTAGTACAGAAGTTGATAGCAGAGAGCTTTCTCAGAGCAAGACAGACAGTACAAGAGCTATTGGCCGCTGCAGGGGCACAAGCACCCCCACACACCATGGCCAGGCAGAAAAAGCACAATGTTCAAGCAGCACAAGTCCTTTTTGAGCACACAAGTCCTTTTTGAAACACTCATGTGAAACACATCAATATAATAAGCAGCACCTCTTATAACTCTAACCAACACCAGCAAGAACAAAGCCCCACCCTGTGACAGGGGCTCACTGTCATCACAGGGAGAGCTTGGAAACAAGAAAAGCCACAGAGAGACCACTTTGTGCCAGAATCTTTGCTCTCCAATACTATTACATGGGACTTGTTACATGCAATTGGTGGCCAGTAGTACCAGGAGATGAAAAACCTAAAATACATCTCGATATCCAGAAGACGGAATCTCCTCCTTTGGGTGTCCAATCCACTCAGAAAGCAGAGTCCCCTTAAGCAAGTGTGCTATTGCTGTACTTTGGGCCCAGTACATCAACACCTGCAGGTCAGAGCTTCTTGTTCTATCATATTATTACTCATATACCTTAACACTTAAACAAGTACTTCTTCCATTGCCAATACCTGTGCATCACTAATTACTTATATGTTTAAATTTATTTACAGGCAAATACAGACTTAAAATTCCATCAAGTTCTTGCTGACAAAGAGCTGTAGTCTAATTTGTTATTAACATCACCTGCCTGAATGTCATCCTTTTACAAGGTAAAAAAACAGTGGTTACCATTCTGTCACCTGTAATAAATGACATTATTAATAACTTCATTAACTGAAATTAATTAAATGGGACATAATAGTCACCTTTACAGAAAACATCTATGGGTCATTACTGCTGTAGCTGATAACACACAAACCCCTTCATCAATTGGGTTGATTATGCTCCCCAGCAGAAAGAGCTAACGGTCTACAAGTAGTAGCTATGGATTGATTAAGTTTTAATAAAAGCAGGGTCTCCATTTGAAGCCAGAGTCTGCAAAAATTCACAACCAGTACTGCGCTAACACACGTTCATCTGCAACCCTCATCAACATAGTCCTTATTTTTATCTTACCCTTAATCAAAGAGCATTTCACCACGGTAAATCCTGAGAAACATCAATTCTGACTCCACGTACTGTTGGTCTCACAACAGGTAAGAAAGATTTTGTGCAATGTTTGTCCATATGAACCACCAAAACAATCCACTTGCTTGTTGTCACGGGGACAATTCAAGATTCAGTTTGGGAACAGAAAGATCTTCCTCTTGAAGGCTGTCAAACCCTGCCTCTGTCTTCACCAGGAAACTCCGAAGTCCATCCAAATCAAAAGTCCAGAAATGACCAGACTATCCCAGCCAATTTTAAACTGGGAGGAGAATGGCTTCTTGAAGCACAAAAGGGAAGGGCTGAAGCTACAAACCATGAGGAGCAAGCACGGACACTATCACAGCACAAAGCTGAAAAGACTAGAAATACTTTGAGGGGAAACATCAACTTTTCTTCTGCATACACAGCCCAGAGAGGAAGGGAACATCCCACCACCAGTGTAGGAGAACATGACTACCATCATGTCAGGGGCTTTGCACACAGCCAAAGAATGTTCCTCAGAAAACGGATAGTAAGATTTTTGAAAAAAGAGTTGCTAATTTGTTTTTAACACTGATGGCAAATCATCTTCTCCCTGGTAAGCTGTTCCATTGTTCAAATAAGCCTCAATGACTATGCATTTTTTTCATATTTCAAGGGGAATTGTGTTAAATGTCTGCTTCCAACTGGAAAATCTTATGACTGTAAACAAGACCTAAACCCCTTGTCAGCAGGTATCACCCATATTTAAGCATTTGTATAGAAATTACTTTCTAACATCTCTTTTTAATAAGCTGAATAAATAATGTACCTAATACCATACCAAGTTTAAAAAATGACTCGCCTTCCAAGTCCTAGTTTATTTCTTTTGTTCTTAAACTGATCTCAGAACTGAATAAAATTATGCAGTCAGAGTCCTTTCAATTTGGAACATGAACATCCCTCCTTCAACCTGATAACCCCTCTGAATTATTGAAGCAACTATCTTCAACAATCACTAGTACTCTCCCAGATCAGTGTTTTCCAAAGAAAGCTTTCCATCTTAGGAGCACAGCCCAGCTCCCACATACTCAGTACTCTGCTATGAGCTGCATCAAACACGCTTTTGCTGGATTTCTTATCAGTCAACCAGGCATTTCTACTCATTGTCTAACAGCAACCTTATCTGTCTCTTTCCTCCTCAAATAGTTTTCTAACTGCAAACCTTACTGGCAAGGTTTTAATAGTACCATCTCCACGGGCTGATACAGATACTAAACAAGACAGCGATGGAAACAGATCCCTGGGGAAATTGACAATAGAAACAGTCTTGATCACAGCTATCTCCCAAGTAACTACTACTTTTTATTATCTATCATTAGAGGTTTTTAATCCCTCTAATGTGTGTTGTGCTTGAGATAAGTATTATTTTTCTTGAAAATTGGTCACTTGGAGAAATTCAATTGGTTGAGCAATGTTTCACTCTATCAGTATTGCTTTGTACAATCTTGCCAAAATAGACAAGACAGCATTTGTCTGCAAAGATGTATATTACAAAGTTCTGCTAAATAGATACTAACATGTTTTTTCAGATTCTAATAGGCTTCTCTAAAATGTTCCAAAATTATTTTTATCTTGGATCAACATACAGATAGATAGTTCTCAGCTCTTTGGGTCATCCCTTTAAGGTTTTTTCAACAGTGAATCTTGGTGGGCAGTGTTCCACCCTTCTGCAACTCCCCTAGCTTACAAGAATTGGCTAAAAAAGTTAGTATTAATGAATAACGAAGCTCCTTGCTTTGGCTATTATTGTTGGACATACCTTATCTAGATCTGCAGTTTTGTAAATATTAGTGAGTACTGTCTCATCCTTCCCTGTTATTAATTATGTAGAAAACCAGATGAGGTAAAAATACCCCCCTTAAATTCTAAACGCAATCAGTTGAGGGTTGGTTTTGCCCCGTGTGACTTTTTGTTTTGCTGTTGTTTGTGGGGTTTTTCCCCAAAAATACACAACTACCTCCTCATTTTATACTGTAGCCATACATAGACCTGTTATCTTTGCGTGTAAAAAAACTGATGGTTTTTTAAACTTAGGTCATCAGTTTCTCCATTAACTAGAACATTTCATTTCTCACCTGCTTCTATGCTGAAGTTTGCACCTATATTCACTGCTATTTACTTCCTCCTCCTCGCCTAAAGCATGGAATGCTTTGAGCTTTATTACTACAGATTCAGCGACTCTGGAATCATGCCTTCTTGGCCATCAGTATGATGCTGCTGAATACTTTATGGCTCCATTAATACTTCCCTTTTAAAGGTACCTTCCTGGGCAGTTATCCTGCCAATTGTTTAAACTCCAAGAACCAGACTATTCTAAAGCTCCTTACAGTGCCATCTGATGCCATATTCTGTTTGCACAAAGCAAATACAGACAAATAACAATCACTGGTACCTAGGCAACAGTGGGATTTCAGGTCAGCTATTAACTCTTCTTCATCTGCAAGAACAAGGTCAACTATTGACTTATTCCACAGTGGGTGCAGAACTGGGTGCATTAAAAAATGACCAACTCCTTCTAGAAGCTTTCTGGAAGTATTTTCATTGGCCTCATAAAATGTAAAGTAAATATTACCTGTTTTAAGCAGACCATATTATTTGCCTCCCTGTAAGATGCATATATATATATATATGTATATAAGGAAATGCTTGATCTTTTCCTGAGGATATCTCAAGGACCTGTTAGAAACACATTATGGCTGAGAGACAGTCAGAACCCAAATAATTTGAATTTGTTAAGAAATCCTTATGAGCGCAGCTCTGCCAAATGGTGTAGGTTTAGAAAGCGTTATGTAATATGTATTTAATCACACATGGGACAACATGTCTCAAGTCCACCTCTACTCAAGTCTGGACAAAAGCATTAGATATTTTCTGTGCCCCAGGACTGGGCTTACCTCTCGCATGCTGTTTTATTCTTGAGGGGACTTCTTTACTCCCTCCCTACCATCACATTTATTTCTTCCTCCATCACTTTACTGTCTACCCAAATTCTCTCTTTGTACAGTAGCTTGGGAAAATCACTCCAGGCAAGGATTTTGAGTCTCTCAAATATGACGTTGAGGAGATGTGACCTGACACACAGAAGGGAGATGGAGAAGATGGGGGTTACAGGCTAGTCACAGCTGAAGACTCAGACAACCATGAGTCCCCTTTAGGAGTAAGGGTAGGTTTCAGTGAGTCACCCAAATGAAAGCATCCTGATCCTGAAAAATAAATAGGAGCAAGCAGGATTCAGAGAGCATGCTCTCCGGCCCGAGGCTATGAGCATGCTGAGAGAAGCAGCACTGAAAGAAAAAGGAAGATGTGCAAGGACCATTCATTATTTCCTTGGCAAAGCAGCAAAGTTCTCTATTATAGAAAAATGGCACATGGGGTGTCATGTGTCCCAGGAGATGAACACTCTGCTGGCAGGCATAGCTCTCAGCAACCACAGGGCCAGATGAACTACCAAAAGGTTTTACAAGGAATATATCATTTACCCAGTTAAAATCATATCAATGTGCTGGATCTTGAGATCATGTTAGAGAAAAACTAAACACCAGAGGAACACCAGAAACCAATTCATATAGCATTATTCCCCATCCCTTCTATGCACAAAAAGGGCACCATGTAGGTCCAAAAAAGGAGAAGAAATCTTAAAGCAAGTAGTTAGGGTGCATTTTCTACAAGTCACTTCTTAGGACAGCAGTTGATTTAAACTGCCTGGGTGTCCCAACTTGCAAAGCATAGGCAAGAGCCACCAGGACAGGGACATTCTTGTCATTTCCATCTCACCCATGTCTCCCACACCAGGAGCACATGGCAGAAAAGCATCAAGGTGAAAAGTGTGAAAAGGGCTAGCTGTCATTTAAGCACCAGTCCCAGGAGAAGGGACAGCAATTGGGGATCACTTTATGTAAGCGATGCAGCTCCCAGGAGATGGGAGCAGCCGTAGCACAGAGCAGGACATGATAAATACAGATTGGAGCAGGTGGTCCAAGAACTGGCTGTGATTTCAGCAACCATTTGTCCAAACCGGACTGAACTGCCTACTGTGCAGCCCTGCAACAGCAAAAAGCAGGCTAGAAAAACCACAAAGCAGAGCAGAAGATCCAGCAATCACAGATTGCCAGGAGATGAGTTTAATTCTGAAAACATTCCCACAAGCATCAAGAGTATAACAATAATCTAAGGTATGAACAACATGGAAGCAAACCCAGGCTTCTTGCAACAGAATCACAGATCCATGGTTTTGGCTGGGAATTGACTCAAGATGTCATTTGGTGCATCCCCTGCTCACAGCAGGTATAATGAGATGTTTTTGGCCGGGTTGTGTCCAGTCAAGTCAGATACCTTCAAGGAAGGAGGTTCCACAACCCATCTGGGCAATGTGTTCCACTATTTCAGCATCCTCACAAAAACTCTAAAATCTTCCTGGTACCTAACTGATTAATCAAAGGCAGAGAGGCTCTAGAAGGAGACCTAGACAAATGAGAGGGATGGGCAACCACAAGTGCCAGATTCTGCACCTGGGATGGAGCAACTTTGGATGCACTGACAGACTGGAGAATGAGATGCTGGAGAACAGTGCTGCAGAAAGGGACTGGGAAGCCTGGTTGATGGAAAGTTGAGTATGATGAAAGGCCTGAAATTCACTCTTGTTGAGTACATTAACATTTCCCTCAGCCCATTTCTTCGGCCTGGCCAGGTCCCTCTGAATAGCAGCCTTGCCTTTCTGCATTTTTGACCACTGCTTTGTTCCTTGTGTACTGTCGAAGCTACAGACAGATAGGCCAAATTCTTCTCTCATTTACAGCACTGAAGTCCATGAACTAGACACATTTACAATACTGCAACATTACTCTGCATGTGAGTGTGTGCCTTTGTGCATGCATACACAGCCACACAGATGGCTCAGGAGATGCAACAGCTGAAACAGAAATACTACAGAATTTGGAGGAGCAGCTGCTGTAAGTGAGGACCAAGGTATACACTCCTAGCCTAAAGTGACAACAGCTTTAGGCTTTCCTGACTTTGATTCTTTGGACTGCACCTGAAAAAGGCAGCAGCTGTTAACTTCATAAATAATAATAAATATTTCTGAAGACTTTAAAACATGCCATCAACCAAGGATCATATTATAATTGTATCAACAAATCAAATACTCCCTGATGATGATATGACATATAGATAACTTCACCTGAAGGTTAGGTCATGAGACATCTAGCTCGTTTATCCATGTTCACATGGAATGAGTCACCACGTGTACTCACATAAACAAATTCTTCCTCAAAGAGCTTATAAATCAAGAATCATGAATAGCATCCAAGGATTAGGGAAGACAAACTCTGTGGTCAAAAGAAATGAAAGGTATATCATACACAATATAAAATACCATATGACTTGCATTAGCTTTTCCACATGCAATTGCTGCTTGGGAAATTGTTTGCAGCCATCTTTCATCACAGAAATAGATCATGAGGAAAGAAATACTTCAACATGTTTCTAATGCAACTGAAAAACAGTCCTTTGCAAGTCAGTGTTTAATCCTCAGAAACACGGTGAGGTTTCATTTTGTTTTGTTTTGGTTTTTTTTTTCCCCAAAGCAATTGTTAGATTACACTGAACATTGCTGCTCAGAGAGGTTGTGGGTTTCCCCAAGCAGTGGTGTATGCCCCATCCTGGAGGTGTTCATAGCCAGGCTGGATTGAACTCTAAGCACACCTAGTTAAAGATGTACCAGTCCGTGGCAGGGGTGTTTGAACTGGATGATCTTTAAGGTCCCTTCCAACCCAAACCATTTTATGATTCTATGAACATCTTAATAGGAAGACCACTGTTATAGTTCTCATGTGTATTTACCAGATAAGTTAAACACTACCAATTGTCCTAATCCTGCAAATATATTACAGTGTGCTGACTAAACTGAGGGGGAAGGGCTTTTCATTCACACAAACACACAGCACCAGGTGTCCCACCTGTGGAGAAGGAGAATCTGCCATGACTGAAGAGGTGCTCATAACTTACCCCAAACATCTGCCGAAGATCAGGATCTCGAAAGCGGAATGGAATGTTAGACACATGAAGTCGTTTTGGAGTGGATTTGCTCTCAGTATTCTCACTGCTCTGTGTCTGTGATTGCTGTCCATCTGTCTGTGCACCTCCTTCTGTCTGCTGAAATCAGAAAAGACAAAAGCGTGCACATGAGCAGAAATCACACAATTTCCTTTGAAGTGTCTTGTCTGCCCCTTCTTAGGTATTAGCACTGCACTTGCAATGGAGTCATCTAGCACCTGACAATTATTTTGATAAACCCAGTAGCATTTAACAATCGATCTGTTGTTCTTCCCCTCCCTTTCCATGAGTAAATGCTAATGAGATCTCAGCCTCCCTCCCCTCCTATCACCTTCCAGCTTAGTAGATTTGTCTTTGGTTTTCTTAAATTGCTCTCTCTTTTAGCCCATTCTTCCTCACTTCAGCTGCTACCATACGAAAGTTCTAATGAAGAGATGGATCTTTCATGTCCTGGAGCTGGGAGGTAGCACCGCCACTCTAATCTCATGTGGCAGGATGTTCATGCAATCATCAAAATCCCACAGCTGAAGTGGCAGCTCTTCACCAGGCCAATACCAGAAGTGCATCCCGAGGCAAAATGGCACCTGCTCTGTCATGCTCCCTTCAGAGAAACATTACCCTAAAAGAAGATCTATAATTAAATGGTAAAATCCATATAGGAACAGCTTACGGATGTCTCAGATTAACTTTTCGCATACATTTAAGTGAGCCCAGGAACAGGAAACAGTCATCGCCACTGCAAGATTTATAAAAACTCCAAGTGCTGCTTTTTGCTACCAATTCCACAGCTAAGAAAGACAATTTCTTCCACTGTTCTCAAGTGCTGACTGGCATGGCAAAGAGAGGCCAATGGGTACACCAGGGGTATTTGTTCACAGAAAAAGTACAAGAAGCAGGCAGAGGAACAAGGGAGATCTGTGTGCCAGATGAGAGTCCTAATGCCTGCACTGAGATTAGTGGCAGGAGAAAAGTAGGGAATAGAACCTCAGCTGCTTGTGTGAGCTTAGACTGAAAAGTGCTAAAATTTGAGCACAGCACCAAATATAAAGGCAAGGCCCCTTTGCAAAATGGCTTGATGAGAAAATAGCATTTTTCACACTTTAGTCAGAAAGGTCACCTCAAAACCTCAGAGCCACAGAACAAAGCAGACTACAATTTAGTCGGTTTTGGTGCTCTTGTCCCTTTCCAACTGCATTCACTGACAGATCGAGGTTTTAAAGAGCACCCACCCACTCACTCTGTCTCCTGCTGCTTGTCTCAGACTCCTAGGAGTTAAGCTTTGACTACCTGTGTGATGCATTTTTAAGTGTCATTTCAACTCTTTAGATGCCAACCTGACTTCCTCCTTAACCCATCAAGTAAAAAGAAGTCCTACAATAAGGCAAGGACTGTAATTGCTAAGAGTCAGTCTTTTTAAGGCATTTTCAAGAAAACATGTGGGCCTTAAAGATGTAAGGGGTGAGGTTTTTGCTGGTTTGGATCCTTTTTTCCTCCTGTTTTAAATATGCAATTTGTGTACCAAAGATGAAAGAAATCTGAGGGGAGCTGCCCACACCAATTCCCCAACCACTGACTGGACTTGCTAGGCTGCTCTGCACATCATTCAGTATACAACACTTCACAAACATTTGGAAACATCTCTTTGCAGACAAACTCAATTGGTAACACTAAGAAAGTATCTTCTGCCCAGAAATACCACTTAAAGATATGACCTTGAACTCGCATATTGATTACAAAGCAAGTGTATATACAAAGACAAGAGCAAGCAAACAGTAAGCACTGGGGTCTTGCCATGCTGAGCAGAGCAGTGGAAGCTTTCCATTTCATTTCAGTAGAGCTGTGCATGCAGCACAAAATATGTCTGATCTGGTTAACATAAATTATCTATGATAGGAAGAATGACAATACTGCCCTGACAAGTATGTCTACGTCCCATAGCTGTGCAAGTCTCAGGAGAAGCCTTGTGGAATGAAGCATTTTTATTTGTCTAAGACTCATTCACCCCCCAAACATCAAATTTTTGAAAAAAATTTCAGAAACTTCCTTTTGATCTTATCCAAAAGTTGTCCCCCGCATATTCGACTTCTTCTCCTTCCCTCACCTCTATGACAAAAAGGCTCTCCAAACTCATAGGGAATACACCCTAGGGGAGGAATCAATGCACCTGGCTTGCAATTAAATCACACCAAACTACTCAGTGCTTTTATTTTTATGCCTCCATCAGAATCCTCTGCTCCTCAGGGCAAATCTGTCCAAGAAGGACAAAACACAGGAGTAGCTTATCTATCACCACTGCATACAACACCTGCAAGTAAGTACTCCAAAATAACTCCCAAAAATCACCAATATTCCTGCTAAAAGGGATGGGTACATTAAAATATAGGTTGCACAGGACTGGATCTGCTGTTTCCACAGGGGAGGAAGCCAGAACGTTTGCACTCCTCTCCCATCCATTTGCTCCCAGGCAGAGGGCAGAACTCCTTTCTTACCAATTGTGCAATGTATCATGTACAGTGGCCTGCTCAAAAGCACTCACAGCTGTTCCTGCATATGGCAGAGAGCTGCTGCCACACAGGAGTCATTCTGCAGCACATGAGATGTGCACAGTGAGACAAATGCTTCAAAGAGAAGAAATGATAGAAGGAAAAAGGGATCTTGGTCCACTCTTCCTTTTTTAACTCCACTGAGAGACTCCAAATGCTTTTCATGCTTTCACATAGCCTAATTTTTCAGTAGTAGTAGAAAATTAAATATCTTCTCTACGCTCTAGCTCCCTCATCTCTATCATCCATGGCCCTAAGGTAAGATTTGAACTTTCCACCACCGCAACATTAGCTCAGTACATTTGTCCACTGCCACACATTCAGCTACAACATAAATGAAAAAAACAGTCTCTTCAGATCTTTTTTTTTTCCCTTTTACAGTTATTCCTTGGCTTAATTCATTAGGAAGGAGATGAAAGGAAGGGCCTAGAGCCTGTTCTCAGGCACCACACAACAGAGCCTGGCAGCTGTGCTACCCTGACCAAACCAGAAGATGAAAGCCCTCATTTCACCAAGTGCTCACTCCCCACCTTGACTCCTTCCCCACAAGGCGTTCAAGCTCCTTCTGGCCTCGTGTCAGCACTTCCCAGTGAAGAGACCTCTCCCTTCTCTAGAGAGTCAGCTCAGAAAGGCACTAATACACATTTCCTAGGTCCCATGCCTCTCATCAGGCAATACAGACATGCTGCAGCAAAGGTCTCACATTTAGGAACAGTACTGGATTCACTGCACCTCCTCACCATAGCCTGTGTAATATGCACTGATGCAGGTGATAATGCCATTCATGCCTGCACAGAAACGCTTTGAGCTCTGCTCAAGGTCCCCAAGAAGCACATCAGAGCTCGAGACAGCAAAGCATGTACTTCACGTTTAACTCCTTGCTGCCTGTGCCCCCAGGTCAGCTCCTTCGTTACACCTGCCAGCAGCAAGGAAACCCTAAGCAAGAAGAGGCAGTTGCAAAGAGAAGCCCGGATTATACTTGTGCACATACACAAGGCAAGAAGGACACCTGGAAAAACGGGAGTGTTCCAAAAGGTTTGGGGGCAGGTCTACAACCACCTTCCCAGCTCTCAACTGGTCTCCTCTATCCTAATGCAGGTGATGAACAACTAATTGCTGAGGATCGCCCCTCAGCAGCAGGGAGGCAGGGGCTCCAGCACCACCTGAGCTCCAAGCAGATCTCCATCTGAATGGCTAGACAGAGGGATGCCTCTCCAGTGAGGCAGACAAGCACTGGTGCAACACAGCAACACAGAGACTACTAATACCCAGCACATTCTGCTTCCATCTCCCACTTGCTTCTAGAACTGGAATCGCTTCAGATCCAAGTTCCAGACAAACAAAAAACAACCCCCCATTCTCTCCCCCAGGAAGCAGGCAGTCCAAAATGTTGTAAATCATACTGAGGAGGTTAAGAGCCATAAATCATTGCAAAGAAAATATTTACAAAGTACAAACTGTAACTAATAAGCATATTTAAAAGGGGATCTGGGTGGCTTACAAAAATCTAGGAGACAGACTGTGCTCACTCCACTGCTCCTCAATCACTCTTGGATCCAAAAAAAGCCAAAACCAAACACCCAACCTTGTTTGGATCAAGAGCTTGAAGAACTGTGGAGACAAGGACCAAAGGCTACAACTGGGAGAAGGCAGTATTTCCACAATGAAGCAGAGCACAGATAATGTGGAAAAATCTCTACAACTTCTAGTGAAGAACCTGTGTCAAAACAACCAGTCACCCACAAATGAACAGATACCCACTGAGGAGGTTTCATGGAAAAACAAGTGAAGAATTAGGCCCTAGACACAAAATCCATCTCCTTCCCCACCACCAAACCTAAAGTAGGTTTGAGGTCCCACACATCCAACAGCAAATGCCATGGGAACTTTAGCTGCTTAAACACTTGTTCAGCAGACAGAAGACTTTAAGGCTAATTATCACTTTACAACAGCAGTAAATATAATTTGACATTTTTATCCATGTACTTGGTTTTTCAGAGATGCCAGCAGTGTTATATTAAAAAAAAAAAATTGGATGCTACTTACTGGCACAACGAACTATCATCCAAAATATTCTGTATGCTAAAAAAACAGAACCAAAAATTCTAAGAACATAGCAATTAACTTCTATAAGGCTTTTTACTATTTTCCACACAGTCAGGTGAATTTAGGGTATATTTTTTCTGATATATATATTTTTGTTAGTTATTTTCAGACATTAGGAAGCTTAAGTCAATTTATTCACCTTCCTCATTAAAGACATACCTCACAGAACACAAACCTAACACAGGAAAAGCACATAAGGAGCTTTGCTATGTTGCACAATACCTCTGATGTGTCCAGTAACATTTTCAACTCAAAGATGGGTATTTCTAACAGTATTCTTTAGTGCTTTTTTCTTTGGTGAAGTGGAGCCCCCTGAAAGGCCTGCTCTGCTAGTCAGATTGTCAAACCTTTTGTGAGCAGTTCCAGACAATTCCTCGCAAAACAGGGATGCCCTAACAAGGTAAAGGAGCAAAATTTCCTAAGCTAGTGGTCACCACTCCATTGACAGTAGCAGAAGACCTGCCACACAGTGACATACTTAAGATCGATCCAGCCCATTATCTTCTTTCTAACAGCATCCAAATGTTTGGCATCTGTGGAAGGACACAAGAACAAGGCAAATGCTCGCTGACTTTCCTGCAGCAAACTAAGCCAGCTGATGTCAACTTCCAAAGCATCCCAAGGACAAGAGCTGCAATGCTCATTTCTTCATTATATGGAAAAAGTAAGTAGCAAACCCTGCTCTTTTTTTCATACATGGCACCCAGTTATTTCCCACCTGCATCTTAGTAAGTGAAAATGGGAAAGCTCCATATTTTAGTTGCCTTACCATCCAATCTCCTATGGACTTGTCATATACCTTTATTCCTGACAGCTCTTTCTGTAAGTGAAGATTCTGTTTCTTCTCATAAAAAACCTGCTACATCCCTTTCATCATCACTTTTATCCTTCCCTGTACTTCTGCTAGATCTGCTAAAGCCTTCAAGAGGCAGAATTACCACAGCTATATACTCTCACGTAATGATATTTGTTGATTTATTTCCTATTTCTCATTTTTAAATCTGCCTCACTAGATGCAAGTCTGCAAGTGCTGACAATCTGCCTCATATTCAAAGCAAACTCTTGATGTTAAATGTCAGGGTTTACAACCTCAAGACAGCAATTTCTAAGCTGAGTTGGCCAAACAATCAGCAGCAAACTACTTATTTGAAGCTAGTTCTTCCTCATGTCTACCTGCTTAGCAGTATCAGAAAATAATGATATTCATTAAACATATTCTTCACCTGAAATACCTCACATGAGCAATTGTTTTAATTATTAAAGGGATGAAAAGTAATTACAGAGGAAAACTCTGCAAATTCAGTCTAGGCAAGAAATACTCAAGGGGAAGTCATCATTATAACGTTGTCTATGTGTTGCAAACGTCAGTTGAGGAATCCTTGGTGGTGTTGGCTCTCTTCTTTCTAAGCCCTTGCTAGATGTACAAGGCACAGCCAGATGACCAAGCAGCTTCCCTATCTTGCTTCTGAACATGACACATATGGGCCCCCCACCACGAAGGTGTCTTCTTTGAGAATATGAGAGTTGATATTCTTTTACAGTATAGCAGATGAGTTAAATACATTTCAGTACAACACATCAAGAAGCAGAGACATGATGCTCTGTAATTAAATAATGCGTTATACTGGTTCATGACAACGTAACACCGAGGAGACAGCACCTGCCATTTTCATGTGAAGTAATTTACATGAACTTATTCCTCTACTTCTATACCTCCAGCTACATTCCATAATTTATAAAGACATACAAATTCTTCCCTCTGACATTAACAAGAGAAGCAAGTTGAATAATCAGCTTGCGGTAGTAAGTGCATTGCATTTACTATCAAGCAAGCTTTTTTAGTTCAGCAGATGATTAATCTTCCCTCTGCGGGTAGAGTACCAGGAGATGCAGAGAGCTGACAATTGCTCTCGGCTTCTGGCCATGCTCTCCACGTGCTTACCTTGCAACAACAGCATTTGCTGGATCCCTCCAAGAGCTGCTCTAATTCATTAATCCAGCAAAAGAATTGGACAGCTTTCTGCCAGGTCAGTGAATTAAAGTGGCTCACGTAAGGAATGCCAGAAGCAGTAAATAGAAGTGGGAGTTTGCACTTGGAGCCAGATCTCTCCTTTCTGACAGCAGTGAATCTCTTAGATCAGCTCAGCTGCCAGAGGTACTGCAGCCTAATTAGCATCTCCCCATGCAGCTAACTGTGCTGGGTGTTTCCATTAGGGATAAGAGCACTAAGGTAAACCAAGAAGGTGGAAGGGGGAAGAAACCAGGCAGCCCAGCACCATAAGTGAAATGCTGAGCGTCAACTGTTTAAGAGAAGGGCTGCAACCAAGTAGGCCAAATAAGGTCCTGTAAGTCAGCCTATTTTTAATCCAGGTCTTTCAGCTGTGCTTTGGGACAGCATCAAGAGAAAGGACAGATGCTTGGACATGAAGACCGAGAGGTCTTCCTGCCACATGCCAGGCAAGAAACAAAGCCCCACAGATGAGACTTGGTCCTAAAATAGAGATTAAAATATGAAGCTGTTTGTATTACACCAAGTACTGTGCCAATTTCTTTTCTACACCCCAATCCTAAGATTCCAATTGCTTTCCACTACATTCAATCCTCCATAACCAAGCTCATCCTCAGCTCATGACACCAACCAGTCATTCCCCTTTGTTCAGGGTTTTAGACTGCGTAGGAAGGCACAGACTTCGACTTTCAAAGTTTATTTTACATAAGTTCACTGCTGATCTTTGACCTCAGGCTCCCAGACCACTGTCTTTTCACTCAGACACTACCACTAATCTCAATCATTCTAGCTAGCTAGCCAAGTTTCTATGAAAAGGTGCTCCCACCCTGTGTCTTAAGGACCCTGTTACAGACCACATTACATTGCTGTGTAACATCCTACCAATGAGATCAAGCCCTCTTTCTATTAGCGACCTTTAAGCTACCCCCATGTTCTTTGTTACTTTTGCAATTATCCTAAAGGCTATCAGCCTGAAAAGCAAGAAAGGTCCCCATCTGACCACACCTTTTGCTATCTCCCTCAGTCCTGCCAACACGACCAATCAAAGGCCTTTTTCTTAAAAGCAAGCAGGGAACTTATCTGTCCGGCTGAAGGAATTTCTGAATCATCCCATCGGAGCACAGGCTTCAAGTCAGCAGCTAAAAAATCCACTGGCTGTTGAGTCTGGGGTATCAACTTCACACACGTCACAGTAGCTGTGCTTGTCAGTCACACTAATGTGAGGGAAGGCTCATACCTCATGCGTGATGGCTTTGTGCTTATTAAAGTTAGCACTATTGTTTGAGCAAGATGGTAAAATGGTTAAAGTAGAAGATGCGTTAAAGCATAACAGTCTAGTCCATACAGACTGAACGTGTGTGTCAAACAAGTAATAGCCAACCCACGTGATGGACAAAATGCTTAGCATTAGCTGTAGATCTTTAAGATGAAATAACCAACCTGTTCTGCTGTATTTTAACAGCATTTTTTAACTTGAGTAACTACTGAGCCTTCTTGTATCCCCTAGGTCCTACATCACGAATCAGTGTACTGAGGAGAAGAAAAGCTACAAGGAATTACACCCTAAGGCAGCCCACAAAATCAAAATAACTTCATAGAGGACTCCTAGACAGAAAGAAAGAGACTTGGAAGATCCAAGTGGATGTGAAAGTCTAGTGTGAGAAAAGCCCCTGGTTGAGGCAATTTACCCCTGCTCCCACAGGTTTCTTTGTGTCCCACCATCTGGGATCCACTGGGTTCGATCAGTCCCAGGCATAGCAGCCACAGCAATGCCCTTGTGTGTGCCCTCAGCCTTTCCCAGCCAGCTACGGCAACAAGCCTGACTCTGCATGCTCAGCTTGCACGTCTTTAACCACATCAAATGGTCACTCCAGACATGCACACCTGTTTCCAACAGCCAGTACAAGTGCTATGTGCTATCAGCCTGTTTCTTGGATAACCCCCTCCCAGTCAGGCTCCTTCCATAGACTCCTGGCAACACCACTGCCTGCCAGCAGTCTCCCAGCAACACTCCCTCCCACACAGATGGGCTCCTAGTCCCTCCTCACAGGACAGCCACAGGCTGTGGGCTCCTTGGAGCCAGCATTAGTTGATGAAACACAGAGCTCAGCCCTGCAGAGCCACAGAGATGGCTCCTAATATGGAAGAGGAGCAGGAAGGCTGGCAAGAGCTTACATCCAAGGTCAAGGCTAACATCATTTCCATTAAAAAGAAATGCTCTTAAGCTCTGGACAAGGATGGGAAAAGCAAAAACACAGGGGGAAAGCCACTGCCCTGGTTTTTATTCCCTGTTTCCAGCTTCCTCATCCAACAGGCAGTGGCTGAGGTAGTTGGTTTGCTGGAGATGGGCAACCCAAATCTTACGTGTTGGAATGGTATCAGACAACCTGGTGCTAAAATGATGACTTGCATTTCTGCACATTGCATCAGCACTTGGTTTTATTTCCTGTGTGGTCTTTCCTTATCTACTTGTTTTTGCCACACAAGGCACCCTAAGTTCCTTTTGCGCACTACCAATGTGCCTTACAGAGTGTGTACTTTTTCAACGTGCTGAAGTTGTGGCATTCCCAGGAAGAAATCCAAGGCATCTTATCAAAGTCATGACCAATGGCACCAACCATGCAGCCACTGCCCACTGCAGAAGGAGCAGAAGCACACTAACCAGGAACTATGAACACTTGAGCTGACACTATCAGTTCCTCCAACTGTTGGCACTGAATTCATTCAGTACTTACCAGGGGAAAATCTCTACAACCCAAACACCAACTACAAGTAAAACTGAAAGCATTAACAGATTAAATCTGTCCCTGAGCGCCGAAGGCTCTCACCATAAGGCTCTTTATTAGGAAGTTAAGTCTTAACAAGTGGCTTAAGGGATGGATAAAGCTTTTCCTGGGATAATCTGCCAGCATGTTGCCCAGTGCCAGTTCCAAGCCATTGAAAGAAGAAAGAAAATATATAAGATGATGAAAATCTTGGTTTGGCAAATGGATGACCAGTAACTGGGAGCTCATTTCCTATCCTTGCTCCCTCAAGCTCCCTGCTGTCTTCAAAAAGTCAAAGAAAGTAATTTTCTACTCTGTTAGCTTCCTGAAAACAAAACCACATTGGGATTACACCTAAGATGCATGTGCTCACCCTAATTCTTTGTACTGTCAACCCTCCAGAATTTGCCTCCATCACATCTATTTGAACCATTCGCCAATTAACACAAAGTAATTAACACTTTTGTAAGAGACTGTCTTTGGACAACGCCACCACCGTAAAACCGTGATCATGATTTCAAGTACTACTGTTCTCTGCAGGCACCAATTTACAAGGGGAACGTGCAAAAGAGGAAATCCAGTAATGGAAGGTCAGAAGCCACATTTTGTTTATAATTCTCTCCTTTCAAGTCTACTGCTGGTTTGCTGCACACTTGGGAAACAGCAATCTAATCAGTGGCTGCTTTTCCCCATAGCATTGTGTCGTTCTGGCTGGGGATCCCTGCGTACTTACTGCAAGAGATCCGTTCTGCGTGCTGGCTGTGTTTGTGCTCTGCTCTCCATGCGGCTGCGTGCTTCCGTAGAGTGTCAGATTGTGCTCGCTGGTCTGGCCTGCATAGTCCTGAGTGTGTGGCACCCCATACTCTGTGGGAATCCCATTCTGTGGGGGTGGCGGAAATGGGATTGTGGTGAATGGCTGCACCATTGCATCAGGAGTTGCAGATGGCTCCTGGTTGCCCTTTAGAAAGGAAAAAGAAGAAAACAGCTTTATACTACAGAAGATAGATTAAAACATCAGCCTGAGAGACAACACACACGTTTCATGTGAATATCCCACCCACTGTCACCATAGTATTCCACAGTCTTCTATTATCTCTCCTATCAAAAAGCACATGCCTTGCTCCTCTGAGCCATGACACTGTTTTCTTAATATTTTCAGGGCAATTTTCTTGCTACTGGGTGGCATATAGCGAACAAATTACAGGGTTTGCAGATTGCATACCCCTGTGATCTCACACAAAGCTTTACACACAGTAAGGTATTATTTCAGAAGAGGGAAGAGGCACTCATATTGGAACAGAGAAGGACAGAGAGAAGAACAGGGTTTCTCAACATCCCTGTAAGTACCATAACTTGGTCCATCTCCTCCAGCTCGACCCTTATTGCTCACAAGGAACCCCACAAGCAAGCTCATCATGTGGTTCAAAGCACACCTCTCTGTTATGTTATAGTGATAAAAAGTACAGTTTTTAAAATCCATCTGCAGAAGCCCCCTCCTTTGCCCTGACAGCACTGTGTACACAGCACAGGTATCTGTGGCTGGAATATCCCATTTGCTTCTTGCTGGCCATGCAGGAGACACCAAAGAGCTGTAGGGAAACAAGCTGAGACCGCAAGCCAGCTGCACAGTCACTTTCCCAATCCTGAGCATCTCTACAATCACTCAAGGCATTAATTACCCACTCCTGCCTCAGCTTAGGGTATCCCACAGAGACCTCTTGCATAGTGGACTTCACAGAAGCTTTTAGCGCTGTCTTAGATGTAGCTAACACCAATCAGATGACTCAGAAACAAAGAACTGACCATGCAAAAGATATTCCCAGAAGACAATAAAAATGCTACCCCACCTTGTCATAAAACCACAAGAAGGAAACAAAAAAGCATGCAGCCCTACAGCCTCTGCAGGGATCTCACCAAGGGGGGAGCTGCATTCAGCCACCCGGGGTAAAGGAGAACAGCCTTGACATTGAAGCCCAAGCCTGGGAAGCCCAGGCTGCTGCACCGCTCCTACTGCTTTCACTGCCGCAGCAGAAGAAAAATCCACAGAAAAGATTTATGATAGGAGGGCTGTTTGATTTATGTGTGTGTCAACAACTAATCCTGATTTTAAATTTTGGCTGCTGTTTCAGCCCTGGGTTCTCTCCCACAAAGCCTGGAGGTGCTCGAGGCTATTCTGACACCAGCATGCTTAAATCAATGGAGTAAAAGCGAAACAGACCTTTTCCCATGGATTGGAAAGGCAGAGTGGGAATTACCAAGCAGCCTTTCAGCAGAGAGCATGCAGGGGCTGACGGACCTCCAAAGAAGCTGGACAAACCTTTCAGTCCCTTTATCAGCCTACCTGCAGCTTTCCCTTCCGGGCGGAGGAAACAATGATAAATGCAGTGCACCTCCAGCCAGCACCGGGTCATTCAGACACTGGCTGAATCCCAAATTTGCTCTGACATTAGTCTATCTGGTCTGCCTCCCCTGGGGGCCACGTGGCCACGCGCTCCTGCAGCTGGGGAGGAGGAGAGGGAAGGGCATTCAATACCACTTAGCAGAGCTGAGCTGCAGCCTTGGCCCATGCTGAAGAAGGAACGGATTCAAGTCCAGCCTTGCTGCCTGCAGGAACACAAACTCCGCAGCCTTAGCTGAGAATGAAGAATTCAGGCAAGCGTGCCGGACATGGCCAGTGCTCAGCTCCTTGCACACACTCCCCCAAGCACTTGCAACCCTGCATCGCGTGCTCGCCGCTCTGCGGAGATTTTTCACGCACCAAGCACATCTTCTGAATGCAGGAGAGGATTTTTGTTTCCCCCTCAAAAAAGGAGGGCAGCTCCACCTCTGCTCCTCCAGTTCTGCTCACTCCTTTGCTATTCTCAGCTTCAAAGCAAGCCACTTTTGACTTGACCTAACCCACCATCAAGATCTGCAGAGCGAGTTCTAAAACAGGAGGCAGGACAGACTGAATGATGGCCATCCCACTGCAAACCGGGTATCAGGAATCCTACTGCTCACCTGCTCAGACCATTTATCCCCCTAACATGACAGCTCCATTCTGTCCACGTACTATCTCCTTTCCAAGCTCTTCTGTTTACAGTATTTCATTGTATTTGATGGTCTGCGTTCTTGCCTACAGCCCACATTGTCTGTCCCCCTTTCTTACGTTTCCAATAGGAGCTAAATAGGAAACTGACTTTTTCTTTTCAATGAAAAATTTTTCCACAGGAAAAATGGAGGAGCAGAAACCACTTCCAGTCTTCTTAGAACAAGCTAGATTTCCAAACCAGCAGCATCCCAGATCAGAGGAAGAGAATGCTGATTAGCCCCAAACAAAACCTATCCTGCCATTGTGTCAACAGTGCAGGGGTGCTCCCCAAAGGACATAGTCCAGCATTCTGTACAACTTCACTCTTAGACTGCTTAAAATGCCAGCCCAGGAGCCTTATATAATCTTATTTTCAATTTCCACGCCACCCCCCCCCCCCCAGTTAATACTGTTCCTCCCAGTACTCCCAGTATAAATGCATTTCAACCTTTTAAGTATTTTCTCTCCTTTCTTCAATTATCTATCTACAAATGTTTGAAGGATGAAAAATACTTCCTCTCTCCTCTGTTGCTTGTGGCATTTTGATAATACATATTTATTTTGAGTTTAATCACACCTCTCAAGCCAAAATATCCTGGTAACTTTATTTATTACTTCTCTCTGACCTTCCTAAGACTTTTCAAAGAAGGATTTCTGGTGCAGAATAAAATGTTTTTCATACCATTGTCACTCCCCTACACCTCAAATCACACTAACATGCAAAAATAATATATTTTATTACAAATGCATTCTTCATTTAATGTCTCAGGTTATCTGGAGATCTATCGTTATTATATTTGTCCAGGTGTCATCATCCCATGGAGTATTTGTATCTCAAATTATTTTTCTCTTGATATGATTATGGACATATTTCCCATCTGATTTTTTTTTGTAATTTTAATTTCCTTTGATGCTTTAGAATCACTTTTTTCCCTGTTTCCACTAGCGTCAACAGAAAAGGACTCCTGATGAGATCTCTGCAGGTTTCACAGCATACTGATATCCTCCAAACCCAGAGGAGAGTCTACCTCTTCTGTTATTCTACCAAATTTCAACATTTACACAACACTTCATATTTTCAAGAGCTAACACAGAACACACATGCACACACAGAGAGATCCCATTAATCTTCAAATACAGAACCTGAACTCCTTTCCCTACTTCTAAACCACCACATAAAATTCTGCATTTAGGGGTGCTGCTTGTCACACTTCTCAGCAGGTAGAGACCTCACATTTCCAGGTAAAGGAAAGTATCTTGTCTATCCAATCTTGACATACCTCACTGCATTGCCAGTCCCCCTGCTTAAGCTCATGAAGATGTCTTAAAAATTTACTCAAATGCAACAAGAAACCCAGATAATCATGTCCAAGAGCAGTCACCAAACTTACACAAGGATGCCACCACAGGACTAGGAAAATCTGGGTGCAGCTCCCCACAAAAACTACTACCATCTTAAACTTCTGTGATGGTACAAAATATATTGTAATCCATGTTCAAGAACAGACAGACACCTCTCTTGGCCACAATGCATCAGGCTGGCAGTCTCCAGGAGGTGAGTGTGAGGGACATTTGGTCACAGGAATAATTTTGGCAGTTCCAGATTAACTGATTAGCTGTGCCAGCTTGTGCTGCCATGCACCAACCATAACTGCCATCCCATGCTCAAAGGGAAAGGTTGTTCAGTGCAAGTGAAACAGTGCAATTACACACACTCCTTAAAAAACCAAAAAAAACCAACCAAACCACACTTCAGTAGGATATATGTTGACCTATAGTTTAAAGAAAAGCAGTAATTCCTGTGTTTTCTATTCCTTCTGATGCTCTGTTCCCACAGGAATCATTCATTCACATCATGTAGGAATTCAAACCAGCTGTCCCCTTGCAAAATGTTGGTATCTGATTCATGAGCACCCAAGCCCTCAGGGCACAAGAAGGATATGGTTACCCATCTGGGCTCTGCTTTCAGGCCCCTATTCGCAGCCCTACAAAGGTCCAGTCATGTCCTTGCAGGTGCCCAATTTCCTCCTTAAGTCAGGGGTTTGCCTACACAGATCAGTACAAACCCACCCCACACTTTGTTTAAGAAACAAATTAGCTGAAGCAGTGAAAAATCCCTAAGGGGGACACATTTCTAAGAGCTTATATAGCTTTAAGTTAATTAATGAACTTTGCAGCTCCAAGCTAAGCAGAGGAACGATGAGTAACTGATGAGTAACTGCACATGGCAATACCTTGTGGAAGGGTGGGAGCTGGGGATGACAACTCAACAAGGAGCAACGTGGTTCAGCAAATGTGACACAGGATGAATTCTTTCAGCAGACAGCAGGTGGTGATCCAAGATCACGGCACTGGAGCGCAAAGAGCAAACACCAGAAATGCAAACAAAGGCCTCCTACTTCCATAAAACTGTCAAAGATCAGTCTGTTCTGTGAAGGAGTGGTTTTGTTTTCCTCATTAGAGAAATGGGTGTAAGTAGAGGGATATAAAAGGAGTCTTAGCACAATGCAGCTCCAGACTTCTTCGGTATTGCTGTGCCATAATATGCATAGATAGTAAAGCCTAACCAGCCAAATATAAATTATACTCCTGGTAAAGCTAAGCTAGTAAAATTTCTGTATAGATGTGGCAAACTGCCATAAGGTAACTGGTCTGTGCTATCCATAACCCTACTGTGAGTCATCAGCACCACAGAAAGGTGCAGGTAAATGGTACAGCATACAAACATCAAACAATCTCTTAAAAATGCCTTTGAACTCTGCTAACCCCCAAATCACTGAGAAGTGGGTATAAGCCTATTAGTGGAATGGGGTTTCTAATACATATGTCATCACTGAACTCATTTTATGAATCCTCAAAGCAACTGACTTGCAGCTAACAGAGGCAATTAACCTGTTTGTGAAGACCAGAGTTCCAGGCTACAAGAGTTTGCTCTCTGCACTAACCTAATCCCTTCTATAAACAGCAAAAATGTTTAGAGCTAGGATCTGAAGAGCCTGTCAGGAACCTGGAGCTGCTGCCCACCCTTAGCTCTCTGTAAGAAAGGGATCCTTCTGAGTGAAGGGAATGCAGGGACCGAGCTGTCCCTCCTAGAACCCAGGTCACAGTTTCTTGTCAGGGATGCAAACACCACACGTGCAAAGCACTGCTCCCTGGCTGTACAAAGACAAGAGAGAAAAGGGCTTACCATACAAGGCTGCTGCTTAGGAGCATGAGAATAATTAATTAATTAATCAATAATGGGCTGTGTTCCACCCCCCTCCCCTTCTCACAGATCAACAAAAAAGCTGCTGTAGCAGGGTCTCTTTCCCAGCCCCTTCCAACACAGTCTCCCCTTCCCAGTTCTCAGCTGCAGCTTCAGAGAGGCTTTGGCTGGAGCTGCCACCATCCCCCCTCCAGCTGTGCACTCCTGCCCTCTCTCCCCTGCCAGCCTGCCCACCACTGAGCCCTTTCAGCACATATCCCAGGAAAAGAATTTACTCACTTTTTATTGCCAGGTTAGTTTTGTTCCCAGTTAAGAGCACTGAAACAGCTTGGCAAGGAGCTTGAGGAGAACCAGAGCCAGAAGGGACAGGGGGTGGAGAAGCTGGGGAGGGAAGGGCCATAGGCACCAGCACTTGGACGAGCTCAGGCTGCCAGGGAGCCGCAGTCTCCAGCCTGCATTAACCCTCTTCTCAGGCAATCCCACACTTAGCCCACTGATAACAAATGTATCAACAAGCTAATGGGAATGGATACAAAGCAGCAGGAACAGTGCTCCCCACATGCACCAGGAGCTCCAGCATTATCCCTTGCTGAAAACCCACAGGCTGGGGCATGCATTACACCAAAGACAGATTCCACCCTACACTGGTGGCTCTCACAGCACACGGAACCTACACCTGGGTTTTTAAAACTGCTTTTACTCTTTAGGGCCATGAAGATACTCAAACACGAGACAAAGTGATGTACAGAATAATGAAGTGATGGCTTGCCAACACCCCAGACCCCCCAAAACAGTGACTTGGCCACACCAACCCTGCAGGTGCCCACAAATGTGATACAAGCTCTCTATCCCAAAATGCAGCAATAACACTTCCTCCACTGGGGCCACTATATTACAGATTAGCTTTGAATGGGAAGAGTGGGTAAAATGCCTACAGAAAAGAAATCTGGGGGTGAAAAGGATATATACAAAGGATATAACCATCTCATATCCTTCATCTTTGTACAAACCCGTTCCTGGATTCAGAGGGGTATGTGACCCTAACCTGACACCCATTCTCCACATTACAAAGGCATTTCTGTAACTCCAGAGAGCAAGACTGACATGCCTGTGTGTCTGGGACACAGACTGATAAAATCAACACTTTCTTGGTGTGGGTTGATCAGAAAAGCACCTTGAAGAGGACCATAGTAATAAGGGGTTTTGTATTTCATCTGCACATCTGGAGCTTAATCTTCATTTGATATATGACACACTGTGGTAACAGAAAAGGATGCTGGATTTTGACTCTACTGTCATGGGCACAAGAGCAATTCCTCCTGAATCCTCCCAAAGACATGCTCTAAACCTAGGTAGTTCTGGAAACATCTGCTGGAATTTTACAGCAGTTTTGTTAAAATAAAGGGAAGTTAAGTTCATGGGTACACTTTTTAAAATTTAAATTGGATGTGATCACTCAGGAAATGCCTTTTCCACTGGGTTAAGCTTCAATAAGCTAATCTTGTACCAGTCAAAAAAGAAATCTAACAAGAGATGCCTGCACTCACACTTGCACCTAGCTAACCATTTAAAGGCATGTCTCCTTCAACTTCCTGGTGCAAACTTGCACTAGATTATCTAATCTTGCCCTTCCTAGATATGTAAAGCAAAGGAAGAACAAGTTATCTTCCAATACATACTTTATCATTCCAGGCCACCAAAAAGTGTTTTATAAAATAAAGCAGCTGGCCTTTTTTTTTTTTTTTTTTTAATGTGTTTAAGAACTTACTGGAAAAGAAGTGCAAGTCCCCCTTTTTTAGGAAAGGATAAAGGAAAATTATAGTCTTATCTTACTGTTATATACAGGAAGCACTCACTCATCCCCATGCTATCATCACTTCCAGTAATGGCCAAGTTTTGCTCTACCCCTATTCACAAACACAGGCTCTCATGCACACTTGGTAAGATGCCCTCGGGCAACCTGCAAAGAGGCTTCCTGTTGGATACAACCAAAGCTTTAGAGTTACCCAACATTAATAATGCCCAGGGACACATCTACTTACCAGCCTGAAATGCACCTTTCAGATTTTAAAAAGCACTGATTTCTGCTCCTGAAATCTACATTATGCCCCACTCAAAAAAAAAAAAAAAAGTTAAATGTTACTGGCACAAAGGCAACCCACCAAATGCTTTCAATCCAGCCATGCTCTCTGGGGTTGATTAGAGAGAATTGTGCTTCGAGAGACATCAGGGTCCCAACATCTATTTGCATTCCGTATTAGGTATTAAACTACCTCTGAGAATTACCGGGGAGAAGGGGATAAGGATGGAGAACAAAGGAAATAGTCACCAGGATGGATACATCCTCAGCAACAAAGCCAGCAATTAAGAAAAAAGCTCAGGCTCAATTTTTTGGTCCAGGTTGGTCCTTTAGCACCTACCCTGGTTCCTCTTCTTCCCACCTCTGCAACTTTCCAAGTGACTATTTTCCACTCAACATTCATAGTCAAACATGCTTGAGGAAAAAAAATTTCCGTAAGATGACTAGCTTTCAACAAATCAGCATGAAAATAATGTCTCAAAATACTATGAATCAAGTCCTTTTTAAATCCAGCAGACACCCAGGGTGGTACAAGCATGTCCCACACAAGAGAGATTACTCCTCTGTCAGGAAAAGACAGCTAAGTTCTTTCTCTGGGACCAGAATTGAAATGAGTCACAGCTAAGGAACAGTGTGCTGCAGATGTGTCACATATGTTTAATCCAAGCTAGCTGCCATCAGCTATTCAGCAGATTAGCAAACCAGTCACACTCTCCATTGCATGACTGTGGATCCTCTCTCAGGGAAGCAGCAGAAACCAGAGGCCAGTGATGGGGTAACTGCTTTTCAGGAGAGGTCCATGGATTGGGATATCTGGGCACTATGTGATACTTCTGATGGCACAGAGGACCTGCCTGTGCTGATTTTCTGCCTTACTCCAGAGATAGCTAACCAACGGTTCCCAGTGCTCCTCAGAAAAAGGGCTACAGAACATGGAAATATAAAAGGGAAGAAAATACCACCTGGTCCCGTGGTATCTCTTGACCAGGCTGGCAAGGTAGTGTCACAGTTACTGCCTCCTCAGCTAATTCTGCAATCAGATTGCTCACTTCAAACAGCTTTGTTTCAAGGGAGAGGATAACTCACCAGCTGATGTATTTCAGAAAACCAGTATCTGCTTCTCCAATCCCAATCAAGGACCTAGCTGGACAGATAAGCAAATTTTCATCATGTCTCTGCTCTGCAAATGGACTATTGCTCTGCATCTGCAAGTACGTCACAAAACCTCTGAGTGTGGAGAGGTACTCCTGCAACCTCAAGAACTCAAATGGCTTTCCTGAATGTTTAAATCCTCCTGAAGCTCACTCAGCCCTTTAAAAAGATTTGTATCTATTTAGTGACAAGGATTTCTCAAAGCCTTTGCTATGTAACACAGCTATCTGCAATAGACTCTTCCAGATCTCTCTATATTTCCAATGCTCTTCTAGGAAGGATTTTGAAGATCACTGTTGGTAACAGGCTTTCCTGTCCTTCTCTTCCCTGCTGTCAAGGCAATGAGCTGAAGAAAGTAGTGAGCTGTGCAGAGGGGCTGCTCTGAGCTGACCTAGCTCCTGGAGGAAGGACAAACCTCAAAGCCCTGTCAGGCAGCTTCACTTACACTGGCCCCTTCAATTCCTCAGATTTCAGCAGACAACAGGGAATTCTTCCTGCCTGCCTGCACTAACTCCAGCATCATAGAGGATAAAAAGCAGTCCTGCCTCTGCTGCCAGAGCAGGAGAAGGAAAAAGGGAGAAAGCACCGGGAAGGGGAGGACACATCTGGAATCAACTGGAGAGTTCTGAATGCCTTGGAAAGAACTGCAGAGCTGTCAGAAACCATAGCGAGGAGCCGCGTGTTCGGATGTGACTCTGAAGCAAAGGTGGAGAACGAGACGTATGCAGCATATTTAAACACAAAACCAGAGCTCCTCTTGAGGCTCTGGGGTTTTTTTCATGCAAGCAGCTAAACACCTCAGCCCTGTCATATTTTCACTGCCACTGGCCGATCATGGGTATGCTCAGAATTCAGTACAGAAGACAGGAGATGAGATGAGGCAAAAGGGACCCATCTGTGACTTGAGTACCAGGACTCAGTCACGCAGCAACATTATATCAAGCTGCTCTCAGGGTGCAGGGTGGAGGAAGTCTGTGACTGACTTGGCACACATTTCAGAACAGAAATTTGATGGTTTAAAACCATAGATTTCTTCCCACAGATACTTTCTATTCCAGCATTCCCCTATCTCTTGCTAGTCATTTGTTCCCAAAGTAGTTTTCCATTTTCAAAGAAGCCCCCACTGTGTGCCCCGGAAAGCAGAGGTTCTGGAAAGGAGCAGAGAGTCATAGAGATGCAACTCACCAGTGCAGAAGCCTGGTACAGAGGGTGACTACAGCTTTCAGATATATTACCAACCTGAGGGTGTGGGAAGCATTGCTACTTGGGTACGTGGCCTTGACCAGACAAAAAATAAGGTATATGCTTCATTATGCAAATTTTAAAAATGGAATTTAAAAATTCAAAAGGGAACATGAAAGAGGTACATAGATGACTCCAAGATTGGAAAAAGCCACATGGCTGCACACTGAAAACCTTGAAAAGCCCAATTTATTTTGCTTATCATAAAAAAAAGTGGTAACTGATTATTTTATTATATTAATTGTGAGGAAAATAAAGTAGATGCTAATAATATTTAATCTAATTTAAAAATTCATCAAGAAAACCAATAGCCAAAAGCTGAGTCTGATAAATTCAGCTCTGGTAAAAGACACCATTTCATTTTGTTTAGTGATTTCTAAATGACAGTCATTAAGTCCGCTGAGAAGGACTCAGTCTTTTCCATCTTTTCTGGTTTTTGTGCTGAAAACATCATGTCACCCAAAACAGGGGCACCTGAGTGAGCCATAATGGCCTACAATGCAGGTACAGCCAAAAGAGACAACCTAAAGCCAGATCTATAGGACAATATCCTGGCAAGCTAACAAGAACTGGTGGAAGTCAATGCACATAAATTAAAGCTGATTAAACTAAGCAGCATACACATTTATAAGCATAATAACCTCACCTCATGGAGAGGAACAAGCTATTGAAAAGCATAGGTGCAGTTTTGTGTACCACCTAATATGACAAACTACCAGCTGACCTTGGAATCAGGGGCTGCTCTTCCCCTCGCCAGCTGTTGTGAGATCCAGTCACACCACAACCATTGCCAGAAAATTAATCCAAACAATAGTCATCTGTTTGGCCATAAACTCAACTGTCTCTCTTTGGATCTGCTTAAGCACAATGCCCAAAGCAGTGAGGAGGCTGAACGTATGGCTGGGGCACAGAGACAGGGGGACTGTTCTTCTCACAGCAGCCCACAGTTACGCTATATTAAGTGCAACTTTGAAATGCACCTGAAAGCCGCTTCATCCCAGAACAAGAGGCTAGATGGACATTCAGCATATGCTATTGCCACTACCTGCTTCACTTGCACTTAACTTCTAGAGCATCCCCACATAAGCCAGCATAAAGCTGGTTCATACACAGTGAATTTGTCAAGTATCTCAGGAAAAATTTTCCCATTGTTACAAAATCCTTTTAAAGCCTCTTTTCCCCAGGCGTTTCAGCTAATGTATGTTTACCACATTCCTGCTGTAACCATGAACCAGTACAGACTTCTTCCCTGCACAGGCCACCTGCACGGCTCATAGGTAAAGCTCGAGGTGAGCAGCAAATCTGATTACCTTTCAAGTGCCTTTTCCTGGACTGGGTATCACTAAAGCAGATCCTGCAGCCCCCACACTCAGCAGCACCATTGGAAACCTGCTGCTCCCTTGCCACCACCACATCAATGCCATGGGACACAAAGCATGTGCTGGTTTAACAGCAGCAGCATACAAAATATTCACGTTAAACTACTGCCTATCACTGGCAGTCCTACTTTTAAACTGCTCTATTTTACTGAAGCTAAAATCAATAAACCTTAAAAGCTAAATTGATATAACAGCATCTCAGGTCGGGGCACGTCTGTCAGCATCTGTAGCTCCCGTAATATATTACTATGTGAGTTGCCGGTAAGTTGACCCCTCCATAATTCTCAGCAGACCCCCACCTTCCACAGCCAAGTGCACTAAAGGTCTTTTTTCTCCCCTCTCCTTCCACACCTACAGAAAGGCAAAAACACAGGCTATGCAAAACTTAAACCCTTAAACCCAAGCCAGTGGGTTTGCCCTTCTGTACATCTCCTTTCACACTCACAGTATCAGGCTAATCAAAGCCCCTCACTCCAGCATACAGGCCCGGAAAAAAAAGCATTAGCATCTGGCAACCAAGAGCAACACCCCGGCATATAGGCCTGAGAGCAAATACAAGTCTCTGGCATGAAGAGGAAACACTGGGACATATGCCTGAGTGCTTCTGTCAATCTTGCAGTGGGGGAATGCCCAATTCGTTTTTTAATATATTTTCATCATATTACCGAAAGGAAATGCCAGGGACTGCTGTGGCCCCTCTCCCTTGAGGCTCCACTGCTCCCATCAGGCTGCACTGCCTTTGCAGCAATGAATATTTAAACAAGGCAATAAATATTTCAGAGCACATTCATCCCAATAAGAAGTCTACTACCATAAGAGAGATGAGACAACCACACAGGGCCGGGGCCACTCCCTCTTCTGCCCCTCTGGCTCCCACACCTCCTGCCCTTCCTTGGCCTTACTTCCCTCCAGCCCTCAACAGGCACCCGACAGCCTCAAATATTCATGAGCACAGTTCCAATTACTTTCCAAACAAGCAAAAACACCTGTGAAAAAAGTAACAAGGTGCTCTCTTTCCACAGAGGTGCAGAACACAGCTAGATCATGCTTTGCTTTCATCTCTCCTGGGGTTTCCAGCTCTTGGGTGCTCATACTCAGGAAGAAAATAATTTCCTTGAATTCCCCAGAGGGTCTTCAATCTTTAAATATTGCACCTCAAAAGAGAAAAAAATCCTAAGATCACCAAACTCAAAGCTCAACCAGCACCTGGTCGAGAAACAATATATGACAATCTGTCTTTACTCCTCACAACTCCCTCCCTTAATTTCAGCAGCGCATTTATTCAGGCATTTCTCGGGTGTGAGCAGCTCCACTAGCCTCTCAGTGGGATGCTAACAGATGTACACAGCTTGGCCATTACTGGCACAACTAAAATCAGCTAGAAATCAAGTTTAGGATGTAACAGAAAACCCATTCATTTACTCAGCTATCACCTGCTTGTCATTCATGTACTGGGGACTATTTTGTCTACGATAGTGATAAAAGCTTGGAGTTTATAAGTAGGACCTTAGTTATGCTCTCACCTCTTAACTCCTTGGTTTTTAATGATAATTTCAGGGGGTAAGTAATACTCTGCAGAAAATCAAAATCACATATAAAGACATTGATTCAGGATCAAATTTATAGGGCTATGAAACCATGCAACCAGACCCAAAAATTATCTTTTGTAGCAGCTTCCACTGCATATCTACCTAGATTCAAAAGACCTAAGATATTTGCTGCCCACAGAGCATATATGGACAAGGCTTCAGAGAACAAATACACCTACTCTGGGTGAAAGGAAGCCAAAAAGACACCCTCACAAACAGCAACCAAAGGGTTATCCTGAATGACAGACACAAGCTAGTCTGCCCTGGCTAACTGAGCTACACCATGGCATCTCCTTTCCAGGTAAAAGCTTTACTTAACTGCCTACAGAAAAAGAGTAATCTCTGCCTTTATTGGCACCCATGGACCATCTTTTAAAAGACGATGGTAACCAAACTGCAATCACAACGTGTCACATGCTGTCAAAGGTGCCTCTTGGACTGCACAAGAAGACAGTCTTCATACCTGGATCCAGGCCCAGCTCAAGGTACAAGCTGGGCACCAAATGGCCTAGCCCTGTCATGGCTTGGGCACAGCAGGGAGCATGCAAGGGTATGTGACAACTCAGCAAGGTCTACAGATGCAGCCTTGGATTAAGCTGCTAAAATTCCCCTGCTTTTAGACCTTTGAAGGAGAACAGCTGGGTCTTTGCTATGCGCATGAAGGGCCCAGCAGCACTCAGAAGAAGTTTTCTACCTCAATCCAGAGCTCCTGCTATTTCCTGCTTGGTTCTCATAGCCAGGGGAAGAGACCAAGGCAACCCCCAAGTGCTGGGCAACCTTCTTTGGATGGCCAGTTCCCTATTAATGAAATTCTCTCTCATCCTCCTGCTCTGTGGCACAGAATGGCTTTAAAGTGAAGTACTGAACCGCCAAACAGCAAAACCTCTTTCCAGACAGCATTTCAAGGAAGAACACTTGCCTACTGATAGGTGGATCAATCACCTGCCACCACCCTGTTCCTTCTGCTCCTGAAAAAGCAGCAGCAACCCTTGGTCAAGACTGGCCATCAGCCACACCACCAAAAAGATGCTGTTTACATTAAAAGCATAAAATAGCCGTCACAGCAGTGTAATTCAGAGACTGACAACAATCCTGCTGCTTTGCCAGCAGTGAGTCCTGGGATTTTATATCTCTGCTTCTAACTACTACCCCAGCTGTCCTTCATATATCACTGAAACGAAAGGATCCAGTCAAAAGTCAGATGCAACCTGGCCCAAAAAACACCTTGTACTTTCCTATCTTATTAAAAGACCTCATAAAAGACACAGAGAAAGGAAAACATCTTGGAAGATGAGCAATTACCTCACCAAGTAATTTAGAGCAGGAGCCACCATTTTACAGCAGACATCAAAATAATGAGCACCCCTCTGCTGACTGTGCAGCTCTGTGTTATTCCCATGATGGGCTGCATACCCAGCAGCATGTTAACATGGAAAAAACAGCATCTGATCCCACACAAGAATAAAAATATACATTTTTGATACCATACAAGAAGTGTTAGAAAGGAAAAGAACATTTAATTATGTGGCTCCTGAGGACCTCTCATGACTCAGAAAATAAATGCAAACAGATGAAAAAGTTAATTTGGATCATATCAGCTTCACTGGCATGCAAAGGGCAGAGCAGGCACCCTGGGGAGAAGGAGGGAAAGATTTGCCATAGATCAGGTTACTATCGCTGACAGCTGACCTAAAACGCCACAAGATTTGACCAGACTCTACCCTACCTTCTAATTTTCAAAGGTGCTACCGCCTCCTTTAAGAGATAGAATATGTGAAACATGTAACACTGAGGTCGGGGAGGAAGGAGATCCTGCAGCACAAGTGATCCAGATAATATTCCTCACCACATTAAGAATGAGACCAATTAACTGAAACAAGAAGAAAGCAGAAGTGAGTTGCTCTTTTGAAGATGTAGAATTTTCAATGCAAAGCAACGAGGACATAAGGAACCAGAATAATTTCTCCACAGTCTGAGGCTACTGCGTAGAACAGACAGACAGGCAGTTGCTCTGTCCTAAAAAGATGCTCCTTGAAAACAGATGTCCATCTGCAACCCAGCCTGGGAACATGCTCAGCTTGGGAATTTAGAGACCCATCTTGCTGTATGGGCTCCACGGTCTCATTCCCTGGACAGGCCAGCACAGTCCACAGACATCGCTGTCAAAACTGAGAAATGATCTTCAGCATCAGCCTTCAACGCTTGCTTTTAACTCTACCTCGTTTGATGGGATCTGAACTGCCCATCATCACAATCTGAGCTTTACTTCTGTCCTATTAAATTTTTAGGAAGTGCTTCTGCTCAAAAGTGGCCAGCAACAGCATGAGTAGTAGCCCACAGCAGCCAATATGTTCATTGTTAACAGAAGTGTCCTTGATTTGTCAGGCCTTCAGCATCCACTAGATGATTCACAGGAAGACTGATACATCTGAAAAACTTCCTTTAAATTCTTTATGATGAAAATTGCTCTTTTAGCTTCCTCTTGCATGTCTAGGACATAAAGCCTTTTCAGTATTTCAGTATTTGGCGCCACAGGGCACAAGGACCACCTCCATTTTACAGCCATGGTTGACGATCATAAAGGAAAAGGTTTAGTGCGCTGCTTCTGCTGGGTGCTACCAACATCACACCTAATCAACAGATTCACCTCCATGCACTTCTGCAAGAGCAGGTCTACCACAGCTAACCTCACATGAGGGCACAGGAGCAGCTCACACAGGCACAATAATCCCCTGGCAGAAATTTGGGACAGACACAGCTGAAGGCAATTCCTGAACCACTTCACAGCTGAACTCTTGACGATGTCCCTGCTCATTTCAGAGGGGTTGGACTAGATAACCTTTAAAGATCCCTTCCAACCCAAATCATCCTATGATTTTAAGGTTTTATGATTGGCTACAGGAACACTCTTCTGCTAGGATTGTCTGAACAGTAGCCAGGAGGCTCATCACAACTCCGCATTTAAACCATGTCACTGGATCTCAGAATAATTATGTAGTGACACACAGAGCCTCACAGCTAACCCAGAGGCCTACTACACTTTTGAAAGCCACTACAGCCCTCTACAAACACCCCAGAAGAATGAAATTTATGTTCCTGTATGCTCTACCAAAACATTAAGAAAATTCTATTACTCAGTTCTAGCTATTCTTCTCTGTGTTACAAATGATACAGCTCAAAGTTTCCTACCCACCCACTGGGAAAAAAAAAAAAGCCGCTGGCTTTCTGTACACTTCTGCTTTAAGAGGAGATCTGGTTGGGAGATGTGTTCTTGGCCATGTCAGTTGCTAAGCAGGACCTCAGCCACTCATCAGGCAGGGAGGCTTGGAGCTGGCAGGCAGCTGGGCCAGGCAAGCACAGATCTGAACAGAGACACTCGGGTCTGCAGCCTTCAGTGCAGCTTTCTCTTGACTTCAGTGCAACATTTGCAGTAACTCCTGTAGCTCACTGTCAAAACCAATTATGAGTACTCCTAACAAAAAACAAAAAACGTTCCTGAGAAATCAAAGTTGAGCTGAAAGGGACAGTAAAGTCACTGCCTTTCTCACCTCCTCACAGCAGGGCTTGTTAGAAGACCTTCATTTTGTCTAGGGCCAAAGTCACCATCAGGCTGCTCAAAGCTACAGTTTCAGACTTGATGGAGAACAAGGATCATGGATCTTTAATCTGCTTAAACCTGATTTAGATTCATCTCATTGAATAAGACAAAGTATTCAGAAGTCTCGCTTTCTGATGAAGCACTGAGATCTCCACAGTATTTTTTCCACCCTTCAGAAGTCCATGTTCCCAGATAAATTCACTCTCACACCCCTTGCAGCATTTTGATCAAAAGAGGCTTTGAAGACCTAGAGTCCCTCAGAAAAAATTTCTTAGGATGAAGGTTTGCAACTGGCTTCGGATGACCTAAATTCTTTCCGCCACTAAGACAGTAAGCCCCCTCCTTGACTACGCCACCTCATCAGTCACACTTAGTGTACTCACAGTCTGTCACCCATGTCCCTGTGAAGGACACACAGAGCAAGGAACTGTCCAAAATTCTCACCACAGCCTTCAGTCACCACCTTCCTCATTCCTCTATCTCACCATACTACACTCTTTCCCACAGATTGGCTCTATCACATGGTCTATCGTGACTCTGAAAAAGTATTTACACCTCCCCAACCAAACTCATATGAAAGGGACTCCTAGAACTACTATGCCTCCCTTTGCCACTAATTCAAGATAGAATACTTCATCCTGGAACAGGATGGAAACAGACCTGAGAAAGGATTTGCAAAGCCAACACAGCAACATTAAACAGCATTGCACACAAAGAAAAGCAAAAGGGAAAGTTAAAGCAAACAAATCTGCTTTATATATTTGAGCACTAAGCAAAGCTAACACAGCACAATATCTTATAGTCAGCCAACAAATCAATTAATTCACTAATTTCACCAAATTAACATGCTATTCCTCCTATACCTCCTGATTCAGGCTGGAAGGATCCTTTTTAAGTTTAGATACATTTAAAACTACACCTGTTGAAACTGAAATCCTTTCCCTTGCTGCCCTATTTATTTCAACCACATTTTATAAAGAAGGAAGGAACGCATACTGAAAAAACAAAAGCCTTTCATACTCTTGCTCGCTAATATTCCAAAGTACTTTGCATAATTGTTCAGTATTGATAACCTCCTTTCATATGATGCCATCGCAAAAATGAGAAAAGCTACAAAGAACAACAAATCAAATTAATGGTTTCACTCTTCACAGAAGGTACACTAGACAAAGGAGGACTAGTACTATCTAAGAAATCCAAACTCCTCTCCAAGGCATTTTTAAATCAATCTTTTAAAGTAATTTAAGGCAGGTTTTGCTATTATGACTGGAGGGAGAGCACAGGCCTAGATAAGGAGTTTCAGTGAGACCCAATAGGTGAATGATGGTCTATGCACTGTGTAGGTCAAACTCTGATTATCTACATCTTGGCTAATCAAAAGCAATTATCTGAAAGTCAAATATGCCCTCCAAGTCAGGTAACTCATGGAGACAGGACTTACATACAGCACACAGAAATCCTAAACTCCACAGGACCGCAACTGCAGACACTATGAATTTTAAGCAGGATAACCAGGAGGACAGTTCAGAGGGTTTTAACCGTACTCAAGAGTCCCAGCCCAAGGGCAGACTTCAGAAGCTAGAAAGATTACCCTTGCAATTACTTGGACATTTTTGGTGTACCCATGCACCCTCAGATTGCAGGCTACTTGGAGTGCAACTCCAGTTAGGTAATTAGAGACTACTCATGGTAAAAATCTCCATTACAGGCAGGGCTGGTAAAGCCAGGCTGGTTACTTCCCATTGTAGGACCCAGTTTTCAGCTGTTAAAATTCCAAGATACCATTCAAACTGATTTTTTTTTTTCATGCTATCTCTAATTGATTTTGGAATTGGTGACTTCTTTTGTTACTTAAGCCATAGCAATCCAACCCAAGAAAAAAGTAGGGGGCATATTTCGCCTTGTTTATGATTAAGAGAGAAGGAAACCACCACATATGCTTTGAAAAGTCTAAGAGAACTTATTATTTACAGAAAAATTTGCATTTCAGGAATCTATATTTAGATCACCAAGATCTGACCAGCATTAAAACAAAAGTATGGAAAATTACAGCACCTCTCTTATATTTAATCAATCTCCCAGTAGAGCTATAAGCAATGGTCAAAAAAGGCTAGAAGATAGAAAAGAAAGAAGTAACAATATGCAAAACCTGCCAAAAATGAAAAAATCAATCCCTTCTTTATATTTCTCGCAGAAAGAACAAATGGTGGCAACAAGCTTCATGTTAGATACTAGGAAAGACTTAGCAATGCTCAGAAAGGCCAGCAGTGGCATTGCAAATACTTTTAAGGCAGGTTATTTGTCATCATGAATAGTTTAGATACTGTTTATTCTAACAGGAAACGGAGATGCTCTTAAGGGTGGCTGGTAGTGCTGCTTGCACCCCATTTTCTGTGATTTTATGCTCTCATTTGGACATCATCCTCAGCTTCGCAGGAGATACTGGCCATGTCAGATCTAGGTCTGGAGATCACTGACAGCAGGGAAATGATCCACCTTCAGTATTTTGCACCATCTCCTTTGCAGGGATGATGTAACATCAAGGAGCAGCTACCCATCTCAAATCCAAAAAAACCAAGAAACAGACCAGTAAGTACAGCAGGAGAAAATTAAATTGAGACAAGAAGCCTGAGCACCATCAGCACAGGCAGCGACAGGGAGCAAAGAGATAGAACAGACAAGTATGACTGCAATAGGAACAGAAAAGGCAAACTAAATGAGGAATGAAGGGAGTGGGTGGAGAGTTAAAAAAGCCTATGACAAGGAGACTGTAGTGAGGACAGGGAGCAGGAGGAGGACGAAAAGCAAACAATTAGCAGGTCTAAAAACCAGCTGAGAAGGAACTGAAGGGATCAAGGTAAAGCAGTAGTCTGCCAAAATAGGAGGGCACGTAACTGGAGGGGAATGGAGACTATGAGAGTATGGATACGTATGGCTTGTATGGGACAAGCTACTGACCAGGGATCATGGGGAGAGGGTGAGAGGAAGAAGCATCTATCTGTTCTCCAATGATGAAGGGCAGAGGTGAGACAGGAGAGGTCACACAGGGGTGGAAGAGATGGGAAAATGTGCATACCAGTGTACACCTCCAAAGCCTAAACCAGAGCCAATATTGCAAAACGTCACCATTCCTCTGCTGTCAGCAAATATACAAAACCAACTGGCAAGCACAGATCAAGCTGGTCTGCACAGAAAATGACAGCTAATTACATAGTCAGTCAAAGTGGCAGAGGTCTGTGGGCTGTATCTGGGATGGCCAACTCTGCCACTGATAACTTGCAGGGGTCATCATGGTGCCACATACACTGAAGCTGATGGGGACAGTAAGAGGGTTGTCTGTTTTTTCTTTTCTTTCTTGCAGAAAAAAAAAAGCATACAAACATGTGATTAAAGACTATCATAAATAGCCACAGAAATAAAGAGAACAAATGAAGGTTTCTTTCCCAACTTAAAATACGAAAATGCCATGTAATTGAAATGCCTCCCCATCACCATCTTGATCATTCTCAACTCAGTTTAAGAATAATATTGCTTAATGAACAGTTTTGCAGAGAAAAAAAAAAAAGATCAGGTATTAAGTAAAGCACACTGCTGAACAGCATTTGTTCCATTTTCTTTTATGCAGGCAAAACAGACTATTTTTTCCAAAAGCTTCCAGTTGAGCATTAATTACTCTGGCTTCTATGAACCCTACAAAATCAGCCTATACATCTCCGGCCCTCATTGGTCACAGCACAGCTTCCAACAGCCCAGCAAAAAACCATCCTACACAGCAGAGGATCATAAGTGATTCTACAGGAGCATACCAAAATACATTTGGTAGGAAAATTAACATTTCTCTAATCTGATTCCAGAGAACACATCTGATAGAAAGAATACTGACTATATCCTTTAAAATAGTATCCTATTTAAAAGAAGACTGAGGCAAATTAACCATCTCCTCCCTGGTACTCAGACCTCCAAGGAATGCCTGTTAGTGAAGTCTGTGACTCTGCAGCTGGGAGGTAAGTACATTAAGGAACTCATTGCAAAGGGGTAGCCAATTGCACACACCATTCACTGGAAATGGATCTAAAACAGTAACAGGGAGCATTTTACCCTGCAGGGAAGCAGTCAATAAGACCAGAATCCACGTTTAAAAAAACATCACACACAGAGACACCCGTTGCAGACCCCTTTGGCACTGGTGTCAGAATTTCATAGTAGAAGGCTGCTCAATACTAATTAAATGCAATGGAGCCATCACAAATTAATAATCTGGAGGGAAAGATGTTGCTGGATTTAAGAGCATCCTGCTTTTGCAACCTTGAACTTTTGTAATTTTTGGTAACTCACTACAACCTCTTTACTGATCCAGATACTTAATAAATTAATAGTTCTTAAAATACAATTAAAACAGTATGTTAAATTTACACAGCCTTGGCAATCAAATATCACAGACAACTTAGGCATCCTCATTTCTCAATTCCCAGGGATAACCACCTAGTCACCTGCAGAAGAAATGCACTAGGGAGCAGCGAGGTTATTTCTAGGACAGGGACTCAAGGAAATGGCTGTATCAAGTTGCTTTTCTCCATCCTGCCTAGGAAATGTTGAATAAAGCTTCCGCCATCCCAAGACAAGTCTACAAGCACCTGCAGTGGTTCACTTCTACTCCAATGCATCTCAAAGTGCTCAACAAAGGAGGCAAAGAGAAAAAGACTAAAAAACACTCACCGGGTTTTGACAGGCCCCACTGATTTTCAGGTCCTTAAGAGTAAGCCCTTCTCAACCAGCAGTTAAATCTCCAAGTATAACAACAGTTACAGACACAACCCATAGCCCCACCTCAAGCAACTATGTCCTAATAGCAGGGAAAGTGAGATGCAGATTAATCTTTGCATTCCCAGGGGATAGGCTCCTGGAAAAGTGATAGGACAGGATTTCTCTCACACAAACCTCTGATGCTGACATTGTGTCTGGCAGCAGTAAGGAGAAGTCCTAAGATATACAGTAGAAGGGAATGAAAAACTAGGGGATAGGTATAGGCACTGAGTCACATACCATGTAAACAAAACACCATTTCTCGAACAGCAAAGAACAGGGAAGAGCAGAAGTCCACGGAGAGAAAAGAGAGCGATTTCCTTCAGACAGCTCATGCAAGCTTGCAAGATAACACCAAAGCACAGAGCAAGCAGCAAGGACAACTGAACTGAAAGGAAAGAGGCATGCAAACCTCAAAGCATGGAAAAGGGACAAGGAAATAATGGTAGGTCCTAAGAGAAGTCCAAGAGAAAAAAAAGGGGGCCTTCTACCACACACAGATAAAGCTTTTCTTTCTTAATTCTTTCTTTTAAAGGAGCAGGGGAATTCTGCAGCATCCAGCTTGCCTGGAGGGGAACAGAACCTAAAGCAGCCCTAAGGGGACGGGAGGGGGAGGCTGTTCTGGAACTCAGTCTCCCTTGCAGACAGTTCAGACAAAGGAGGATGGTCTCCTATAATGGGATGCATTGTACATTTTTAGCTAGCACAAGGTGGCT
>JAYDZK010000056.1:50273117-50296437 GCA_034509185.1 Euphonia xanthogaster | reverse complement strand
TGTTGTCCTTTTTTTTTTTTTTTTGCTATATTATTTACCACCCTTTGCTACTAAGGGTGGAAAGCAAGCATAGCCTTCAATTTTAACATCCCATTACCTGCATTTCTGTGCTGGCTCAAGTTTAGATGGAGCAAACCTGCCAGCTGGACCAAGGCCAGAGGGAAGAAAAAGAGAGTTTCAAGTGCAAAGAACCAATTTATCAGGAACAAATCTTAACAACCAAAAGACACACTTCTGCTGGTGGATTCTATTCATCTGGTTAATAAAACCCCCAATACAAGGTAACCCCAACAAAATACTGTTTGGTGGCTATCTGATGTATCTCACCATAGATAATCTTGAACTGCTAGTCTACATTTCACATTTTCTGGATAAACTTGGTGCTTGTAAGGACATGGAGCGCTGACATTGAATAGCCAAGGACTGCCTAGAGAACATAATCTTTCACTTGGCTCCAAAAGTATTTGAGCCTGACCCACACATCTTCTGTCTTCTCCAAGACTCCACACACTGGGCCAGCAAATGTCATGTGTGCTCCAAATATAGCCCCCTCCTCCAGCAGAGGCTGCAATACAGACTTCGCCCAGCCCTGAGCGCTGCTCTCACACCCACCCGTTCCCTTCACCCTACACATCCTCTATGGACCACCAAAAGCAAAAATGTGACAAATGAGATCTTGTTGGAGGTTTTGTGGGTGATTTTGGAGGAGGGGGGAGGAGAACAGGTGAGGAGCTGCTCTGGGTGGCTCAGCATCCCTGTGGGACAGGCTGCAGTCACACATACAGGTCACACGTGCCCCGACAACGCAGTGAGACGCACAACAAAACACCAGTTTGCAGAGCACAGCACTGCTGTCAGTTAAACATCCCCTACAAACAAACAAATGATCAAAGAAAAAGGCAAGAAATGTGAACCAGAGTACACAAGTCTCAAACAAGACAAATCTTGGAGTTAAAAAGTATCAAATGGTACTGCTCAGGTGCAGGAGATTCAAAGCTATCTGCAGAGTCTCTGAGCCTGGGCCCAGAGGCCTGGGACACAAGAAGCCCAGCTTGGAAGCAGTGTCCTTCTACAAAACCAGCATGAAAGCTCCAGTTTTGTCCAAACAACACAGAGAACAAAACTCCTTAAAGTCACCACTGTCCTCTTGCTTACCTGGATGACTGGGTATTGGTAATCCATACAATACACACCATACATAGCCAAAGATCCTCCAGCTAAAGGCCAAATGGACACAGGAGTGGAAGCTTCAAATCCGAGTCTCCGTCTTTCAGCCTTGTGGGAAGGACTCTGGCAGCCCTGCGCAGTGCTTGGCTCGGGCCTCTGGGGCCACTCAGGTTGACACTAGCTCAGCTGAAAATATAAAGGAGCTGCCTGGCTCGGCACAGTTCAGCCCCTCTCTTCTGGGATCCAGCAAGGCAGCGCTCAACCATAGGCGGCAGAGGCTCCTAAAATTAGAAATCGTCTACTGAAAACGGCCCTGCAAGCCTCGACTGAGCAATGTTCTGCGATTCCCGGGCAGCAAACAGACCAACTGCCAGGAAGAGGGGGACACAAGATCTTTGCAGCCACTTCTGCCAGGGATGGGAGGAAGCAAACAGCATTTAGGATCTGAAAAGAGCATATGTTCTGGGCTCTAGGTGCGTCAGAGGGAACACTCCCAATCCAGGACAGGGAAAAACATGTGGGACTGTTCCTCCCCCACCACCATACCCTTCTTGCTGTCCTCTGCAGGGACAGGTGCTGGGATTAGCATAGCAAAACTCTGGTGTCAGGGAAGGAGGGAGGGAGAGGGGAGAAGCCACACTAATATCTCAAACTGAAGGGATCTCTTTCACAAGGGAGCGTGTGCCCGTATCATTTAACACTTCTCCCTCCTGAGCTGATGCAAGGGACAGCTGCTGGAACCGAGGCTGGCGGTTCACAAGGGAGCTGGGCCCTGGAATGGTCCCCACTGCCCCAGCCTTGGGCCAGTGGGTCGTCCCCCTCAGCTGTCCCAGTCAAAGTGGGGGCGGCGAGGGGGATTACTCTGTCACATGGGACAGTGAGCAGCAGGGAGAAGGGGGCAAGACTGGGCAGGGCCACTTGTGCCCATTTTAGGAAGCTCACCCTCCTCATTCCCAGGGAGGAATCTGCTCCCTGACCGACAGGGACAGATGGGAAGCTGCTTGGCCAGCAGGCTCACCCCAGCAGCTTCACATGCCAGCCACGTTACCAGACATTCGAGGGCCCGCTGCTGATTCTTAAAACATACACCATGGCCAGGGGGAGCACCGAGGGGGCCTGACCTCCCATAACAAATTGCATGAGGTTTCACCCATCACTACAAAAAGCCCACACCAAGATTTTTGTAGTGATGTGTGGACACTGGACCAAACCTGGGTTCTCAAAGAGTTAACAGCCTAAGCCCAGGAAAGATTCCCACCTTCTTCCAAAAGATAGCAGGGGAAAAACCCCTCCCTCTGAGGTTTCAGAAATAAACATACTACAGTGATCAAACTCAAGAAGGGCTAGCCAAATTTCCCCCCCCCACACACACCATTTTAAATGCATAAAGTCAGGGGGTTTTTGCATTTCTAATCTTTAACTTTCCTGTAGTGCTGCTGTGCACCACTAAACAGCCTCCCTCAGCCTAGCTCTAGGGCAGCTGCCTTTCTGTTGTCACTCTTCATTTCCTCCTCCTCAGAAAGAGTTAAACTTGAGATTTACTTTTCTTCAGGAGTTAAATATGTGGATCATTATCTAGTACAATTTGCATGTGCAAACCTTTGTCATTCAGGTAAGGGGTGCCTAATCCACAGCCCTTGACCCACTCAGCCCAGCAGGGCAGTTCTTGGCTCATCCTCTGCTCCTACTCCCCTTTCTTTCTAAGAGCCTCAGGAAAGGACAGCTATGAGCTGGGCGAGTGCTCATAGCAGCTGTCGCCCATTCTCATCATCTTTCTTAGACGCACAGGGCTGCTCCTTCCTTACAAAAGGAGCACGACCAATTTGGGGAGTATAAAGCATGACATTTTCTACATCTTAAATAAATAAATAAAAGTTTCTATAGCCATTGTTTCTGTGTGAAGATTTGCACAGACAAAGAAATTAGTTGCCCATAAATGGGAAAGCAGCTATGTTTCTAGATCTCTTCACTGGGGAAAAAAGATGAGGCTCCCACAATGAACTTCCATCTCATTCTGCCTTTGGCCAATTTATTTCATCCCAAAGAGACACAAAACAGCTTTCTGAGGCTCACCATTATGCCCCTTCCTCCTCAACGGAGGGCTTTTTGGCTACCTCTCAGCACTCCCTGCCTGCCCTGCCTGGGGACACAGATAGAATCTGGTTTCCTCTGAACGACCAATACTTCTTTATTTCCTTCTCTTTTCTGTAACTACATGTTCAAAAGGTGCCTGCCCTTCATTCTTTTGCATAGCTCGTTACTATGCACTCAAGCAATTTAATATCTCCAATAAAATCTTTTTAATAAAAGGCATTAATGTATACAAACCTGAAGACTTTTCCACAGCCTGTTTTTGCTACTTCATATTACTGCGCCAGGTTTTAAAACCAAATCCCTAACTAAGTTAAAAACCTTACATTTATTTCACAATCCAGTTCTTGCCACTTCCAACCAGGCCTCAGGGGAATAAAACATTTCCAAATCCTAGTACAGATATCTTCCTCTCTATAAATACCCATCAAATGGGCAAAACAAAACAAGGAAGTGGAGCATCACCTAATCTCCTCTGCTGTTTTAACTACAGATCCTATAAAACTGCCATGCTTTAAAGTTTTTGACTTAAAAACTTAAACACTGTGACTTAACCAGCACTGATATTTGTGTGATACTTTGATAAAAAAGCATCACCCTTCTTGGGTCCCTCAGGTAATTAAATGACAAAAGCTAGTTTAAAATTCATATGTGCCAAGGTGCACAGAGCAGGACTTTACTGACCAGTAATAAACTACTGAACTTTCTGCAAGACTGGCCACAGGGGCTGGTTTACTACTGCACACTGACTTGCAACAAATATTAGTCAAATATAAGAGGGCGCTGCACTCCATAATTCTGTTTCAGGATAATAGTCCAGCCACATTACCATGCAACCTACTATGCCCATGCATTTCCAGTAACACAAGTTAGGTAAGGTAACTGCTATAAAATCATAGCCTTGTTTCTGCAGATGCTTACATATATGAATAATTTTAAATTTACAGAAATATGAAGACTCTGTCAGGAAAAGATCTCCTGACACACAGAAAAAGATCAACTGCTATCATACAACATCATCTTAACTTTTCATAAAATTTACCACACTGTATCTTAGAGCTGGGTTTTACAGCTACACTGCCCCAGCCAAAAGGCTGCTCTAGAATACCTGGGATTTGTGTTCTCCAGCTTAATGCTATTCCTGAGCAATTTCTGTCTTTCCTTTGTTCTTGTGCCAGTACTGTCCTACAGCTTAGCTGTATTTTCTCCTTCCCTTACAATTAACCTTCCTCATGTATTCCCTCTCGAACCATCCAAACAAGCAGCTGTTCCAGTCTTCTGTCACATGACAGGCTGGCTATTCCCCAAGCTCTAGAAGCATGTTCTTGCACCTGATCGAGCCTGTGCTCACCTTTATTTTTAAAGACATCACCCAGAACATCAGCTCTGTTTCACATTTCCAGCAGTAAACTGCATCTTCTCTAGTCTCATCAGTACTTTTCTCTGCAGCACCACATCAGATGCTGTAGAACCTGTCTATAGTAAGAGATGTCATCCCACTATATAAAACACACATTATCAAGGTAAGAGAACTGGTTATCTTAAAAACAGGCTGATAAGGCACAACCAGTTTTAATGGATTTGTGTTGCCTTTTATCACATTCTTTATTTTTATCCAAGCCTTTAATTAATATTTGTGTGCCAGCATATAGCTGAGGTTAGGTCTGCATTTACTCAGATCATTCCCCACCAGCAATAGGTCTATTCCACTTCCTGTTCTCCAAACATTTGACAGAACACCTATGTGACAGATTAAAACTTCTATCAGATCTGCAACTGCATGAACCAGTTCTTTCACTCTCAGGAACAGGCACCCCCTTCCCCAGGCAACCCTGCTTCCCAGCCCAGCCTACCTGTACTAACTAAGATCTTTGAAATGTCCAGTGTGGTTGCTTTTACGGTGGGTTCATGCCTAGTACCAATACTGCCCTTGCTCCCAAGATCAACTCTACTTAAAACAACAAAGACTGGTTCAATTCTGTGACCACAAGAGCATCCTCATTAACTACCCTATTCTCAACACTAAGTGGCCCCACCTCCTCCCTTCTCTCTAATTGTATTTTGAGAAACTGTCACCCATTTCCTTAGCAACACTTTTAAGGTTTAATTCAGCCTGATTTTTGGTAGTTCTTATTTCATCCCTACTGATTTTAAAGGCACAGCAATCTCTGCTGATAAATTCTCTATTGTAAATTTGCTTATTTTTTCACCTAACAGCCTTTATAAGGTTAGGCTAAAGTTTCTTCTTAGAGGGTTTTCCCATTTACATATCCCATCACTAATTTGTATCCAAAGTACCTCTGAAAAAGAAATTAAAAAAACATTCCAACCAATCAAAAAAAAGCCCACCAACCCCAAACCACACCATTCAGGGCTGCACTGACATCATTAAATATATTGCTTCATGGATCAAAGCTTATATCATGATCATCCCATCCAAAGGCGGGGAGATGGAGGCTCCTAAACAGCTTGTTTTCCTGTAAAAGTCATAGCACCAATAATCCACTCACTGTGTCAACAACTGGTGATGATGCTACAATGACAAAATCTTTTGATCTGATGAATATTAGCAGCATTTGTTCTCCAAGATGTATCTGAGAAATTAAAGTTTCACATACTAATATTTAACTCTATAATGGTACTGGGAATAGTATAATTTTTGAGCCTCAAGTTTCTATCTGAATCCAATCCTATGAGGGATTACAGCAGACTCACAGTACTTCCCCTGGGATCTCTTTTACCGTTCTTCCCCACATCAATTTGACCAGAAACAAATCCTACATTATCAGTATTATTCTGCTTTCTTCTTTACAGTCTACTGCATGCAATACAGTCTATCACCTTTTACATCTCCCCTTTCTGAACCACACATAATCTTGAAAGCATGTTAAAGCCATGATTACTATTCTTGCAGATTGATATTATCCCTATAATATCCAGTTTCATGTTCTGCACCAGTAGCTCTGGTTCTTCTATTTATTATTTTGAATGCCAGGAGTCTACCAAAATAAAAATTTAAAAAATTTAAAAAAACCCACCAAAAACCAAAAACACCACTCTGATGTTTGTGCATTTATTGATCACACAGCTCCCAACTCTCTAAATTATCACCCATCTAGTTACTGCTGACCTTTATTATTCTTTTAATAACCTTTAATCTTGTTTTTTCCAGCTCCTACCTACCCATCACTCTTTCTAGAGATATTGTTTTACATGCCACTATAGCAGCATTTACCTAATTTCCTCCTTTCTGTGTACTAAGCAAGGCATGGAGATTACACAAGTTTTTCCCTGTGTTCTCAAAACTCAGTACTTTGCTTCACATGCACTGCTCTCTTTGATGTCTGGAGACAGAGGAATATTTTTGGGAAATGCAAGGACCACAGCCCTGGGCTTTGCTTTGCCTGCTTTGTTCAGACTGTTTATAGCAAGCATGCTAAGTCACAATTACAAGTACAGCTATAAGAATGTAATAGAGCCATAGTCTCATAACGCTTGAAGTGCAGCCACGGAGGTTCCAGACATTTAACACTTTTTTTTTTTTTTAATTGCTACAAACTGTGGTACTGTGGGGACACAGTAATACAGCATGGAGTCTGAGCTATTTCCATGATATATAACCATTACCCCACATTGATCTTTACTACGGAATTACACCAACAGCTTCATTTTATGAACTACATTTATAAATCTTTTGCATAATTTTCTGGTCTCCAGACAAATTAATCTAAGCCTTATCTAGTTACTCCCACTACAGGGCTCTTACCTCTGCTGAATCTAACTCTTCATCGCTAGAAGCCTGGCTGATGCTCTTCCTCTCACCCACCAAAAATGGCATCTTTAACAATTAGCCAATCACTACATCTGCTAAACTGGGTCATCAGGGATCTGATGAGCAGCTTACAATATGTCTCTGCTTTTTAAAGACTGATGTAAATGTAGGAAACATGCCAGCAAGCAAGGATGCATTTTCTGGTTGGGTATGCACTGATTTCCATAGCAGCTAAACAGATCAAGCAGCTCAGACAGTTCATACTAGTGTTAGACAAACAGCACCAAGATTACACCAACAGAGCTGCAAGACATTCTCATTTTGCACCAAAGCAGGTCCCATGCCTGAGCACAAAGGTGGCTTGTGCTCACTCCAGGTGAGAATTTAAACTGGAAAGTCCCCATTCCTCTCTCTAGGGCTATATTTATTGCTTGTTTGCTGGAATGGATATAATGTTTTTCAAAGAGCTGCATGATTTTCCTTTTTCTTCACAGATTTAATATCAGCAATGACTAGAAAACTTACTTATGGTCTAGGTGTTATTCTAACCCTGGAATCATAAGAGATTCAAGTGGGGAAGGCATAAATGTAAGCAGAACACACACAGGAAAGCTCAATATTCAAAAATGGCACGCAGAAGCAAACATGACAACACATGGGTGACTGCAGAAACTGGATTTCTCTCAAGTTTCAAAAACCTGCCAGTTTTACATAGATGTCCTGATCTCAAGAGCAAGAAGATTTGGTGGTGGATCAGCAATGCAGGTGAGTGAATAACTCAGCACCCAGTCAGTGCCTTCTCTGCAAGTGAAACATACTAAGTAGGCAAATGCCACAGATCAGGAACAAGATGCATTGAAGCAGAAATGAAACCAGCAGTTCTGGGGGATGTGGAGTAGCAGCAAACCAAAGTGTGTTGGATTAGCATAATAAGGACATCACAGGAAAGAATTTGAATGGGTTGGTAAACCATAGGAGCCATTTCTTGCCTGAAACCCTATCTGATTAGTTAGTGCTACTGAATCCTCATGTTCATTAGGATTAATAGTCCGAAAACACATTAGCACAAATGAAATTACCAAAAATACACTTCGAATCCAAGAAAAGTAAAAGCCCCCTGGCAAAAGGCCTAAGGAACCCAAAGCTAAAGAAAGGAGCAAAATTGTAAAGCAGCAAGGATTGCCCCATCATACCTGGTGCTTCTGCCTAAGAAATACTTCAGGCAGACAACAGAATTTCAGTCATTACACATCCAGTTCTCATGGGGAAAATGCACAATAAAAAAAAATGGAGAGAGAAAAATTCCAAAGATACTACTTAATAAAACTGGAGCTCTGAAATAGCTCCTGGTCATGTCTTTTCTCCTCCAAGTGCTGGAGATCTCCCTTTTCCATCTTTTTCTGCCACACATTCTCCATTTGCAAGGCAATTTACTAAAGAGTGATAAAGTTTGTTTGCACGTGCCACTACTACTCTATAAACACTCTTCAACCAAGCTCCATAGTAATACTGAAACTGATCTAAAGTGGCTTAACAGCAGAAACCACAAACACCCTAAACTGTGGACATAAGATACCTGCATCCTGTTTCTGCCCTTGGGTGTTCACTCAATCATCTACATGTAGCTGTTAAATATTAATGTTTTGTCTAGACTGGAAAACCAGAACAGTTTTAAAAAACAATTACAAATACACAACATAAGAGGAGAACAGGTCAGAATTAGAAGTCATTACTTTTTAAGTACCGCTTGTTTTCAAAGCCTCATCAAACTCTGCTTTAGGAGAGGACATGGAAAAAGAAGGCAGAACAATAATACAAAGTCAGTCTGCTAAAGGAGCATATTGCAAGACCTCTGTCTGCTGGGCAATTGGCACTTTTTGTTTTGTTCAGCTTTCTTACAGCCATCCAGTAGAATGGTTACATTAGTAAACTCCAGAAACCTATATACCAAAGGGGACTCGTGAAATCACAAGCTCCAGAAACCTATATACCAACGGGGACTCATGAAATCTTCTTCAACCAGAAACCAAACTCTTCCAATACCCAGCCTACACTGTCACAGCTGTCAAGAGAGAGAAACAAACACTCTTGATCCTAAAGTTAAGACTTCTGTAGGCAGAGTCTTCCTTAAGCAGGAACTACAGATCCTGCCCAGATAACTTCAGCTGCCAGACACAGACTCAAGTTAATTCAGGTGAGTTAGATTGCCCAAAGTCTACCTCTGAAACTACTATAAAGGAAAAATGTAAGGCAGTGATGAACATTCATCTGAAGTTTGAAAAATCCCCTGTCAAAAGACTGTGTTCCCAGAACTGAGATTTTATTCACAACAATAATGAGCTGGCTCCCATCAAGGCAGCTTTAACAGAACAATAATTCACAAGAATCTATTAGTGATTAAGTTGCAAAATAAACCTGCCAGTAGTCTTGATACACCAGCAGCATAGAGAAGACATGACTTCAGCTTTCCTTTCTACCCCAATCCAGTGCTTTACATGCATTACAGAACATGTTTCAATTATAAAATCTTGAGACAACTCTAAAATACCTGAATGTAACATGCAGCAAGTCCAAAAGAAGCTTCTAAGGTGCTTCCATCACCTTAGTTATCAGTATAACAGGGGGGAAAGAAAGTATACACAGACTTCCCAGAAAAAAAATTATCTGTATCTGAGGTCTGGGCCTTCTTTCAAGGAGAATTCTAAATACTTGGCACTGCTTTAGGAAGCAAATAAGTATACTTCTGGGCTAAGACACTTGGTAATGAAGGTGATTGTATCACAGCTTTCTTCAGGGATCACTTATATATGCACTGATCTTGGTAATGCTACATGTCCATCAAAATGCTTTTTGCCCGTTACATGAGAAACAAAAAGGTGTCCAGATGCAGAATTTCAACATCAAAGAAGACAAGAAGTTTTCTCTTGGTAGTTTAGACATTACATTACAGCCACACTGCCTTTGTATATTCCTTTGGGGGCAGTGGACAAAGAAGAAGCAAAAAGAATAGAGTGGAGGCAGTTTTCCTTCACTTCAGAAGCTGTTACAGAACTTCAGTCAGAGAAAATCTTCACCCATTCTGTCTGTGAGAGAATGTCACACCTGGTTTTTCACTTAACAAGCAGCAGCAGTTCAATTAGTTGATCCTTAAGGGGACAACAGGGAGATCCGAAAAAGAAAGATCTGACTCTTCTAGAAATAGAGCAGCTTATGTCTGAGCATTTCTTCAGATCTATGCTAAGCCTACAAAAATTAGGTTAATTCCTTAATTAAAGAACCACCTTCCTAAGAACAAATATTATTTAAAAAGTCACCAGATGGTAGTATCAGACATACTCTCAACCAAGTATTTTTAATTGAATGAATCACAAACTAGGGCTGGACCACACTGACGATTCCCAGGCAGTGTAAGCACAGTCCTGCCATTACCTCAGACCCACCAGAAAGCGGCCACGTGGGGCTGCTGGAAATGCCACATGCATTCCCAATCTATCCCAGCAAAGGGCTCATGGGATAAGCCACTTCCAACAAGGGTTTGAGCCAACACGTTCTACCCCACCTTTGCCTGGGGTCAAGAGAGAACACGATCAACCATTGCAGAGCATTTCAGAACATGGCTGTGTGTCTTACTCATCTAGCTGAGCACTTGCTTCCTAGCAGAGACGGTTTTGGTATGGACTTTCCTCCCCACCTCGCCTCCCAGCTTATCAAATTGCCTCCACGTGACAAACTAAAATAGAATAAGGTACTTGTTCCAAGTTAACGAGTGGCCACACAATAAATTAGGCTAGTATGAACTTAAATTTATCCCTACTTTAGAGTTGTATGGCTTCCCAGCTACACAAACAAAAGCAGAATTTGGGGGAAAGGTTTTCTGGGACAGCATTCTGCTGTTCCAACACATGAGCAAAGCATTCCCTGCCCAGCTTGGTGCAATAAGAATAGCAGAGCAGCTGCCCACATCCCGTAACTGCGTAAGCAAGAGGCAAAACACATCAAAAATACTAAACAAAATTCTTAATTGAACCAAAGTAAGACAGAAATAAACAGGCAGCACTGTCTATGTGTGATAGCTGAGTTTGAGCCTGTATAACTGGCAGGAACTGAGGAATTGGAAAACATCATGCAAACAGGACCTTTAGCTGCCACAACAGCAGGTCACCAAATAAATCTCAGAAAGTCATCTGGAAACGGTTCCAGCACAGCAATATACAAAATATGACACTTTCAGCATAAATCTGCAAAGATAATTCCATTGTAGAATTACATCTGTCCATTAATTTCTGCAGGCCTCAGTTCAAAATCTTGCCCACCTGCTCAGCTTTAGATGATGAATCCTGTTTTTTCCCCATTCCTGTTAAAAAAAAATTAAAAATCCCCAAGTCAGGCAACTCAAAAGAGATTCAAGAGCAAAATACCACAAGTGCTGCAGTTAAGAGTTTGGTGCATTTGCTGAGTGCACAGAAGGGATCCAGAAATAGCATGCAAAGCTGAGGTCTGGCAAAAATGATGCAATTTACCCTGAAAGAGGAGAGTCAAGACAGGCTAAATGAATGGTGACAGCAGCAAGTCATGCTTTAATGTAGGGGGGGACCCCAGGGATTACTCATCTGGAGGCAGAGGTGCTAGTCATTGCTGTGTCCCTTCTCCAGTGCTTTCAGTGGAGAAGTATAAGGCTATGGTGGAGAACAGAAAGAGGTATGTTAAGACTATGCCAGCTCAGAGGAAAGAAGTAGTCTTCACATCACTTTCTGCCTCAGACTAAGACAAAAATAGTAAAAGGCAGCAAACAGCTACATTTTGACTGGGATTTTTGAAACCTATCTAGTTTTGAGAAAGCAGGAGAGAGAAAAATTCTGGAAATCCTTTTATTCTCACACAGAGTTCCAGGACACGGGCACAGAGGTCTGCCATGGGCACATAAGATAACTCCCACCCACACTTCTCCCCAAGAGCCAGAAGAACAGAATAAAGGCTGACATGGCTCAGTTCAAAGCCCTTTCCTGCAGGCTAGTTTAAACTCCCAGCAAGTTCTAAAACAGGCCACAGCAGCTGAAATCCCTTGACAACAACCACTGAGGGCTTGCTCTGGTTCCACTATCTGCACAATCATGATATCTGCTCTTCCATCAGCTTTCTGTGACCTCTACCCAAAAAAAAAGGAAAAAAAAAAATCACTCACCCTCATCTGCCACGCTATCTGCATTCTCTGTCCCAAAGCCATACAGATGGTTTCCTGGCTCCCATGAAAACCTCCATCTCTGCCTTCTCTCACTATCAAGAAATCTCCACCAAAGACTTGGCTCGTGTTCTCTGCACAACTCTCCAGTTACTCTGCAGTGGGACTACGCTCACTTCGTGGTAACAGGACTACTAAGGCAAAAATTAACTGCAATCCCTCTCCATTATCAGCTGGGATATCAGCAGCACTCAAACTTCAGCCTCTGCAGCTTTACAGGTCTCTGAGCATGAATTTAAAAGAACCACTTATCTCAGGCTAGAGATTCATGCATAGGCCAGAATTAAAGTAGGGCAATACTTAAGCTGCATCTCAAGCTCACATTGTAATGAAGCAAAAGCAGCAACTTCAAGCTCTGAAGGGGCAAAGCAGGCACACTCCTGCAACTGCTCTGAACTAGACAGCTTCTGAGAAACTTGTGTTAATCTTAAAAATCTAATACAGTACAACAGTGTGCAACATGTTTTAGCAGGCAGATCCAGCTGCAACATCATCTTTCACATACAATACCAGCTTCTCAGTGTAGTGCTGAGAATGAGACCCTATTCTGCAGCATAGGAACACAGTAGATGTGCAAACACTGTAGGAAGCAAATTTCAGAATGGCAGATTGCCAACACCTCTGGGCAAATAGAAGGAAAACCATCACTGCCACCCAAATGCCCCAAGATTGTCAGCAATAGAACAGGAAAATGTAATCACCATCAAGGCAAAAACAAAGAAAATTACAGTCACTTTTCAAAAGGAAAAACACCCCTGTTTTCTTCACATTCTCTTCCTGGCTTACCCTCTCTGTAATTATGGGACAGAGGTAACAACAGCCACCAAAAGCCCAGCTGTCACATTTCGATAATTCAGTGAATGCCCACACAGATCTAATTACCTCACCCAGTCTACATGACTGAGACCTCACGTGGCCACGGCCATTCCTCAGCCTTGCCCTGACAGAAGTTTGGAGAGTGGAAGCAACACCAGTGCTAGGATGATCAGATGTTTTTTAGAGAGACCAAGGTTAAAGTATAGGGACAAGAAGAAGGGAAACAGCTGCTCTAGACCTAGAGACGACAGAATGCTTAAAAACCTAGAAAAATAATTAAACAAACTAATGAGCCATAGCTAGCAAAGGAACCACAGGTCAAGGCAGATACAATTCCTCAGTGGGGGGAGAGGTGAAGAAGGGGAGAAGCCCTCTCATATCGGGACAGAAAGGAACCAAGTTAGCAGCTCCACAACAGAGCTGTGGCAAGGAGAGGAAAAAGGGATATATCAAGACAAGAGGTGATTTATTCTTAAGTTTCAGGGCTGGGATAAGCAGCAGATGATGAACAAAAGGGAACGTCTGTGGTAGATCCAGACAGGAGACAGAAGTGGGATGGCAATGCCACAGGGCTTGTTTTGTTATTGGTTGTGTTTGTTTTAAAAGGAAGTTAATAGAAAAACACCAGCAGCTTAAAATGCTCCAAGCATACAGCCTGCCAGTCCTCCCAGGTTATAACAAAAATTCCTGTCTTGTAATGAGAAGGGCTTCTTGGGATCCAGCAGCCCTCCGACTCTTCACCCCCAGCTGGGGGGCCAAGGGGGTTCCCATATCAGCGGCTCGGCAGCACAGAGCTCCCCACGCTGGCACCGGCCGCCTGCCCAATTCAGACCTGTAATCTCCCTCGACTTTGATTTAATGCAGCAATTACTGGTAATGTGGTTTGAAGGAGATAAATGCCCAGTACAGGGCTGGCTGGCACTGACGCTCATTTCGCTCATGATGCAAGAACAGTTTTAATTAAAATCCCCTTTATGATAAAGGAGCTGCTTGACTGGATGTTTCTGTGCAGCCCTGATACGGAGCCTCCTCCAAAGCGGATTAGAAATCAAAGTTTTCCTCTTCTCGCTACTGGCAACACACAAAAATAAGGAACACTGTCACCACGTCACCCCTCTACAATTTCCTTAACCGTAGAAGTGCCGGAAAAATGCCCACATTTCCTTAAAAGCAATTGTTACTTCCTTGTCATGGCTGTGTTTTTCAAAAACTAAGCACAAAGGCTGCTTCAATTAGAATAAATGCATCCATAGAGCTCATCCTCTGGGATCCCAACCTGGCTTCCCCTCTGTCTGGTTTAAAAGGAAATCACCTTGGCTACTTCTATGGCAGACCCTCACCTACAGCCTGTATTCTGGCAAGGAGAGATATCAGCCCCATAGTGCTCTGGCAAGCGGGTGGGAAATCAGAATTTGCCTGAAAGGCTGGAAAAGTAGAAGCTACTGCAGGGTGAGGCAGAGCAGCATGGACAGGGGAGAGAAAAGGAGCAACACTGCAAGAAAAAGGCATAAAATTTGGCAGAACAGTCAAGATCCCAGCACAGACAAGTTCCAGAAATGATCTGTCAGCTCTTGATCGAGTTACAGCAAATGTAGGTGCAATTTTGAGTTGGTTTTCTTCTTTACACTAAAGGAAATAACAGAGATGAATACATTAAGCACTGCTAGTTTCTACTCTGAGTGCCAGGAGCAGATTGTCACAGTGAGAAATTGGCCTTGTGCATTACACAGAAAAGGCAGCACTGGGTTTGGAGGCCTGCAGACAGTGCAATGTGAAGATAAAGAGCCTCAAGTCTGAATGTGCGTTATTCCTCTCCTCAAGCCACCCAAACACACATAAGCATAAAGAGGTTGACTTAAGCAGCTGAATTTCTCTGTGACCTTCAAAATATATCTGTGGGCCATGGGACTACCCACGACCTGACACAGGTTCCAGTCTTCTCAGAGCATTTGCCTCGTCATCTGAGCAGCGTTCCATATTCCCTGACATTGTCTTCTCCTCCAGTGATGGAATTCTGCTCCAAAACCCCTTTTTCTTTAACATAAGAAAGCAATTTCAAAGTGGCTGTCATGTTCCATGATTCCCCACCCCCTTTAGACAGCACAGTATCAAACAACAGATGAAAAAAAAAGAAAACTCCTGACAGAACCAGGAGGGATTCAACACAACAGCATAAACAGCTGACTTCACAGGAGACTGAAGCAGCAGACACCAGATCACCAAATGCATTGCTAAGAATGATGAAACCAGCCTTCAGGAGAACCTTGCTCCTCAACAGGATGAGCAAAGGGTAAAAACACCAGGTCAGAGACAGCAACACGAAGATTGAGTGTGCTTTTCCTGGTACACAAGGGAAAAAAAATGAAACCAAAAAAGGCCTGGTATAATTAACAAGATTAAAGGGGGATTTAGGATCAGGACAGAAAAGCAATGGGCCAGATTGATCCTTACAGGATTAAAGCTGGAATCCTACTAAGAGTCCAGTGGTTGAGAAATCAACGCAGTGTAATGGGATTAAATCAACATCAGCTTCTGTTTTTACACAACTGAACCTCCAGCCCCTGTATTTTTACTGCTTCAGATAAGCAGCAGAAAAGTTGACTGGTACCCACAAACAGCAAGGGCACAGGCAGCCAAGCACTTCCCTTTTGGCTCTCTCTCTCAGGCAGAAGAGCAATAGGCAATGCCACATTCAGAAATTAAGAACAAAAATATTGTGGTTTATTACAAATTGTCCAAAAAGCCAAGAAAGCTGAGGATTTACCAAAGTCTGTTTTCTGGCCAGCCCTGCATTAACTGGTATCAAGTGTGGTGGGATCACCCCAGGCCTGATGGATAGGGAAGGAAGGAGGACAGTCCCAGCTGCAAGCAGACATGCTGCCAAAAGGCAATTGGATTTTGATATTGTCTCTTGCCGGCAAGGAACAAAGGACGCAGTATACTCTGCAGAACATATCAGCAAACACATTTAAGACAAATTGTCGCATGTCCCCATTGCACAACAATATCCAAGAATTACAAAAGTGAGAAAAGCCTCTTTCAGCACGTATAATTTGCATTACAGCTGGTGCAACACATGCAGACCAGCTGCACTTCTGTTCCCCTGCCCCGAAATTTCCAGTGCTTGTCGGTAATTTGAGTGGGTAGCAAGGGGGAGGAGAAGAGGGAAACAGGACAAGGCTAGATATTCTTTCTAGATATGTAAGCTATTTTTAAAGTTTTAAATTCTTGTAGAGAGAAAGCCACACATGTTTAAATGAGAGGGTATCCATCACCACCACACTTGGTTAAAAAGGAAAGGGGTGTTTATTGCACACCTGTTTGTAACAGCTAAACAGCTGCATTGAAGAGCAACATTCCTTATGCAAGGAAAAAGCATTAAAGGATCTCATATTTCTACAGCACTTCTCAGTCCAAAAGGTGTTTAGAAACAGCAGTTACACACACACTGTACACACTCCACCCAAATTTCTTCTACAGAAGAAAATTTTCCCCAACACTAAAATATAAAAATGCCAGTACCACCCATTTCTTAAAAGATGTCACAGTCAGTAGCTGCACCTACACTGAATGGGCTTCTCCTTTTCAGCTGGTCGGTCCAAAAAAGGTAATCGCCATTCACTGCTCCTCTTCACTCAAGCAGCAGCCAAAATCCCAGTGTAATAAACTGGGGGGAGGAGGAGGGAAAATAGTTGGAATGACTGCTGGATCCAACAGGCCTCACAGCAAATCTGCTCTGCAGTGCTGCTGAGATGGTCCCCATGGAGATATGCACCCTACTTATGCTGCACCTTCCTGAGAGATGTTTTGTCTTTACTCACAAGGGTTCTCCATCCAAAAGGTATGTAATGGATGCAAGGAGACATCACCATCATGATTGAGGATGAAATGAAAAAGAAGACCGTTACAATAAAAATGAAAAGTGAAAAAATAGGAACAGGCAGTTCACACTGCACATTTTCTATCTTCTAGCCACGTATACATATTTGAATTCGAGCATTTTTCTGCATTTAAACATTCTTCCAACACTATATGATTTATAAATTATAAAAAAAAATGCAGAGGAGTGTTCTAGTATCATCCTATGCCAGCTCCTTAAATATCATGAATAATAATCCCTAAGGATATCTTTAAAAATTGTCATCTGGTCAAAATATTTTCACTTCATTATTGTCTTATGTCCAAGATTCAATCAGAGCATTGTGTGGGGGACAGCATCTTTCATTTGAGGCAGGAGAAAAACTAACTGCCTTCGCCCTGGATTCAGCTTCAGACCCAAGAACCATCTGGTAAAAAATCAGCCAGCACATTGTGCAGGCAGTATATTAGTCATGAGACACAGGACTCTGAGAACAATGAAACCTAAATTTAAGGGACAGACGAAGGAAACTTCATTACTTGTTTAAGCTTCTTCACAGCTTTGAGAAATCTTTAACATTTTTAGCAAAAGAATTTAGCACTGGAGGGCACAAAGCACATTCTCAATGGATTTCTTAATTTTCTGCAAGCCTGTTTTCACTTCCAGTGTGGAACTGTCTGCACTGGTCCACCAGCACAGCTTGCCTCCCCAGTGCATGGCTGCAGGGTGAATCACATTGCCTTGGGGATACAGGGTACCATCCACAGCTCTGGTTTTGCAGATACAGACTGCAGTTCCTTCTCCAAACTGACAACTCCATACAGAGAACGTTTTTTCTGACCCCTCTACATTACTCAAGCTCCTGTTGTACCCAGTAGCCCTTGCTGAACTATGAAGGGATCTTTACCAGCTAATTGCATAAGCTGTCCAATCATGCTTTTGGTTAAGCATGCACAGTTAAGCATACACAGTTGCTACCCTAGTGACTGCTTAGAACTGTGGCAAAAAAGCCACCCCAATTCAGGTCCACTCAGAGACCTTTCCTATAACATTGCCATTACCCTGGGGGTTAGGACAGCTCTGATAGACTGGAAAGCTGGGTGGAGAGGAACCTAATGAGGTTCAACAATTAGGGTCTTCTACCTGGGGAGGAATGACCCCAAGTGCCAGTACAGGACCTACTAGAGACCAGTTCTGCAGGGAAAGACCTGGGACTATTGGTGGATGACAACCTGACCATCAGCAGTGTGCCCTCAGAGCCAGGAGGGCCAGTGGTACCCTGAGGTGCATCAGAAAAACTGTGGCCAGCAGGTCAAGGGAGCTGATCCTCCCCCCCCCGCCCCACCTGGCTCTAGTGAGGCCACCTGGAGTGTTGTACCACAAGGTAATACCACAGAGGGTTCAGTAGATGCCACAAAGATGACGCGGGGTCCAGACCATCTCATATGAGGAGACTTCAGGAGCTGTGCCTGTTTAGTATGGAGAAGAGACAACTGAGAGAGGATCTCATTAATGAATTTAAATATCTTAAAGGTGGGTGCCAAGAAGTTGTTGCCAGACTCTTTCTGGTGGTGCCAAGCGACAGGTGAGGAGCAATGGCCATAAACTAAAACACAAGAAGTTCCACCTCAGCATGAACAAGAACTTCTTTACATTGAGAGTGGCAGAACATTGGAACAGGGTGCTCAGGGTAGTTGTGGAGTCCTCCTCTCTGGAGACATTCAGAATCATCTGGACATGTTTCTATGTCACCTACTATAAGTGATTCTGCATTGGCAGGGGGATTGGATTAGATGATCTCCAGAGGTCCTTTCCAAGCCTAAGAATTCTGTGATTCTGTGAAAACCGTAAAGTTCAGTCACAAACGGAATTAAGATTAGCAAATAAGCACCATGGGAAGTGCAGGAAACACAGATGTTCAGTCTCAAATTGCTATTATCTGTGCTCTTCCTCAAGCTTTCAGCTGGAAATCACAAATGCTGAGGTTTATTCTCTTCTTATTCTCTTACAGTTTATTGTCTTCCTTCCAAGATAAACAGGCTGTTTTGTGAAAAACTAACTTAAACAGGACCCAGCCCCTGTCAGTCTTCCAAGACTTGGACAGGCTTACAGCAAACAGAGTCCCCTGTGCTTACCACTGTTCAGACAGGTGGGAATACAGCAGTCAGGCAGAAGAGCCACTGGAGAAATACACCAACTAAGCAAGCCTACATCCCCTTAATTCTTTTGTTTAGACTCATCAGAGAAGGGAATTCCTGAACTTGATGGCAATGTGCTGTACATCTGATTTACACAAAACTGGATAAAATCACTGTAGCCTATAGAACAGCGCATCCTGATCCTGAATCTTCATCTTCTGAAGCCAGTACCTTAATATGAAATGGCTTCTCTTTTTGAACTGCACTAGGCTTTCTTGTCTCAGTAGTGACCTTGGCTTTTTCCCACGATTACAGGCTTGCAGGAACACAGAATTGGAAAAGATCACCTGGATTATCAGCTCTAGTCCTCTAATAACACATGCAGTCACATTATATAATCTCTTTCACACACTCTTCTTTCTCTGTTTCCTAAATCTCCAAAGCCTGTATAAAACCCTAGATGCAAACAGATGCAAGTTGCTTTGTCACACAAAGCCCCAGAGGAACGCAATGCAGACATCCCCAACCCAGCTGTGCACAGAGCAGCTCGAGTGTGGAAGCACTATAACCATGTTCGTGAGGTGCTGCACCAAAGCTCATAAACCTTATCGAGCAGCAGAACTCATCTCAGCTGCAGTGCTGGACAAACATAACTATATTACTTCTGGATTCAAGGTGTGGTATGCATGCCACAGCAGGGCACCACAGGGACTTGCAGGTTGGGGAATCAGCTTACAGGCTACTAGCTCGAGGATTTTTGCATGAGCTCCATTTTATGATTTTCCAGGGCTTTTCTGCTCCAGAGCAAGAATCCAAAAATGAGCGTTTGTATTAACACAAAATGTCTTTTAACATACAGAAATTCATCCAGACCTGACCTCTAACATTCATTCAGGAAAACCTTTCTACATCCTCACAGCCACAGTCTCTTAGAGGCAACTCCATCTCCACCTCTCTCAGCAGTGCCCACGCCACACGCACACCTTTCACACGCAGCACCTGCGCTCTCCCTCCTGTCAGAGCTTTGGGTGATGGCTGACATTCATTAGCCATGCCCACCAAAGAGGTTCCAGCCAAAGACCTAGAGGGACAGCTAGACTTCCCCAGCAAGAGCTGCCCCAGGCTTCGTACCAGAAGAGAGCAGGGAGGCAGTTTTTCCTGGATAGCCACTTGTTTTGATGCTATCAAATGCATGCCATTACGTCCAAACTTTTCACTGGCAGTAGCTATGTCATGAAAAAAGACCAAACAAATAATAGAAAGACCTGGCATGAGGAAGAGCTCGTTGCTAAGACTCAAGTTTGGCAGCAGAGTTGGGTTTCCAATCCCTTGGTGGTAAAGCTGATGATCTTGGAGGCTAGAGGGAAAAATTATTCCAGTGAATGCAAAGAGAGACTTTTAAGTGACAAAAAGGCAAGTAAAAGACAGGTCAGGAAGAAAACCAACAAAAAAAAATCAAAATGAGCTTGGCAAGCTTACTAGCACCATTCCTGCTATATTGTAATTACTGGGTCTAGGTAAGATCTTCATGTTCATAGGGCTCTAGAGAAAGAAATAATTTCTCATTGCAAGAGGCAGCCAGCCCTCTGACAAACACTCAGCATGTACACAGCTGCGAGAAATCAGGAAATTATCCATACCCACTATAAGCAGTGCTTCTGGTGCTTTCCCACCAGAAGCCTAGCAACAGCACGGACCTCCCTTACCTGCCCTGTCCCTCCTGCCCTTGATAGTTTCAGCTGTCTCTGAGCACAGGAGAAGGATGATTGATAAATTGCTTCATAGGGCTGCTGCTCCTACCTTTCAACCTTTCTTGTAACAACAGACCTCCAACCAGGCAACATTCATACATGTAACACTCAGAACACATCATGCTCTTTAGAAAACACTTGGAATGAAATTACTCTAGATTGTATCTCATGACTCACAGTATACAAAGATTCATCTGCTCATAAATGAAAAAACTCGGTCTTTCTTATCCAGTAAAGGGTTTAATGCTTTTCCCACCTTCAAACCACTCTGCTCCTGGCTGTCACCAGCACAACACCTGCCCCCGTGTTGTCACTCCTGATTGCCCTCAGCACAAAGACCCTCTTGCCTTCACAGCCCAAATTACCCCTGTCCTAGAGAACTTATGACTAGGAGCTCTCTTCAGCAATTCAAGAGCCCAGACAGCTGCACACAAATGGGGATGAGTGTGAGAAGAGACAAAACTAGAGTTAGATGGTCCCCCACAAACAAAACACTTGCCTGCAAAAAGAGAACTTCTATATGCACCTCCTATACATAAGGCAAATACCCACCTTGAGTTGCAACACTGACAATGCACTCAAATGGTTTGCAACATCACAGAGACCATCACATCATCTCTGCCTCAGAAAGACTTTATGCAGCTGTATCTTACACAACAAAAGTGTTAAGATAAATAGTCTCTCTTGATATTTAATGGCGCAGATAGTCTGCTGCCTTCACTCACAATGCCAAGCATTAGGTCATCACAACAGATATTTTAAGTTTCCTACTCTGCAGCTCTACACAACCCACAATCTCTTGCAGTCTACAAGGCTCTCAAATATTTAAGAGTATCCTGCAACAAGTTTCACCCGAGGGAATATACTTCAGGAAGCAGCAATGTCAGACTGAACCAAGGCTATACCACCACTCCATTCAATGGACAGCATTATAATCAGGGACTGTGATGTTGCAAGTAGCCTGTATGTCTAGGTTCAGTATCCACGCCACACCACAGCTGCAGAGGAAGGTGCATTCTCCTTTTCATTTTACTGTTAGTCAAACCTGACAGCACTCAATATTGCACCATCTCTTCAAAGAAGATAATTCTGCGACATGCACCCCTGGGGGATGGGGGGCTGGGGGAGAAACATTATGGTTGCTGTGGGAATCTTAATTCTGGATTTCAGGACCTGCATATTTAAAACCTCAAACTTAACATTGCATTAATGTAGCTTCATGCATTGAATTAAGGAATGACTCAGTACACATCTCCATGCATTTACTGAAGTCCTGACATCGCAAGGACAAGAGGCACACAATAGAAAAAAAGCACAGGCAACAAGAAGAGAATGAGAGGCAGAGGGGAACCTGTGAGCAGGGAAGCAAAAAACTGGCACAGGCGAGGCACAACAAACCCCACACCAAACCAGATCTGTCAGTTGAGGTTCCTTGTTCTTACCGCTAAAGGTTATGTAGCTTGCCAGGATAAAAAGAGCTTACAGCAGAAACATAAATGGGCACAGAGGAAAAAATCCCTGAAAGGTCCGAGGAGATTCCCCAAAAGTAATAGTGTAACCTGTACTGAGAAGGGAAAGATCATATCTAGATAGCAAAAATTCACTAATTTTTTTCATTATCATGGCAGAGTGCCCAGATGATGACTTTAAAACCTCTTCAGCTATTCAAGCATTTAATACTTATTTTCTCCACTTCTCTGAAGCTTAACTGCAATGCAAGCACAGCAGTAGTGCTGCCTGAAGTTCAGGGTACAGGCAGAAGCAGCAGCCAATGGGGTTCATCCATTGGCAAGCATCCCAAAACTTAACCCTCTTTTAAGAATCCAGGTCAGTGCTTCATGTTTTGGGCCAAAGCTGGTCTTTAGGCAGGCTAACACCTATATTTTATACTAGAGTGCTCACACACCCCTCAGCACAGGAGGTGAGACAGCAGGGCAGCTCTCCTCTGCTCCCACACTCACCCTCCCCGTTTCAGCAGAGTAAGGAACATCTCCATTGCTCATTGCTTATCTAAGATCAGCAGCAGCATTGGCTGAATTACTTCTCCTCTCACCCCACCCACCAAACCAAGCACAAATCTTAGCTGACGGGTCCTGCCCAGTCTTTCTCCCTAAAAACCAGCATCCCAAGCAGGGGTCCCACACACCAAACTGTGGCAAGGGGCTGAGTGCAGAAGGTGGACGTGCCTGCCAGCAGGGCCTGCTGGATGAAAGCAGGCAAGTGTGCATACCCCTGTGAAGAATCAGGTTACCCTGCAACAAAGATAGTGTGTGTATGTGCAAAGGAGGGAAGTCAAATCCTTCTGCCTGGGTTCCAAGGCTTGCTATGTTGCTAAAATAAACCAGTGTTTGTTCCTGGGAGTGATGGGGAGCCGGACTCAAAGCAGCCAGAGGCAGAGAGAACCCACTCGTTCTGAGTTACAAACAAGGGTTTAAAAAACAACAAAACAAACAAAAAAAAAAAAAAAAAAAAAAAAAAAACCCAAAA
>JAYDZK010000056.1:50249536-50273017 GCA_034509185.1 Euphonia xanthogaster | reverse complement strand
AAAAAAAAAAAAAAAAAAAAAAAAAAAAAAAAAAAAAAAAAAAACAAAAAAAACCTCAAAACCATAAAAGACAAACAAACAAAAAAAAACACACACACACCAAAAACTTGGGACCAAACTATTCTTTACCTCACATATCTGGGTAGGGAAACCCAAAGGCAAACTGCTGATCTCAAGGGTGCCCAGGAGAAGACAAAACTATACCTTGATGGCTGAGCAATCTAAAAGCTGACTGCTCCAGTGGAAATTCCAGTCCTTGCTCAAAGGCTGAAAATATATACGCCTTTGTATAAGCTATTACTTTGCTTGCTGGATCTATATAACACTTTACACATGTTTTCTTCCTGACATTTTCCATACTCCACTTGAAACTTGAGTAACTGCGCCACTTCTGGAAAAACAAGCTTGCATCCAGCTTTTCTCAAAAGAGATTCTCCCCTCCTCCTCAAAGTCCCAAACTGCAAAACTATCTAGCCCCTTCCTGCTCCTCTCCTAGGCTTCAGAGACTTACAGATCCCTTTCAGCAGCACCCTTTCACTACCTGGGATGTCTCTCAGCAACACCAAAAATCCAATAAAGCAGAGGCACATGGGAACTGCTTTATGCATAAAAAAAATTATATATACACACACAGGTCTCTCAGTTGGCAGTGAGCAGCATTATACCAAAAACTTTGTCTCTAAGGCACCTGCCCAAAACTGTTCTCTCCAGAGGCACATATAACCACAGGAAAAGCCTGCTTGATACGCAGTTAATAGTACTTGCTCAAAATATTATTTTTTAAAAGGGAAAACTAGCCCACAGTGAGTAGAGGCTGCACAGAGCTAAGCCCAACAGTAAAGGCTGCTCACGTTAGTGCAGAGTCCTTCAGCTTTCCATTCCTTTTATGTGCAAAGTGTGCAAGCCCTCACACACGCTTCCTACTCACCCAGAGGTACATCATGTTAGCCTGGGTCCTTCTAACCCAGCAGTGAGATGATCCGGCAACACAAGAGGCACTTCAGTAAGACTGATGAGACCGAGGTTGGTCGAGGGTGTTTTTTGGTTTTTTTTCTTAAAGAAAAAAAAATCCAAACGGCTCAATTTGAGGCTTAGAAAGCGTCTCGCCTCCTCCAGCTCTGGCTGCTCTGTGCTCTTCTCTCACACTTAATCTCTCCCTGGGAGTTCCCAGCCCCGTGTGTCTGTACTGGCGTGCACAGCACACACTCTGCATTCGCCTCCAGGGAATTTCTCTCTGTCATTCTACTTCTAAAAACACAATCTCGGCCTCACAAGATTCTTGCAATAGGCAGGGATGGGTGCGGTTAGTAATAAATGCAGCCCAGCTCCCGGTGCTGGAGAGCGCTTACTTTAGAAAAGGGAACTGTAGCCGTGAATGAAGCAGAGAAAAACCTTGTCCTCCAAGGTCACTGGGGGTGAGGACCCATTCCTCCCCCCCCACTAATTGCTCCTCCAGGAATCATCCGCAGATGCAGGAGCCACACAGGGTGCCATAGGCAGGTTCTGCACACCTTCATCGACCCCCTAGTCAATACCCCAAATTCAGTAACAATTCAGTAGCTGTATTTAATCATTAACCACTGACAGGCATCAAGGGGCATAACTACAGGATCCTGAAGCTAAGGAGAAAAATCTGTGTCTGCCAGCCCTGGAGCTCCCTCAGGAAGAATAACCACTGTCGGCATGAGCTGGGGAAGAGAAGCAACACAGATAAAGGGGTTAATCTGCTTTCGCAGGTGGCTCCACATGAGTATTTTACAGACTTGCATACTGCTAGAGGGAAAGCAGCAGCTGGCTCCTGTTCCTCAGAGTGTATCGGGTTCCCACTTGCCTGGAGGCAGCTTCCCCCCAAGTCTGACTGGGGAAAGTGCCCTCACAGCCTTGTGCTCCCAGCCTGCTCCAATTTCAGGACTGCAAAGCTCTGCTGGTGGGGCAGCAGCCCCAGGAAAGGCGTGCTGAGCGAAAGACACTCGTCCCAGTTCCCTCGACGAGCACCAGCAAGCCCTTCCTGGCAGGAGCAAATCCTTGTCCCATCCCCCGTGCGCGATGCCACAGGATGAGTGTCACCTCGCATTGCATTAATCAGTTAAACCGCTCTTCCAAACTAGGAAAACGGGTTTCTCGCCCCCTTCCCTTCCCGCCTCAAAATGAAGAATTGACTTCCCTTGCTGGGCTCCAAATTCTAAGTTAAATATGGCCTCATCTCAAATGGGGGGGAAAAAAAAAAGAAAAAAGTGTTTTCATTGAGGTACTGGTCTCCTTGGAAATGAGTCTTGAATAAATACTTTTATCTCAGCTGAAGATATAGAAATGGTGCTATTCCACATATCACCTCTGCTTTCTCTACTTACAGACCACTTAAATGCAATCCAGGGGGCTTGGAGCAAAGCACGCACCGGGCTCCACAACGAGGCCCTGTCAACATGGGGTGACAAATGGATGGGCCCCCTGTCACAGCCAGCCCAGATACCCAAGATGTGCTCCACACACCCCAGGCTTCCCTCACCTTCAGCAAGCCACAGACGCACCCCAGGGCAGGCTTGTCCCAGGAACAGGCCTGAGCACACGGGATGCCGATGGGCTTGAACGAAATAAATGCATGACTGTCACTGCAGTCCCAGAGAGAAACCTGGAAGAAAGGTTTATTCCCATTACCAGGGACTAAACAGCAGTCAATAGGGATCTGCTGGTTAAAGACAAGCAAGACAACACTACTTTCCAGCCCAGAAAACCCAAGCCCTGCTGCTCAGGAAAGGAGCAAGAGCTCCTCCAGAAACTTGGGATTGCACAGGGTTGTTCCATTATGGCATTGCTCAGGTCTCCCATCTGCTCTCACCTTTTTGCACAATGGGTCATGTGGAGAGGGTGAAAAGCAATGTTCCTAAAAATCACTTACTGCACTAAAGCCTTTGCCCAACAGCCTCCAAAGACTGAAGCATGTGATCCACAAACCTGTTCTCAAAGGCTCTGAGAGGAGCGAAACAGCAGCAATGCTGACATTTGCATCACGATTAGAGCCTTCTGTTAACATCTCTGAAGCAGGGTCACACCAGCAGCAGCAACTAGTTCAGCCAGCCTGCAGACTGAAGTAGACATTTCTGCACCAGATAACCTTGATGGCATTTTCAAGGTTTTCTTCTGATCCAGAATCACAATTCAAAACTGATCCTATGGTCATTTAAATGAAAGCTGAGATTCTTTGTGTGCAGGGGAAAAAGTGAGAAAACACATGGACCAGGTAGGCAAACCCAATTAAATCCTAGTTCATATGAATTCCTATAAAAGACTTGAAAAGGATAAGTCTTAAAACTAAGCTGAAGATTTATTAAAAACATCCCTAATTAAAAATATAGGAAAAGAAAAAAAGGAAAAAAAAATCTTCCTCTTCTTCCCCAAGCTCTCATCCTTTAGGCCACCTTCAGGGAAAGAAAATAAAAACTTTCAGAATAAGCCTATTTGTTAATTTCAATAACAGGCTTGTTACAAATCATCCCAGCAATTCCACATTGTGCAGGTCACATTCAACCTCCAAATGAAAACAAGACCCATGAACCCTCATTGAATCATTTAAATACTACCTCAAAATTTATTTGCCACCATTGCTACAAAGCTGCCACCTCTCCACGGAAGGCACACAGAAAGTTACTGAGAGCAACAGGCTTCTGGTGATGTAATACCTTTGTCCTGGAGCAGGAGGCCTGTTTGATGAACTGCAAGAGCAGGTTTCTCAACACCCAATATTCTCAAGCAATGAGAGGAGTACCCAGCAGGTCAGGAAATGAGGCTGTGGAAAGACTAGAGAGGCACCACCACCCTGCTTCAAGAGAGCTACTGCTGCCCAGAGGCTCAAACTAACACGAAGAACATGAAGCACATGCCCATGAGTATGCACAGCTGCGGAACTGGTAGCAGTGCCATTTTAGCCTCAGAATACAAGCAAGAAAAAGACTTGGCTTGGCTGATACAATTGAGGCAGGGGGGAAGGAACAACTAGATGAGTAATTAGGTCTTCATTATGCTTTTTTTCAGATTTTTCAACTACATTAGCTGGTATATAAAGAGTACCCATACAAGAGATTTCTTTCTGAAAAATTTTGTCTAAAAGAACATGAAATATTCTCTAAGGAGCAAGAGGACAACAGTACATCTTATTCCAGAAAAACAAAGACAGACATGATGAAGACAGGCTTCTGATACAGGTAGCTAGAATCCCCTGCAAATGTTTTACCATAATCCTAACAACAGTAGTTTACAGGATAAGTGTCAGGGAGCTTGTAAAAGCTGCTGTGTTTGGAAATATGCATTATCTCTTAAGGATCTTTCACGTCTCAAAAAGGATTAAAAGTAGAAAGGAAGAGATTTTAAAATTAATATATACCAAGCTATGAGAAAAATGTTCAGAGAGCTGTAGCCTAGTGAACCATTGGTCCTTCTTCTCCGATGGGAGGCTGTTGTGTAAACCAAAGTGAAAGGGGAAGAAAGCAGTCTGCAAAGACTTTAATGCTTGTTAGAGAAGTAAGGACAGTCTTATGAAGTAACAAAAGGGGAAAGAAAAAAGGGAGCAAGTAACCACCTATTTAATATTGTATAAAGGTATTCAGAAAAACAAGAGTCACTGGGAAAAATGAAAAAAACCCCTACCTGTTTCTGTACCAGTATCAAAACCTTTAATTACATAAAAGAATTATTGTGACTACTCAGTTATGCGCATAAACTCAACCCAAATATACTGCTGGCATGTAAGTTTCAAATACTACAAATGCTTAAAAAATAATTTACAGAAAGTTCTAGCCTATTTAGGAAAGATCTGAGTGGACAAGCAGGGAATGGGCATGGCACAGTTTCAAACAGTTGTTATCTATTTCTAGCTGACTGTGTCTCAGAGGCATATGATTTCAAATGCTCATGGATTAACATTCTAGCAGATAAAACGCAAGACAGGGTACGAGCTGGTGTGCCTGCTACAAGCCACTGAAATCATTAGACAGAACACAGGATGAGTGGCTAGATCAGCACCTCTTCATAACAGAGGGAAAATCCCATCTGATCATCTGGAATTTCTAATGCGACAACACTTGCAGGAGGCATAGGGGGGCTCGTGTCAAAGAACACCCTCCAGATTGCTAAATTAGAGAAAACAATTTCTTAGTTCAAGAAGTGTAACATTTAAAATGAGTAAGTCCATATTAGAGTCCATCTTGACAGAAAAGAGCAATCAATTGTAAAAATATAAATTAGCGGTAGCTTAGTTAAAATGATTGTGACAATTGTATCTGGATATGTGTAAGGACAACAGCGACCAAACTAATGGACCTACGTACATACTCAGCACTTGAGTGGGACCAGAGGTACAGTGGCACATTTTTCCTAGACAGACAGATTGCTTATCAGGCTTCCCTGTCACATCCCTGCACATGAACACTTGTATATATTCTAGCAAGTGAAAAAAAAGAAAAGCTGAGAGAAGAAAATAGAAAGGAAATTAGAAAGGGAAAAAATAAAATTTACAAGGGAATCCTAGCGACAGGAGGCAAAATCCACAGTCAGAGCTGGAAAATGATAATGTGTTTTTAGAGCTTCTCAAGAATAGAAACCCCAGCAACTGCACTGATCTGCTATTATGGGGAAAAGGTAGAAACATTACCAATACTGAAGGAAGAGCCAAAGCATTCAATACGTATTTCTGTTCTATATTTGGAGAAAAGTCAGCTGTTGCAGTCTGTGATAACAAAATGCCTTCCATTCCAGCAGTAACTAAGGAAGATGTTCCAACAGCTACCCAACAAACAGCTCTGTGGCACCCTTATCTAGCTTGAGCTTGCAAACAAAAGGGATGCAACCAGATAAGTGGGTTTTAACTGTACTACAGCTGTGAACATATTTAAATGTGAACACTCTGCAGTCTGCTTTGAACTGCATCACCTGCACTTGGAGCTCTAATAAGCCCTAACTACAAGCACTAACATTAAACCTGCCGTAAGGCCAAAAGTACAACTGTGATGCAAGGGCAACAGCAAATGCAGGTGTTTCTTGCAGGCCATTATTATTAAAGCCTTGCAGGTCCTCGCTGAGTTTGGCCAACCCCCATCATACCCGAAGTCTGCATCAGGAAAGCAGCACTACTGCTGAAGGCATGAGATTGCAGCAGGTTGAAGAGGGAAATTTAATTTCAAACTGAAGGAAAGCAGATCCTCACAGCCAAAAGCCACACTGAGTGTCCACATTTTATGCAGAAGCCAGATTCAGACCAATCACTGTCCTACCACAGCAAACATTTCAAAAACCATCTACAAAAGGTCTGACTGGAGACTGGAACAGCCACATACTCTATGGCACCCAGAGGGAAGTTTCTCCAATTCAGTGGCTGCTTTCCATGGCTTATCTGACTCCAGCAAAAGATCCCAGGAAGAGAACAGAGGAATCAGACCTCTGCTAGTCGTGGGTTTAGGCATGCCTTGTGTCTTAGGGGGTTTTATTTGGTTTGATTGGTTGATTTTTTATTTGGGGTTTGTTTTGGCTTTTTGAAAGAAGGTTAGAGATGGGACTGGAAGCTATCTGGGGAGAGGCACAGAAGGCAGCCTTGGGCACACGTGCAGTTCCTATGGAGATAAGAGGATCTTCTCTGATGTCGGTTTGCTCCTTTGGGTGCCGCTGGAGACTACCCTGGTGGCAGAGTACTGTTCATTTGTGAGACTGCCTCTGCTCAGGATCCTGGATTATCTGTGATTATCAGAATTTCTGAGCCACAAGGTAGATTTCCTCTGAGCATCCGAAAGGACTACAGGAAGCCTCACTCTACATTATGCTGTTTATGAAAGGAAGCAAGACTACAAAGTGCATGCAATAAATCATCCAGGAAAATACCACAATTCCTCTCAGATGTTTTGCCAAGCAAATAAGCCAAACATTGGCATATTACAAGAAAAAACCCCGACATTTTGTTATAGAGCAACCCATTTCATTACTGAAAACTGGATTCCCTGTTTTCTCTTCTGCATGTATGGTACAGCAAGAAGCTTCAGAAAAGAGACTACTTATTTAAAGAAACCTAACAAGGGCTAGTTTATCTTCCACAAAAAGCAGAAAGCCTAAAACAATAAACACCCTGACATGCAAACAAACCCAACAATTTTTAAGGACTGTCCTGCTACTGACTTATCACAGTAGTTAAATTTAAGTCCTTAAATAAACTTCAGGAGATCTCAATTCATAGGCTTATCATTCAAGTACATAAGGGAAAAAAAAGAAATAGATACCAAGAAAAGCTTTTTCAAGTTTGTTTGGGATTTTCCTCTCCTCACAACTGTGCACAAGAGCACTATTCAGGAAGGCACTGCCAAATCTTTAAGAGAAAAAAGCTGAGTAACTAGGAAAGGTACTTCGCTGAAAACAAGTTCCAAAAAATACACTTTTAAATTAAAAGCAAGAACATCCACATGAACAAAACTAAATTGTGAAGCCAGAGAATTCAAAGTTAAACACTGAAGAACATGCAAGCATTTAGATGTAAGGAATTCTCACAGCTCCAGTTTGGTCATTCATCTGCAGAAACAGAATGACTATGCAGCCACTCCCAGGATATAGCAAACGTGAGTTAGGCAGCCACGTGGGAACTTCCATGAATTATACCTGTCAGCCTTACTATGGTGGATCAGGAGTGAAGTCTGCAATCCTCCAATACCTTCTGAGAAGAATCTAGCAATCTGAACATTTACAGAAGAAAAAGCTTCTCTGCTGCTGTGTTGCCACCCTAGGCTTGATTTTCAGGCTGTATCTTCTGCATTCTAAAACACAAGGAGCTAGTCTGAAGTCCACACTGAACTGGCATAGAGCAAATATATTTATGTATTTGTAAGACGGTAACAGAGTAAGCTCCAACTCTGGTATTTAAACATAACTTTTTTTAAGTTTGGTTAGCTAATAACTACCTTAATACCTTAAAGGGAAAAAAGTTGATCTGCCTTCAGTTTTTCTATGGAGTAGCAGAAAGCTATTACAAAGCATCAAATTCCAACAAAAGTCTATTTTTAGTGTCAAATCAGGAGTACAATATCCAGTTGAACTGATAAAGGGCAGAAAGATTCTCTGTGCCCTAGACTTGCCAGTGCTAAACAGGGTATTTCTTTGGCTATGGATTCTGAAGAGGAAGTCATAAACAAACAAACAAAAAAATCAGCTTAGCTCCTACATTAACAACTCATCTCTTCATAGTCCGCAAAGGAAGCTATACCAAAGGATGAACTGATGGCATCCAGTTCAGGGTATGCAACTTCAGGTAGCAAGAAGGAAATTGCTTCCAAAACCTCATCAATCAAGCTGCAGCAACATTACCCCCTTTTTTTTTTTTGTCTCTGTGTTTACCATGTCAAGTGGTTGCACCACATCAGTGATTCATCAGCACAGCACCATGCCAGAAATTAAGAAAGGGTATGAAGATGAAAGTATTGCAACAGAAGGTAAAGGGGAAGACAGGGCATAGCGCTCTTGTCTGGACCACAGGGGCATTTACTAATATGCTGAAACTTTGGTTTAGGTCTATTGATAATAAAGGGGAATACAGATGGAGAGTAATACCATCCTGCAGGAAAGGAGTCCTCCTGGCTTGTTTGTGCAAAGGAAGGTTAACAATGTTAGTGAGTTATTCAGGAAGTAATGGATACCTTCTTGCCCTGAGCAAATTCCTTTTCAATAACAGTAGTATTTTCCTAGGCAATAGGAGTATATCAAGGTATAATGGCTACTATATTTATCTACAGAGGCCCTGTGCTGCTGGGATCTAATTTACTATGGCTTAGAAAGCAGTTTACAAATCCTAGGATAGTAAAGTTGCTAGAGAGAGGAATAAAATTCTATCCTTTATCGCTTGGGTTGAAAACTGGGTTTTAATGTCCCTTTTTAAGGGTATAAAATACATTCTCTTAAACTTAGAGAGACTCAAAGACTAATAAATCCTTAAAGCAAACTGTAAATACACCTATGAGAGGGAAGAAATCAGCAAATAGTACATTCAGTCCATTTTTTTATCCTTATTGTCACAGATGCCTTATTTATTCTTTTATTCAAATAACATTCTTTCATTTGATCCTCTGAGAAGAAGAATGACTTTCCCAAGCAGCCTTATGTACCTAATGAAGACAAAATAGCTGAATGCCTGAAATAAGGCCTCAGCGGGGGAAAATGGCACAGGGATATAATCAGCAAAGAAGAAAGGAATGACTGCAGCTAATGAAGCGGTAACACCAATAAACACTGAATGACATCTGAAAAACAACAAAACCCAATTGCTAAAAGACTTTGGTGGAACACAGCACCAACCTGTGATAAGTATGGGTGGGTGGAAAGAGACCAAACACACGTGCTGGGGACTGCAGATACTTCCATTACATAACGGGAGTAAGAAAACCCAGGCAAAATCGCCATTAGCAGAACTAAAAGCAAAATATTTCAACAAGGGTATTGGCAGTTGTCAAGCCACATAAAGGAACAGCAGACTGTTCAAATGTAAAAGGCATTAATAAAGCATAAGAAAAGAGGTATAAATAGATATTAAACAGAGAAAGATTTCGAGATGATAAAAGGCTACCGGAAAATTTTAGTTATAGATTATAATATCTCTAACTTCAATTCACGATGATCAGCAAAGGTCAGTTGTCAGAAAAGCAATTCTGTTCCTGATCTCATTCTGAGCAAAGCACTCTTTAACCATACCTGTGCCACCACCATCTAGCTGGATTACTCTCATGGCTGCAGCAAACAGTTCCCTCTATCTAACTGGTCCCTTGGGGAACTATGGGCATAAGACAATTTAGAAAAGTGTGTACGTGTAAAGACTAACTGCACTACTGGTCTCCCACTTTATAAAGAAGAGAAAATCTATTCTTCAAAGTCTTTTTAGTGTATATACTTAATATGGGACTTCCAAGAGTCATACAGATAGATACCTACCTATGATTTAACAGATCTCACACGCAGTGAGTACTGAAAACACCTGCATTTTGTCACATGGGATGTCCCAACAAACTGACATTCGTGTCAATGATTGTACTTGAATCAGGAGGATTTTGGCTCTCGTAGGAGCAGACTCGCTATAGATCTGATATTCAGCATCATTGCAGTCTGTGGGGTCACATACAGTGCCCTTCAAACACCTTCAGCTCAGCTCACATCAAGGGTCATCCACCTTCCCTTCTTTCTCTGACAGGCAGCCACGACAAGAAACAAACCAAAAAAACCCACACCCAAACAAACAGTACTGTGAATTCCATTCTGTTGCATTTTCTGATCAAATCCTAGCAAAATCAGACTCTTCCATTAGATATTAATTGCAACCTCCTTATTCTTCCAATCCCTTTCTCATACAGACAGACTGAATGAGTAGCAACTCACACTTGGTTTAGATGAAATTAATGGCTTGAAGTAACTATGGCTAGTCAACACATGCATTTATTGTGTCCTAGGTCCTATGCAATAGAGTCTCATTTTATCTGAATCCAAATTTAAGCTCTGAAGTGTAACCATGCCATCTGATAAGAACTGTAACTGCTAGAGAAGCTACTCACTTGGATAACAAAGCAACAATATATTAAATTATTCCCTGTTCCCAAATTTCCAGAAAGCAACAGTGACCAGAACAATCTTTTTTCATCCTTGTGCGACCTGAAGAATGCAGTTTCCCTTTCAGATAAAGGCCTTTCTATGGTTATCTAATGGTAACATCACTACAAACCGGATTAGAGACGCCCAGAAACCTCGAAATTCGTACACAGATAGTCAGCTGTATCCAAAGTCTAAGTCTGAAGGAAATCAAATGCTCCAAATTGTGCTAAATGTAGTTAACTTTGCCCTTTAGGTAGGATAAACCAGTAAGAACATATTACACAGTGATTAGATTAATTCTTGAGTAACATTCAGATGGCTGGCTCTATCTGTCTATTTCAAATTATTTCAGAGACGATAATTTTTCCCGTCCTCTGCTCTGCAGCAGCAGCTGCTCAAGAAAAACAGCAGTTCTCTGTCTGGGGTGAAGTTGACAGCAACTGGGGACAACGTTGCTGTCAGAGCTCAGCTCCCAGTTCTGAAATGCCATTCTACTGGAAATACCAAGGAGCCTAAATCCAGCTACATATACCACAGGATGTAAAATATCTCTATCTCAGCTTTCAACAGAAAGCTCGAGTCTCATGACATTTACTCCTTTGGCCCCTGTCAGTCTTCCTCCAGACCCTACAAAGGATCGGAGCTAGCTGCCACAAATGGTTGGAAAACAAGATGACGTTCTCCAAGCACTTGGAAATGAGAAGCACTGTTTTAGCTTAGAGAGACCATGGCAAGGAGCCAGGGTGACAGGTGCCCTAGAGATAAAGATGAGGATCAAACTGTTGCTAATGTTAGCCACGGTTGTCCTCCTGACCTGTAAGAAAGGGTAGCTCATGCTCTCCAGGTGTAGCAAGAACAATGGATCAGAAAACACGAAGATGTGTTTGCTGGTAGTACCTATAGTGTCTCCTAAACAAAATCCAGCTGCAAAGGAATTTCAGTGGGTCTCACGAGATGCAATCCTACTGCTAAACCTTTATGGGGCCTGGAGCATGATGCTGCTGTGACATCAGAGTGCAGCTTGTTGAAATCCAAAGGCAGCAAGAGTTAAAACCACATATTCCTCCTCAAGTGCCATGAGCTACCAACCTCTTGTGTGGGCAGCAGCAGCAACTAAATCCACTGAACAGTTGGCTGGCCTTTGGAAACACAGGTGGGAAGAGACAGGTCATGGGGGACTGCCTGCCCTCACCCCCAAGTAAATAGCAGCACAGGATCTGCTGAGGTTTTCAGTTAAAATCCATGAGACAGTTCTCATCATTTTATCAACAGCCTCTGGAGACAGCAGCCTCTGACCTTTATCAGGAAGAGCACCCTTGTCCTCTAATCACAGTCTTCCTGGAAAATGCAATCTAGCTGGCAATTAATACAGAATGGAAGGGGGGAAAAAAAAGCCTCCTTACATCAAATTATTACTGCAATATTTTTTAAATATGTCCCCACCAAAATGCAGAATTCAAGCAGATTCTCACAACCTATTTCACTCCCACAAGCATTATTTAACAGTTTCTACTAAAAAGATTTTTCTCACCTCTCTCTCCAACAAAAAACCGACCCCCTCCCACCCCCTATCTTGCTTTGCAGATGTTGTCTGCGGCAACACAGCATTTTGCTGTGAAAGCTTCAACGCAGGGGTGCAGAGCGTGACCTGGGCAGAATTACATGTGCCATTTCCACTGGGAAATCTAAGAGACTTATTAAGCCAGGACAGTGCCGATTAATCTGCTAATGGAATGAATCAAAAGTGTGTTCCTGGCCCCTTCCCCTTCACATCCCAAAACCTCGGGGGAGCTGAAACCATCTGGCAAATGCCTGCTCTGAGCAACATTATGCTACTGCTGGAAATACCTCTCCCTTAATACTAACAAGAATGAAACCATCTTCCATCCACCAGGTATTCTCAGGAGCATCTGTGTAGCTCACTGAGATAGGCTGCTTGCACACAGCATCCTTCCCCAGCCAATGCAGAGCTGCTCACTCACCATGCAGGAGAAGTCAGCAGAAAAGAAAGCGATCCCATTCATTTATTCGGGGTCCCTCTGAAGCGGCCGGCACGGGCGGGGTGCAGAAGCTGTGCCGGACTTGGTGTAAGGCACACAGGTGCAGATCCCAGCTGCAGGCAGGCAGAAGCATGCTCCCTGCCCAGCCTGAGGAAATGCTCCTCCTCAATCCTCTCAGTCCTTTCTTCATGCAGGTAGGGTAGCAAGGACATGTTTGTTTATGTTAACTAAAGAAAAATAATAATAATAATAATAATAATAATAATAATAATAATAATAATCTCTCTTCTAAACACATTCACAATGGAAATCTGACCAGAGAGCTTAAAGGGAAATCAAAACATCAGACCAGTCCAAGGTTCATACATAGCAGATATTATTATGGTGAGACAGAACAAAGGATTGACTCAGAAATGCTGAATACCCTGCACCATTTGAGTAATAAGCAAGCTCAGGAAGAAACAGAGCTGAGACAGCTGTCACAAAGAAAGGATCTTGGGCACTTACAAGATCATATAGGAGCAGAGGAACTGCCTATCTTACAATTTAAACACACACCAAAAAAAAAAACAGAGAAAGAGCAGTCATATGGCTGTGGAATAATGTCAGTGGTAACAACTGGCTTTTGACTGTCACAAAACGCAAACACAGGACGGAAGACAAGAGGTCCTCCATGCTCAGAGACAGCACAGAGCATGTTCAGACAAACATCCATCAGGAAATGCCTAACTTGTTATTACAGACTCCTAGAAACTGGAGCTCTGATCCCCTAAATTACCCTTCCACTACTTCACTACACTGAATCAGAAAATGTTGGTTTACTCCACAATATCCGATTTAAGCCTTTCTTGATACCAATTAAGCTGTCTTCAATGGATATAGTAAATAATCAATCCCCATACTCCATATTTTCTATTCTATCCTTTTTAAAAGAAGGAACAAGCTTGGTATTTTCCTACTATGTCAGGCTCCCTGAGCCTCCTTTTCTTCCCTGGACATTTTCCAGATTTCACCTGTGTACATCCCGAAGTGCCTACAAGTAGGCACAGTGCTCCACTTGCTATACTAAGGTGCAAAGAATAACTGTCTCCTGCAGTTTACTTGATAGACCTGGAAATGCATTCCAGGTTTTGAAAATTACAAAAACCAGCACCACATACTCAGTTTATCTCCTATTATCCCAGATCTTTCCTTGGATATTACTGCTTAGCCAGTTAGTCTCCATTTTATATTGTATATACAGTTCCTTTTGTTAATACAGCTTGGTTTTGTTTAATTTCACATTGTTGGATTTTAGGGCATTTCTGGAATTTACTGTGATCTTCCAATTTCTAATCCTACCTTCCAAAGGCTGTCAGGCCCTGCACACACATATGTTCAGTCACTGTTTTATTACCCTCAATTTTGATGAGCACTAGAGAACAGCAGAGCACCAAGCCAGACCACGTTAAGACTCCAGATCAGACACACACACACACACACACACACACAGAGAGAAAAGCATGATATAATTGCTCCACATACAGTTTTCCAATGAGGCGTTCGGCCCCTTCTTAATTTCACCTTTCATTTGTCTAGTTTACGTAAAGGTCATGTGGGACTATGTCCAAAGCCAGTAGCTTTCTCTGTCTGCCAGGCCTGCTGCCATGTCAAACAAAAAACCAAAATTGATCTGACATGATTAGCCCTTAAAAATTAGCAATATATGTCTGCTGTTGGCTTAATTTCCTTTAGTAAAGGATCTGACCATAAACATCTGATCTTTTTCAGCATTTTTCCACATTCTGTAACTGCTCTGACCAATTGAATTTCTTGGAATCTCCAGGCACCTTTAAAAATATTAAGATGCAAGAGTAATATTTATTCACACACATGCTCTTCATTCACTTGAAAGCTGTGTGATTTCATGATGTGCAGAATGCACATTGGAGAAAACCCACCATGGCAGCACAGGCTCTGCATGCCCAAAGGAGGAGACCATCTTCACAGTGCCAGCAGTGCTGGGCAGCACCCCTCCCTCTGGAAGAAAACAGCTTGGGCCAGGATCCTGCTCAAGCCAGGAAAGCCGAGAGAGTACCTGCTTAGGCTGTCCTCTAAAAGCAAGTCTATTAGGAGCACTCCTCCTCCAACACCCCTCCCGATGTTGCCTCTGCTCATAGATCAAAGGCTTCTGTGGAAACCTTTTCCACATTCTTCAACGAACCAAACGCCGGCACAGGACGCACGAAGGGGCTGCCCTCTCGCCATCCCTCTAAACACAACTTCCCTGGCCCAGAAGAGTCGTTCCAGAGGCACCTATGAGGAATCGCCCCCCAGACCCTTGCGGGACGCCAGAGGCCGAGCCTCCGTGTTGTGCGGCGGGCTGTGCTGCGCGGGGCAGCCCGAGGCGCGGGCGGAGCAAGCTGGCCGTGCGCCGGCTGCCCTCTCCCGGCAGCCCAGCGCCAGCGCCGCCCGGCACCGCGGGGCGCCCCCATTGCACGGCACGGCACAGAGCCGAGGGAACCAAGAGCACGGGCTGTCTGGCAGCAACGCGCTGCGGCACTTGTGGGTACCTAGAAATAACAGCTGCACAGGTATTATTCAAGGGTTTTAAAAAAAATTGTATCTGTGTCTATATATAGATCTATATATATATATATATCTCTATAGATAGATATGTATATGCTGAGGACCCCAAGTCCCCCTCACCCAAGAGCTTTAAAACCACCTCCGTTTTAAGTTAGTGATGTACAGAAGAACTTTTCCCCCATAAAATATACCTAAAGTAGAGAGCTATTGCCACAGGATACAGTTGATGCCAAAGATTAAGACAGGCTCCAAAACCATTTAGAGAAATTCAATAAAGAAAAAAATCTATCACAGGTGACTTTAAAAAATAATAAAAATCCATAGCCAGGAAATCCCAAAGCCACAGGATTGCTTCAAGAGCACAGCAGAGGGGAAGTATCCCTGAATCTTGGTGCTGCTCCCTCTGTTTTAAGTACTTGCTATTAGACACTGTCAAAACCAGAACACCGGAAGGCAGAGACCCTCTGTCTGACCCGGTCATAGCTATCAACAGGCCATTTTCTCTGCACCATTTGGTTTTAGTCCTACAACTGATCCAGACTACTTCTAACATACATGCCACACTCTGGCATAATCATTCAGAAGGGAAAATCTAAACAAGATGCTGTCCCTCTCGCCAGAGGAACTGAGGGGCTTGGGAATCACCAAGATATGAGACATGGAATAACACTCATATGGTCACCACAGGAGAAAAAGTGGTCTCCTGGTACTCTCCCAAGGATGACTCACATCTCCTCTCTTTAACCCTTAAGCAGAGATGAGAAATTGCTTGAATCAGAGGACTCAAACATGAAAAGAATTTGTATTACATCATCCAAGCCCATTTCCTGCCAACGCCTTACAACCCCAGAGCTTTGGCCGGGACTATTCATCAGCAAGGTATTCATTACTTCCCTTGAGAAGCTGTTTATAGGTCTTAAGGAGCTTACTTGAATGAAGTCTTAGGTGCACTCCTTAACTATTTCTTCTCTTACAACTTCTTTACACATGGTTTCTTACTATCTTTTGTTATTGATTATGAGAAAGGCATGCACTGGCATGGAATTTGCTGGATATGTTTCTGGAAGGTATTCAGGGCTCTGTAAGGAAAGGATTCCGTGCCTTATATTCAGAGATTAGAAAGACAGCAAACATGAGGGAAGAGGGGAATAAATATACAGCCAGAGTGATCTATTTGCAAGGCTCATGTCATTGTGCTTCTTGTATAATTTAAGGGGTTAGATGCTAGGAAATCTGCTAAACAAAAGAAAGGAGAAATTTGGGGGAATGTGGCTAATATAAGCACAGAGACTTGGTTCAGAGTGAAATTTCAGAAAGGTTTATAACAGGCTAAACTATTTGGTGGTTTGTGTCTTACAACTTTTTTAATCCCACTTATTGTATCTTTCCTGCAGCATCTTAGGGATATAGTCTGGGCTTGAGAAAACAAGGAACCACTTCTTCATGCTTCAAGTGATCTAGCATGTGCCTGACCAAGAGAGTTCGTGATTCAAGGGAGATGCATCACCAGATTAGTCTCAGTGGATTATGCTTCTCCAACTCATCCTTAATTGTTTAAACTTCCATCTGTAACCAACTCCTCCTTCAGTTTTTAGCTAAACATTCTGTTCTCTATCTTCCTTCTCACATACCACAATTTACATTGTTTTAACTTAACTCTCTTCACTCTCTCAACACGTTTTTACCTTCTGAATGTACTGTGAGTTTTAAGTAGCATGGGATGCAATCTGGTAAAGGACTTCTCAGGTTCCTTCCCTCCTGCAGTGTTAAATGTCTTTCCATAAGCACATCTGAACCAGCCCAAACTCTTCATAGCTTCATGACACAGTAACATCCCAGCAGTTCCCCCACTACACACTCTGGAACCCCTTTGTGTGCAGCCACCTCACAGATGCTTCTCACCTCCTGAACACATTGGACATTTTTGCCCAGACTACATTCTCTGAAATGAAGCTCATTATTTTCTTTGGGACACTGCAGGTAAGTCAGTAATAGAATATCCCTTCAGTCCTGTCTAGTACAATGTGGAAACATTTCATTGCTTGCCTGAAGAGGGGCTGTAGGAGCCAGGACGCAGCACATTTGGCAGACTTATCCTAATCCACCTAATTTTAAACATAAGGAAAGTGCTTAGTGCAGTTTTCCCTCATTAGCTTGGTACCATCCCAGATTTCAGTTTGATGGCTTTCAAGCCAAGAGGGACTCCTTAAAGTACCAGGAACACCAAGCATGGTCTTCTCTATTTTACATGAAGGATCTCAGAAGCTTCCTGATCTTTGTCCTGGCTATTTACTCAGAGTAAGGTGCTAAGACTTTATTTGAGCCTCTCTAGAACCTCTCTCTTCCCCTGAGTTTAATCATTTGTATTAAATACACTTTTCAAATGAAGAGTGCAAGAAACAAACAACCCAAAAAACACACAAACCATGCTCCTTTCTAGCTCCTGAGTAACTTTACACTTCCACTGCCACCACCTCACAGGTTACAGAGCTACATAACATACACACTGGAGGTTTTATTTTCATGGTCAGTTACTAGGAGGAAAGCAAATCAAAATCTAAAACTTTTCAGGAAGACTACTTAGATTTGAACTTTTGAGACAGGGAATCTTTGTTACAAAAATGACCAAGCAGGGCACTAGAGAGACTGTGGTTGGTGCTATCATGGTAGAAGTGAAAACAAACAAGTGACCAAACCACTTTCCTCCAGGATGACATTTTTGTTTGCTTCACAGCAAGAGCATCTCAAATCTGTTGGTACTAAATCAAGAGATTCTTTTGGGTGGATATCCTAATCAATGCTGGGCCACTTAGCTGCTAATCAAGTTGTGGCAATATTCCCAAATTCACACTTCATCCACATAATGGAGAAGAGGAAGATAGGTGAAGGAGTCTCAGGCCACACAAATGAGAGAGGACAGGTTTCCCCCCCTGAATTCTGCATGGAGATCCCTGCTGTTTGCTGCCAAGAGACCGCCAATGAGCAGCAGTGCCTCTGTGCAGGCAGCTCCAACAGGAAGCTCAGTGACCTGCTGCCCTGCCTCACGATGAGAGCTCTCACACACCCTTCACATCTCAGGATGGAGGTCTTCCTTGCCAAACTCCCCACATCAGAAGGACTGGGCAAAGAAAACAAACAGGAAGGGAAAAAAGCAACAGGGAAGCTTCCTGTTCTCACAAGCTGCCACCACTGCTGCTCAGTTCCCCCTCACCAGGCTGTGGCCCAGGGAAGGCAGTGCACACATCCGCCTGGAGCCGGTGATGCCCCATCAGATACTCCAATGCAGCAAGGGAGTGAAGACCCAGGGGGAAAGGCCAACAACTGGAGAGAATTTAACAGCATTTCACCTTAAGCTTGAACTCAAAACTGAGAGGATACAGATAAAGCTGTTCCTAGCAGTTGCCATAGGCACCCACTACCTTGGGCTGAAGCATCATCTCCATACAGGAGAACAGGTCAGGCCTAGTGAGTGCTCAGATGGAAAGACAGACACTGAAATTAAGCTGTTGAAGAAAATGTAACTTGTGATAGGTAACAATGTTTCCACCACGTTAGCATCAAGCCAATGGCCCAGTTTGATTTAAGAATTGTACTTAGGGATGTACAAGCTTTTAAAAGAGGCTTCAAACCAATATCCTAAGCCATTGTGATAGCTGGGGCGCACTTTCCGTAACAGAAGAGGTATAATAGCTCTAACATCCTGAACCAGTTCAGGTATGTGCAATTACCTCCTGCTTCCATAAACTCTCTCTCCTCCTCTCTTCCCTTTAGTGGCAGCTAAACAAGGTGTTCATGCTCATTTTGCTCCCTGTTGGGAAACAAAATTATTCTGTGCAGCTGTCAAATTCTGCCATGGAAGTGCCAGTATTCGGCGCTCTAACAAATCTCAGATATCATGTCTAATACACTTGCACATGAAAAGCACTAGAGCAATATAATATAGGCCTTGGCTATACAAAATGAGCTGGCACTGTCAGCACACAACAGCTTTCTGGAAGAAGAACATGTATTCTTGATGAGTTTGTCTGTATGTAAAAGCTGAATCAGTATAGCTGTACCAGTCATTTTCCATGTTGAGACCAGCTCAAAGTACCTCAGAGCTGTTTGTCACAGCTTGGGAAATGAAGCAAAGAAGTCTTGGTTCACTGCATTTTAGGCAGGCGCTTGCATTACAAAAAAAAGAAATGCCATTTTATTGGCAGCCCTAACAGAGGGCTGAAAAACTGAATAGTCCCGAGGGAATAAGCCCTCCCCACCAAAAGACCTAGTTCTCATCTTAGTTAGCAATGTTACACTATGTTACACCAATGTTCTGTCATTTTCCCTTTACCACGGGCTTTGTCCCTGCTATCAGCCTAGCTCTGGGAAAAGGAAGGGTATCCTGCCATTCCTGAATGGCCATTAGGCATCCACAGAGCAAACCTTGAATTCTGAGAACAGTCTCAGAGCTCTCCAGCTCCCTTACAGGACTGTAACATAGATCCAGTAGTGCAATACTCGGCAACAGAAAGCATCTTTTTAGGCAAACTTATACAATAATGAATTAGCACACACGCTCCCCAGGTCCTATAACCCCAAAAAGTCTAGCAAGCCGGCACTCTGGTGGGGAAGGGGAGGAACAAAGGGACTGCACAACCACCCAGAGCTTTCGGTTATCAAAAAGCAATCCCACAACACCAGAATTCTGACAGAAAGAGCCTCAACATAAACCCCATCTCATTTGTTTCAGTACTGCTGCCCATACATGGTGACAACAGAATGCTTAAATATGCAGGAAAAGATACAAAATAAGCTCCATTCTGGAGACCTAAGCATTCCCAAGGGGCCAAAGTGAGGACTCAAACCAATCACACATTTCCACTGGCAGGAATAAAACTCCAATAATCTGGAACATCTGGGTATGATTTAACCACTAGAGGGTGTAAAAACAGCACAGTGAAAGGTTTGCAGCCAGCAATTAACAGCATTCAGAGCCTGAAGGAACGAAAAAGGCATTCAAACAAATGAAGGAGGAGTAGGATGCTACATAAAGTGAAAGAAAGAGCAGAATTTGACTACTGAGGTCACAGGATGAAAAGCCCTAAAAATAAGCTCTGCTTTGTTACTTCTCCTTAAGAAAACAGTGTGGGGAAAAAAACCACAGTACAAGTACTTACAGTAAAGAAGTGCAATGGGGAAGAGCAGGAAGAGCACAATACACTGACTTACCCTCACCAGCTCAAATCCAGCTCCTAATTTGAGGAAATCCAACACAATTGCTCCTGTATCTCATAATTACTTTGTTACAAGATGAGAACTCCTACGCATATTCCCACATCACTTCTTCCTTTCCCAGTGCAAAAAAGCAGGTGATGGATCAGCCATTGCTGACCTCCCATGCCAGCACCAGCCTGTGGCAACAGAAGACTTCTTTTTCTGCTGCTATCAAGTTAAAGGCTCGCAATCAGATTAGCTAAAAGCCTTGAAACCTCATTAGTGAAAATCAGATCTGAATTTAAGCTGTTTCAGGGACACAAGCAAGACAGAAGGTCAAATACTTACTACGGATCAAAATGTTGTAGAGAGCAGGAAGAAAAAACAAAGCAAACAAAAAACAGCCAAAAATATTTTTACAAGCATTTGCTAAATGAAAACACAAGTTAAACTGCAGCTGTTTGTCCTCCAAGAAAATTCCATAAAGTTATCTGCCATCTGAAATACATACACACACTTTCTAACATTCATTACTCCCTGCGCTCACCCATACAGAGCTCCCCAGGCTTGCCCAAGCTGTAATTCTCATTTCGCATCCTGGCTGTAGCATACCTTCCTATGCCCATCTATGCTGATCTAGCAACCTGCCAGCAATAGCAGTTCTGGACGTTCAAATCAGAAGAGTTCTTATGGGATGAAAAAGAGGAAACCTGTGAAGGGGGATGCACTGGTAGGTTTCAAAACACCCCTAAATGGGTAGTTAAAGTGAAGCACCAAAATAAGGTACAGAAGGTGCTACCAGAATGGGAAGGCCAAAAGATATGAGCCACTTCAAGGATCTGACTGGCTCTGCCTCGCAGCCTAGCTTACCTCACTTAGCCTGGACAGAGTAGGAACACAACTCTCACAGTATCCCGATGTGTAGTATTTATTTGTGCTAGTTAGCAGTTTAATATATTCCAGAAGACATTCTGAATAATTTCCTCCTATAAACTCGTACTCACATACCAAGCACCAAAGACTTAAGCTCTTCAGTTGCTGAGGCTGCACTGTGGAGCACTTCCTTTATAAAAACATCTCCCATTAAGCTGTTATTACATATACCCAGACCTCATCAAGAGATGATGAAAATGGCTTTCTTAATATAGCAGTACCTGAGAGTATTAAAGAATTTGATTTTGGTTTTGTTATTTGCTCATTACTGAAATGTGCTGCATTATTGATTTTCCGTGCATATTAATTTCCTGCTATATTGGTTCATACTCTGCTTTGCAGTAGCACTGCAGAACTGAAAAAAAACTTCATTCTAAGAAGGGGGATTTAATGTGTGACGGCTGTATCTTACAACCATTAAATTTCATTTGTTCCAAAGCATCTCCCCCTTCCATCGTGCAAATTCATCAACTGGGATTTCTCTGTCTTCTGTCAGGAGGCAAGAGAATGCTTACAGATGCAGTGCACTGAACAGTGTAATTTTTACTGCTGTAGGAATAAATCCTGAATAAGAGCAATGGGCAGGGGCCCTGCAGGACTTGAAAGGAATGCAAGACAAGTTCACAGATATTAGAAGCAACCCAACAGGACGTGTCATTCCCTACTCCACCAGCAAAGCAGACTCTCACAAAAACTCAGTGTTGTTTTGCTCCCCAGATGCCAGAATTACAGCGTAAGTATAAAACAGGGCCAAGCATGTACTGGAACTGAACATCTATATTCATTAACACTGAGGAGATACAGTGGGAGCTTAGGAAAGGGATTCTAAGCTGTGACATTTTTAAGAATCAAGAATTTCCTGAGCTGTTAGTAACGTGGATGGCATTTAACCCCTTACCAGGCACCTTGCCACATATTGCTGGGAGCCATAAAAACCCATTCAGTTATTCACACGTCTCCACAAACAATCCACAATAGAAAAAACTACTTCCACCCCATAACATGACAGCCAGGAAACTGTCAGACAAAACACCATTAAGTGTACAGAGATGCACGGACACATACATTTACTGCAATCAGACACTTACTTGATTGTCTCTTGCTGGATAGCCATGATAACCTGAAGTCAGAGGCTCGTTCTGCAAGACAAGAAAACAAAGAATGAATGTAGGATTTACAAGGAATAGAAAGCAACAAAATATAGGCCTGTCTTAACTCAGCCAAAGACATGACCCTGCATGAAATGGGGGAAGAATGAGCTAAAGTATTCTGCCAACTTCCTTTTTTCCATGTAAGCCAATAGACCTAAAATTTATTTTCAACTGCATATGCCAAATTGTGTAGAAGGAAGAAAAAAAAATCAAAGGCATAAAATAAGCATAAACTAATCCTACTCTAGCCTCTGTAATATCAGTTATGTATAATTTTGGTCCTTTTCCAAAAAATTTTGATATGCAAACATATTTGCTATGATGAAAACCGAACAAAACAGAACATAAAATTACAGAATCTATTGTGCACCTCGCCCAGTCTTGAAGAAATGTTCCTCTAAACACTAGCTGTAAACGTGCCATTTTTTTCCTTTTCAAAACAATATTAATAGTTCAATATGAAGTTAAATAGTAGTCAATGTAACTTCAAACACCACAGTAAGCCTGTGCAATATCTCAACGCTCCCAACAGGAAATCAATCCTCTAGGCCTCATTTCTTCAGCCCAGAAGGGATTCTTAGCCCACATGTTTGATCACATATTGGCAGTTCCATCATCCTCTCTGCAGGAATATATCAACCTCCAACACTTCTGGATTTCTCTATGAAATTCACAGACCCATCTCTATTTTAGCAGTGCAGTGGAAATTAAGAATACATAATAATTCCAAAATGTTTATTTCTGTTCTAAATTTATTTTTGGTTCCTCTCCCTCCACCACATCTTCTTTGGAATGGGAAAAGGGCACTCACATGCCTCAGGCATGCATCTTTCTGTCTGAGCAGAGGACACACTAAACTAGACAAAGTCTGTATCAATTCCACCCTGGTATCCCTGTGCATTCACAAGCAACTCCCAGCAGAATGCTAGGAGGAGGAGGAGGAGGAGGAAGGGAAAAGAATGGGGGGGAAAGGGAAAAGAATGGAGGGGAAAGGAAAAAAAAAGGGGGGGGAAAGGGAAAAGAAGGGGGGGGGAAGGGAA
>JAYDZK010000056.1:50215219-50249435 GCA_034509185.1 Euphonia xanthogaster | reverse complement strand
GGGAAAAGAAGGGGGAAAAAAGGGAAAAGAAGGGGGAAAAAAGGGAAAAGAAGGGGGAAAAAAGGGAAAAGAAGGGGAAAAGGCACCCTCCACAATCACTTTCTAAGTCTATCTCCTGTTATGACTTGTGAGGAGGAACTCTTAAGTCATCCCTGCACCCTCTCCAGCAGCTCTTGGGGAAGGAGAGAATGGAGAGAGAGATGCCCTGACAAAACATAGCAAAACAATCTCAAATTGTCAAAAGCAAATACATTATGGGCATGAAACTGATTGGGATGTACAATCACTGTCAGGGAAGAGGTTTTGTTGAGATGTTTTAGGTTTTGTGCTGGGACATTTGAATGAAAGGCCAGCTCCTACCAGAGAGAGACCTCCTACCCTACACAGGGCATGCGGCCACTGGCACAATTTCACAGTTTGCACAAACGCAATTTAACACAACTCCTGCTGAAAAGCAAATTGCTATTATTTCAGTGCAGAGACTAGCAATGCTATTTAAAGTTTGTGTCCATCTTCCCTCTCGTCTTCTTTACCTCAAGCCTGCCCAGGGGATTCTCTGTGGAAACCTGCCAGGAAACAATCACCCTCTCCTCATGCACTCATGCTACAGTAGCATGTACCGTATGAAAGCTTCAAGGACAACAAAACTTTTAGCAGCCAATTTTTGGGGATTAACAGTAATTAATTAGGCTGGCCTCTGTGTGAGTACATTCTTCTAAAATACTAGCAGCCAGAAAGCAGGTTAAGCACAGAACACCACAAACTATTCCAAAACAGAAGGAAAAACAGAAATTGGAAGAACCAAATGTAGACCATCAACAACAACACCACTCAAAGCTTTTGGGTTTAAACTATGAACTTAAGAACAAACAACACCACGATGGAAATGTAGTTAGTCTTTTTCTCCCCCAGTGTCTTTTTCTGTGATTGTTTATCCCACAAACTACAGTTTACCAATCTATGTCTAAATACCATAATCATTCACCCTACATCAGGAGAGATGGTCTTCTCTTTAAAGACTATTCCAGGCATGCTTTTAACAGTACTTATACACACCCCTGCAAGGTCAGTATCTCAGACAAGTTCCCGTGCAAGTCTCTCTCAATATCCTGAAAACCAGAAAGATTTGTACACAGAGAATAAGGAATTAATGGACAACTTGCCCTTACGAATTTTAAGGATATGAGCAGTAAATGCAAGCTGAAAGTTACAATAAAGGAAGAAAAATATAATTGTTATTTTCAGGATTATGTTCTTCACATAAGGGACTAATGAAGAGGGACTGTCATCACGAGACTGTGGCAGAAAAGAGACAGAACTGAACTTTGTGGGATTTCCTGAAATCACAGAACCTGGATGCCAAGAAACCACAGCTAGAAACAAAACAGTTTTGAAAGTAGAAGCAAATCACAAAAGGGTGAAGAGAAAGATGATTACAGAGATCTGAGGGCAGTCTACAATAGGTATGAAGCCAGAAAGAAACAAGAAAAATTGAATGGAGAGGGAAATGCCCCACATCCCACAATCTCTATTTGCTTTTTGGAGGACAAATCTCACAGAATGCAGACTAGTAATGTCTGAGGGATATAGTTGCATCAGGAGGTAAAAGAAGAGGTGAAAGAGGGTTACATTACTGAGAGTTCAGAGAGAGCAGAGGTTAGAAAGAGGGCAGCAGCTGGAGCACTAAGGTCACAAAATGGCCAAAGATATCTCTTTGCCTTTCACACAGCAATGCTACCACCAAGTATTGGACTCTTTGCAAAATCCCTGCTGTGCGTATCATTGCTCTAATTGAACTTAACTCTCCAAGAGAAGGCAGGAAGCGCCTAGGGAAACCGTCTCCTGCCAATAATCTCCAGTGCTGCCAATTTTACAGGTCAGTAATGGTGAATCTGGGGCCTGCTGGATGATTATTCCATACGGAGCTTGCTTTTGTTGAAAACTAAACAGAGCAAGAAGTGAAAGTGTTAAACTCCTGCAACTGGAACAGCACAGTCCAGCAACATCCACACAGAAAACCCCTGCTAGTAGGCAATCTAAGGCAGCAGAGGCTGGGGATACAGCTCAATCTCCTCCTCTGACTGCACATGAATAAAACTAATCTCACCAAATGGAAGTGGAAAAGGGAGAGGGAAGGTTTGACACAGATAAGTACCCACCACAAACATAGAGGGACTCAGCCTTCTGGCAGCAGCCTGATGGGAGAGGGAATCCCCAGATAACTCCATCCCTTTCACACAGCTCCCTCCTGCCAATTACATTCTCTTTCAATGCCAACATGCAGCCAAACATTCATAAAGAAATTGAGTTAGGTAGCACTAGCCTGCAAAATCAAATCAAACTGCCACTGGGATGTTTCATTACTTTGTTTACCACTGAAAGGCATTTCTCAGGCACTTGCAATTTGCTTTAGAGTGGGAGAATAAAACTGGTGCTAATACCAGAAATCAGCTTTCTGCAACACGCACTGGGATTTTATTCAAACCATATGAATGATCTCACACATGGGATTCCACACTTCCATAGGATGGGTGACCACTGTGGCTGTACCCCAATAAAAGCCTCTGTGCAGGCCAACTAGATTTGACTGGATAAAAGTCACAACTCAGTCAAATCCACTAAGTCTTTACCACCCATTTATTTCAAAGTTTTCCCATTCTTTCATTTCCCAGCCTTGTAAACACAAGACCTTTTCCACTGGCACTTGCAATAGTAAGGTCTGCCACGAACTGCAAGTCACGGGTATTGCCTCAGGTCAGAAGATAAACTCAGCCACAGACATTTGCAGATGACTGAAGCTCAAAGTAGATCCTCCTGCACATGCAGAACAGCCAGGCTTTGGAGTTTTTGGGAGTTTTGATACCTCTCAACTCAACAATTTCTAAGAGCTGCTGAATTAGACACATCTTAAAAACATAAGGAACTGCCAATCAACAAAGATGCCACTAAGAAGTGATCATCTCTGCAGGTGGCATTAACTTAGGAAAGGCCTCAAAGGTCTGGAATAAAGTCATTCCTCTATGGAAAATGTCACAAATCTAACACATAATGGAAGGTCTGCAAGTCCTTCTACCCTCTTCTTAAAATTAAAACTAAATTTTAGCTTTAAAATGCAATAATCCTATTTTTTAACTAACATGACCCCAGAATTAATCTATTTCACATCACAACTTGCCATTTTGCCAGATGCAACAATCACTGAGGCCTGATCAACAACTCCTTCCTGATAGCTGATTGAAACCTAAAGTCTGCAGATGAAAACTTTGCTCGTAGGAACCATTTGATTAGCGAGCTCATCCACACTTCCCCCAGCCAGAAAATCAATTCCTGCTGAATCCAAGCTTCCGCTTAAAATGCTGAGTCCTTTCCATTGCAAAGATAATCTCAGAAACATGACCAAGCAATCTCTTCCCTGGATCTGCAGCATTCCTGCTTTGTGACAATGCCAGGATAAGTGGAGTGAGGTTAATGTAGTCCTTTCAAGTTCCATAACCACCTGCTGGGTTCTGAACAGCAGCAGGGAAACTCACAGGAACAACCCATCCATCTCTGCTCTGGCTGCCCCCAAGAGCTACGGCTGGTGCAGCAACCTGGTAGCTTGGAAAGAAGCAACAAGGGAGAGTTCCTGCACTAGAAACCCTTGGACTACACAGAGCAATGAAAAGAAGGCAACAAGAAATTACTTGTTCCTCCTGAAAGCAAAATGGGATTTTGAAGTGATGAGATAGCACAAGCTACACATTTATCAGACTTGTACTAGACAAACAGAAGACACTTTCTCAGAGCACAGTGAATAAGATGTTCACAATAAGAAACAAAAAAAAGGCTGAAAACACTGGCTACAAAGCTATTAATCTGAAAGTGACAGTTGCAAAAAAGTAAAGATCAAGAGTGAGACAGAAATCCTAGTGCTGTTCATCACAGCCCAGTGGTTTCACCATCTTTTTTTACTTCTTGCATACAGGAAAGACAGAAACCCTGTACTGGGGAAAGGCAGGGTGGGCGGGGGGATTGTCTTGAAAAAGGCTTTTTAGTATTTAACTGTGGCAGAGCATTGCTAAAACTGTAAATGCCTTGATCTTATTATCAGTTGCTAAGAAAATAGGCATTCTTTATCAGACCCTTACTTGCACAAATTATTGCATATAAACAAAAAGGAAATAACCATTTCTTTGTCCAAGTGTATCTGATGAATTCAGTCTACCTCCTCAATTATGTGTGCTGTTTCCTACCCCAAACTGTCTCTGGATAAAATTAATGGGGAAAGTATCATCTAAGGGTGAATTACCAATTATTAATGAAAAACTGAACTAAGCAGTTTTTAAATGGATCTTAATGTCACCCTTCTCCCTTGATACTTATCCCAATTTGATATACAGCTCTTGCTAATCACTCTGCAGCACCAATAACTGTGTCTATAGTATGGGATGCTTCTCTTCAGCCGTCTTCACTTTCAATTAAACTTGCTTCATGGCTTTGGCTGTTTTCCACATGTGCAGACACCATCTAACGAAGACCTTCCATTTATTTGCTTTCTTGTTAGTGCCTTGACATCAACAACCTGTACAATTTGCTGGACGCAAGTAGCAGGACTTACATTTTACTTTTCACCCTCTTCTCACCCATCCACCCCTCTACTCCCCCCCCTTTTTAAAGTGTATTTGGGGACTACAAGCTTGAGATTTTGACAAAAGCCACCACAACAAGTACACTGCGCACAGATGCCCTTGATGGCTGGGAAGAATGCTGGCTAGCACAGCCCCGACTTCCGACACCCACCCCAATGGCTGAGGCCACTTCTTCAGGGAGAGAAAAGCAGGGGTCCAACTGCCAGCACAGGGCTCTGGCTGAAGGGACCGGATGCCAGCGGCCAAGCCCATGAGAGAAGAGAAGCACCCCCAGCTCCCCGCTCTGCAGCCCAGTAGAGGCCAAAACAGAGGTTCATCCGGCCCCTCTTCCTTCCTGGAATTCTGGCCCTGTTGCTGCAGCGACAGCAGCCTCCAGCCTAGGCCCCCCCAACCCTGCTCCAGGGTCCCCATATCCTAAAAATACCATGTTTTCTGCAGAGCCAGTCAGATGGGGCAGGAGAGCTCCCATGCTGCCATGTCCCTGGTGCCTCAGAGGGCTCCAGGGAATGCAGCTTCCACCTGCAGCCTCTCACCCACTCCAGCCCCACAGCATAAGGGGGTCCCTGTCCCGGCTGTCCACTCCAGCCTCACAGCTCCACAAAGCTGGACACCCAGCTCTGCAGCAAGGACATGGCATCCATGGAGCCCACAGCCCGCTGTGGGACCGCAGCTCTTCCACCCAGCCATCGGGAAGGGGCAGGACCTCAGCGGAGCCCAGCTGGAGGGAGGCCAGGCCTGCCAGAGGCTCCCCGGGCAGGAAGCCCAGTGACAGAGTAAAGACAAGAAAGGAAAGTGATGTCAGATTAACAAAAATAGTCTCCTGCCCTGAGCAGAGTTTGAATAGTCTGGAGCAGGCGGCTAGGGAAGCCCACAAGGTGGTCAGACAGAACAGAGCAATTTGGGGATGGCTGCATCCCCATTGAATAGAGCCCCAGTGATGCCACCCAAACGTGTCAGTGCAATTTTCTGTATTTTGAAATACCTATTTTCTTAACTCCAATCTCCTGGCATTTCTTTTCTGTGAAATCGTATGTATACAATAGGAAGAATAACTGATTGGCGTAGCAGATGCTGCAGAATGGAATACAGACAAATACAAATCTGACCAAACGACACAGAAAAGTTTAAATACTTTCAGGTCTGTTGAAATATTCATGATGCAACAAGTTTACAAATGCATCCTCAGGCTTTAAGCTGACAGTGTCCATATGGAGTTACGCTACAGAAGTCTAATGCTGCAGAGAAAGGGGATTTTCAAACAGAAAAAGCACTTCCACAGTAAAATTGAAGTATTTTACACATATTCTTTATAACAATGCTGATTCTTCCCTGACTTTTCTTTCCTAAATAATGGAAGCAGCTCTATGGTCAGAAGCAGTCTTCCTCCAGCTAGGTTTTTCATTTTCCAGATCAGCCAACGGATGTTTTCAGCTACTCAAATATAATTGAAGAGAGATGAGATTTCATTAATTTACTGTAATTTAAATGTGCAAAACATACACTTTCTTTGGACTACATATGGTAGCATCCTCATACTGCTCCAGGCATGAAGAAAATACAGTCTAACTCTGCTGGTCCATTACCTACAGTGGCAACAATAGACCCAGTGCAAGTTAAAGCCCCTGGAAATACTGTGCACTGTGTGACATCTGTGATCCAGCAAATACAAGGACACTCTGCATGCACAAAGTCAATAGCACAAAATATTGATTTCCCTCCTCTTTTACTAAGCAAAAGCATTTTAAAATGGCAGTTCATCTTCATTTATGCTCTTACCCAACAAAAACAGGAGAGGGCTCATAACAAAGCCCTAAAATCCAGTACTGGGGGCACCTTTGGACGCCATAATTGTTACATGGGGCTGAGGAAGCATTTCACACATAATTTACACTAAGCCAACTCATTACAGGGCAACATGCTCATGGCATGAAAATCTGGCTTGCTCAAACATGATGACTACAAGTTTTCACAAGGTGAAGAGCACTACACAGTTTTGCCTTAGTAGACGGTTCATTGTTCTGTTTTCTAAAAAAAAACAGGATGGAGAATACCGGAGAGAACAGGACGAGGGAGATGACACCATGGATCCAGAAGGGAAGTCAGTTGATCACAAGTTTCTTGGCTGATTTTACAAATGTTCACAGGCTGTTGCTCAAAGGCTAAAAAGAAACAAGAGTACTCCTACTTTGCAAACGAAATTATAGTTGTCATATTACGTTCAGAAGAAAAAAGCTGAAGCTAATTTGTCAGCTGGGTGTGAAGAGGCTGTGATATAAAATTAAATCTTGCTTGCTCTAAGGGAAACTGGCACAAAAAAGAGATAGAGGCTTAACAGCACACGACTCTGACAAAATCATACTGTATACTAAGTGCTGCAGGCAAATAAGTGCAAGAGAAATTTTCTGTGTCCTGGACACACTGGCCTGATTGCATAAGCTGCCCTACATAGCTACAGAAATTATTTTCCCAGGTTCACATTACAAACCATCTTCCCTTTCGCCAAAGACATAAACTGTTCAAGTAGTCTAGCCAAATGCAGTTTCATCTCTGGAATACTGCAAGTGCCCACAGCCAGCTTGAGAAAGGAGAGAAGTGAGGTGGGCAGGCTGATGGGCTTGAGCTGCAATGGCAAGGGGTTAAAAAGGCTGGAGAAGGGAGAAAGCCGAGGGCTTGGGGCAGCCTGCCTCAGCAGCCAGGACTGTTTCTGATTAAGCCTGCAGGATTGTGGAGCTGCACAGGAAGCACTGGGGGGCTGGGGGTCTCAGAGCCACCATCCCAAACACACTGGAAATCTTTGTGTTCCAGCAGCACCATCTGGAAACAGTTAGAGGGAACAACTCACAGGCCTTCCTTTGCAAAACAGAAAAAAAAAATAGTAAATCCACTCTTAAGACCATGAAGTATGGCCTCTTCATCCCCCTCCTGGAAAGCTCCTCTCCCTGCAACAGCAGGGAACAAAAGGGCACCTCTAAAAGGGAATGAACCCCCTCTCATGCTGCTGCAAGAGCAACTTGCACAGCATGGCAGCTCCCTCTGCTTACAAGGGGCACCCCAAAGTGCATCCCAAAGAGTATCCAGGGCACTAATTGCACCTAATATGCTCAGCTCAGGGGAAAGTGGACAGCAAGTCATTCCACAGATAGAATATCCCCAAATGGGAGTTGTACACATTCAGGGATACCCTAAATTCTGGCCCTTGAAATCTCCCATTTCTCTGCCATAAATCAGCATATGGATTTGAGAGAACCCACACCCCAGCAGAGACATATTCCAGACACATACAGAAGATCTAATTCTGTTCTTAAGAGGACAGAAGGACCATGATTCTAAGCACATCATCATGGTGATGGCTCCCCTACTGCCTCAGAGGTACCAAGGATCAGAAGGGCAGCAGAGACTGATCCAGCCATTTCAACCCCTGACAGACTTCTGATTAGGGAACAATCTCTTAGTGCCTCAGCACATGTTCTGAAGACGAAGAGGGTGTCTGTCTCCAAAGTGCCATTCACTAGTATTTTAAAAGGGAAAAGTAGAGGCCATGACTGTTGAATTTTACCAGAATAAATCCTCATGTAACAGTTTATTAGAGGGTTACTCCCCTTGCAAGGGTTCCTATCTCCATGAAGAAATAAAGCCTGCTTTTACCCTTCCCTCTTTGCTTTACCTTTATTCATCTCTCCCACACATCAGTATTTTTCAGGGTTTTCCTTCTAATTAGACACCAGTGCTACACATTTGCCTACAAAAATGTAGAGAAGTATCAAAACAAAATCAAAGCTAACCTTTCAACATCCCAATTAAGCAATTCCATACAAAAGTAAGGAGTGATTCCTGCTATAACACAATGCCATTCCACTACAGAAAACATACCTCTGCCTTTCTTTTTACATCCACCCTGTAGCTGACTGCCACCTTCTTATGGGCCACAGACAGGTGGAATGGGATGTAGTCACACACCAAAGCTCTCTGTAACCAGAGTGCAATTTATAAAAATAATAATGAAAAAGAAAGTCTTAAAATAACAGGTTTTCTAAGCCATTAACCAAGGACTCCTTGGAATCCACTTGTGTTATACAAACCTCCTCACTGCTCATGCAAAGCTCTTGCTAAACATGATTGCCCTGAGTTACCTGCATGGTAGCTGTGGTCACACCTCCCTACTGCAATGCATATGAAGAAAAGAGAAATCCTGCCTAAGCTACCAAAAATACCCAGCCTAGACAAACTGCACAGGATGGCAGGCTACAGCTGATGTCCCAAGCTAGGAAAATAACTTATGCAGGAGGGACGAAGCATTCCCATGCAAGCAATGGTCACAGCTAGAATACTGTTAAAACAAGGAGAAAAGGAACACTTATCAAAGGATCTCCTTCTCTCACAGAGGAGGAACACATCCTCTCTGGAATAGATTTAAGTACATGCTTTGTTTCAAAATTTTAAGAAAAAGGAACAAAAAGTTGGGAGAGAGGAAAGACAGAAAGAAAGAGAGAAAGACACAAAACAAAACACCACCCACCTGATATAGGGATCAAACCAGGTATTTGCAGTAAGTTACTGTTTCCATTTCATTGCAGGGAAGCAAGGCAAGCCTCTGAAGACTTTTCTAAGAAAGATCATGTTACTATGGAGAGCAAAATTAACCAGAGAGGCATCTGCAAGTGGTCTGAATTCTTCAGTTTGGTCCAGATGGGAATGCTAGCCCTGCTTATAACGGAATAGCTGCTGCTGCTTGTATTCTCCTCAGAAGGGACAAGAACTTTACGTATTAATGGAAAAATGAAGTGAGAGACTTCCAGCAGTCTCAGGTATTGGATATTCTTATACATCCTGTGAGTAAATACAGCCATCAAGAACAAAAGTAAGATTGCGATTAAACAGCACAAGCTCATAGGAAGAAACTGGGCCTGTGAAAGGCCAAGAAAGGTGCCAGAGAGCTTTGTGGTGACTGCAGTAATAAAGACCCAGGCTGCTGCACCCCAGGAACCTGGGAGACTACAAGATCTGGGTCTGTCAAGCAGGCAGGAGACAGACACAGTTCTTCCCTGCAGCATCCTACATGCCTCCAATGTATTTATCTCTTTTTACGAGCTTTAGATCTAGTTAAAGCCCAGGAAGTCCTCAGGAACAGCATACAAACTCCTCACAGAGCCTCAGTTCCACCCTATTGTCTTTATGGATAGTCTGAAGCTACTGGAAAAAGACCCACACCCCCCTCCAGGAGGTCTCAAAACCCCCGGATTGCACATTCCTGCCAGCACCACACGAAAGCATCAAAGCCCCCTCCCTTCCCTGCCTGCAATACAAAGGAATAAACAAGGCAGTGGAACTAACCCAAACTAGTTCCTCGCTGATTTGTACCCTATGCCCCCTGAGTATTTCCCATTCCAGCCTCCTGCACCTATAACTACAGCCCCCTCACATAGTCCCCTGCTCTGGTCCCCCCGGACAAAGGGAGCAAACACCAAGGTGTGGCAGGACCAATTGCCCAGCTGCTCCACATGGAGGGCAGAATCCACAAGTCTTGAGCACCCTGTCTTTCATGGCGAACTTGTCTGCATCTCTCCCATCACACCACCATTTTTCACAAAGCTTTTAGGAAGGTGACAGTATTGCAATTCCCCCAACTTTAAAATGGAATTGAAATTACTGCTTGGCTTGTAAGTGTGCGTGTGTGGGCAGAGACTGCCACAGCACGTTCACCTAAACCTTGGTTCCTTCACAATTTAGTCTAAAACTTCTCCCCCGTGTGCAATCCCTGGAGACTTCTTTGCATTAAGAAGTAACATTTCCCTGCCTGAGCCTACAGATGAAACGCAGAACAAAAGAGATCTAAAAGCACTGGGCTCCTGAAATTGCGGCATCGTGTATCTTCCTATGCAGCACATTCAGATGAAGGAAACAAAAAAGGCAGCCAGCCTCGAACTGAACACACAAACATCTTAAATTAGTTACAGAGAAACTGGCAGTAAAGCAAACATCCCAGCTGGAGCAGACCTAAGGCACTGTGGCAAACAGCAGAGAAGAGGGCCAGTCAAATCTTAAAACCCTGCCAAAGCACCATTTGGGTTTTTTTCTGTATTTCTCAAGGTTCCTTTGTAAAAATAGCCAACATTTTTGTCCAGAGTCAAAACTCTAGACAGTTGCAGTCCTACAAATTCAGTTCTACTTGATCCTTCCTTCTGCACATTGCTCGACCCAAGTATAAAGGGATTAAACCTCAAACTCCCTTGAGCTAGACAGTGATACAAACCTTCTAAGAGTATGGGTTTTAGAGCCAGATTAAACCAACTTCAAAAATCACCGTACCAACAAAGTAAATTGCTCTGGTTTTTTTCCTCTCTGGTTCCCAAGCGTGCATCCCTTGCATCCACAGTAGGGACCACAGAAGAAAACTGCAAGTTCAGATCAGCTTGCTGATCCTCCTGGAAACTAATCCCTCAAAAAGGAGAAGGATTAGATTCACGAACAAAGGTGGTCACTACAGGCCACGTAATCCCTAACACCTGTACATGGGAGGGTGCATGACCACAAGGTTGGCGATCGGGAGAAGGCAGGGCTTCTCTTTTTATGAAAGCATAGTTTCCCATCAGCTTAAACCAACTGCAGCAATGAGAACTTGGCTGACAAGACTCCTTCTTAGAAACTACCAGTCCTTTACCTCCATGCGTTTCAGAGTGTTTTACACTGTAAAGTATCTAAAACAATGCTTTAGGATTCAGAATTTTTACTCCCCTGAAGAACTGATCATCAGAAACATCGAGCAATCATCTGAAGATGAAAGTCACAGAAGAAAATCGCGATATCATCACATTTCATGGCTTCCCTTCCTCATGCCAAAACATCTCCAATAGTGTATGGCCTAACCAGACAGAGGTGATGTTGGTTCATACTTTGTTCCTTTGTCCCTCAGAAGCAAGGAGCAATGCAAGTCTGCTGCTGCTTTACTAAAGACTGGAGCTGCTTTGCTATGAGCAAAGTGATGCTCTAAGGATAGTAGCAATGAGTACTCAAAACCAAGCTATCATGCTTGGTCCATTAATTATGTCCAGAGCTGTGAGAATCCAGGAGGGAAAAGGCATTTTCATCAATTAAATCTATCTACACTTGGTAGCTATTTTTCAGATCAGTAATTGGAGAAAAACCTACAAAAACAAATGCTAATACTTTTTTCCCCAGGTTTTCCATCATAAAAGCTCTTAGCTATAGGCCCATCTACCACTGCCACAAACAGATGTCACAGATTTGACAAGACCAACTGCAGAACAGTGACTGATTCTGAGGAGAATGTCGATGGAAGGATAAGGCATGTAGAAGACTTCTCAGTAGACATACTAAAAGTATGTATACCTTTTCTTTCACAAGAAGAATATGAAAAAAAATCTTCAAAAACTAAATCTTAAAAGAGCATATATTGTTTTCCCTCACAGGGATAGGAAAAAACAAAACAAATCTCATATAGCACTCACATTGCTTAATGCATTACAGGAAAGCACCTAAATGATGACCACAGAAGATAAGGTTGTGTGTATATAAAACATGTATTTTTACACCTATATTATACATAGTTATATATGAACCTGACCAAAACTGAAACATAACAGACCCCTAAACTATCTAGGCAACTACCAACATCAATGGAGATTTTGTAGCTCTAAAACTGACGCAAAAAGAAGGTCTAGGAGCATTCCTGAATTTGCAGTATATCTTTCTAGCGCCAAAAACAAAGTCCTGAGGCACCAACACTACCACCTGTAGTGTAAAAATGTTTGTATCAAGATGAAGCTTGTAATCCTCCTGGATGAAAAAATGCATCTCCCAAATCCCATGTGAAGTCAGCATTGCATCAGCCAGAGTCTGTTGAAAGACAGCACTGGTGCCTGGAGGATTAGCTGCAGCTTTGAAGAAGCAGCAAAGAAAGAAAAAGGAGAAAAAAAGAGAAGGATACTGTAATTTCACATAGATGTAAGTGCTGCATGAGAAAGCTGTTATCAGCTGCACAGAAGGACACCATACAGATTCGGGACAGAAGGATTGAACACATGCAAATCACAGATTGAATTCTGTCTCCCACTGCTCTTCAATCAGATCAGGAAGATGAGAGAAAAAGACCAAAATCTGCTCCCATCACAAAACAGTCAAAAATCTCCTGGGGGAAGAAAAAAGAAGGAAGGAAGAAGAAAAAGTTTTCCATTTCTCCCGCTGCCATTACTGAAGCCAAAATGGCTACGAATGAGAAACTCCAAAACATAGAATCTCTACTCCATAAAGAGAACATAAAAGCATAGAGTGACACACTTTGAGGACAAGCAATTCTAGCTCTTCTGCACCCTGGAAGCCACGTATTTCAACCAGACTCAGCTTCCCAACTGACCACCTGTAGGCCTCATCATTTATGAGTCCCAGTCTGCCACCCTTTGTATTTACTTCTGGAGGGGCTGGATGATTTTGCCACAGCAAAAACACATTTGCAAGCCCTGTGTGCTAATCAGGAGGTGCAGTCCTAGACTTTCTCCAGGTTGCTGCATGAAGGCTTCACACCTTTGCAACTTCATTTCTCCCACTCATCCAGCTTTAAAAGCAATAGGAGGAAGCTTGCTTCAGACATTCCCCTCTCCTCTACTGACAGGGAATAGTATACCTCTTCTCTAATCCTGCCTGTACAAAGGACAAAACAGATGACATTATCCTTTGTTCCCTTCCTTCCAGCCTTTTTGATTCAATAGCCAGTCGATGCTCATGCAGTTTGTAATTCAGGCTTTCCTGGGGTTTGTTTTGCTCCTCTTTCTCCATCGAATTACTCTGCTCTGTGCTGCAGAGAAGCCACAGCAAGCAATACTGTAGCCACCACTTGAGAGGTAACAGCACACTGCATTGCTCCAGGCATAAGCACCAAAGTGGGGATAAAAAGGACAGCACATCGTTCCTTCCTTATTGCCTAACATAACCACACACTGCAAACTGCAGCCGGTGATTCTCAAAGACTCTGCCTTTGGCTGAGGGGACAGCATTCAGCAAGAAAAGCTTTCCATGGCTCAGGAGAAAGGTGCACCACTCCGGCATCCAGCATTTGCACAGGCGTGAGAGGATTGGGTTTCTCTCTGGAAGGGAGTTCTGTTTTCTCCAGCATCTGTCAGACCCTGAGGACCCCTTAGCACTTTATCAAATACTAGTCCCAGAGGGCTGTAACAGCACAGGATTAAAAAAAAAAAAAAAAAAGAAAAAAAGCCCTTGTTACTTTGTACTCCATCACTTACTCTACTTCCTCTACTACAGAAATCAGTTTTTGAGGAATATTATAATATTGGTCACAATTCTGATTATTACACCTATTTCATTCATCAGTTACGCCAGTTTTCAAATATCAGTGTAATTACTAAAGGAAAAGTCAATCCATGTCAAGGCTGATTTATTGGTCAAAATCCAGAAGGAGATTCTGGACAAAGAGGACCAGACAAAGAAAGAGACGATTTACATGATCCAATTAGAGGAGAAAAAACACTCCTCTGTGCAGCCAGGAGGAGGACCTGAAACTCCATCTGCCCCTGTCGACTGGGACCAGAGAGCACTGGGGTCAAAGGTAGCTTCCCCAAAGAACAGGCACCTGCTGTAATTGCTTAAAAAAGAAAATACACAGGAACAAAGCAGAGGATCAACACAATGAAGATGGTACCAAACGTACATCCAGAAGTTCTTCTTAAGAGAAGCAATAACCTCCTTCCAAAAGTAAAAAATGTGTCTTCAACAGCTTTTATGAGTTGTGATAATATGAACAGTAGAGATCTCTTGAATGTTTAACAAAAAAAATTATTCAGATTACCAAGAGTAACATCACAGACAAAAGGGAAATGGTTTCTATTAGAACAATTTAAAAAAATTCCTCTCAGAAATTGTGAAACGTGATTTTTTCTAGCACAATCACCCCTGAAAGCTCAGGATATAGAAGTAAGGAGAACCTCAAATGGTGTGTGAAACATCAGGATGTGGTTTGCAGAGAAATCCACTCCATCAAGATGAAATACAGATAGGACACAATACCAGATACCACATGTGGAGAGCTGGCACAAGATCAGGATGGGGAGCCCAGGCAGGCTTCAGCACAGCTACAAGGCAGAGACAGACAAAAACACACGCAGACCTGCCCACAGCCCTTTGAGCAGCGAAGGGCCCTGCCCCCACCTACGCTGCGGATGGAAGGGCTTCAGGGCAAGCCAGGCTCACCGACCCGCAGCTACACAACCCCAGGGCGAGCCCGGCCGCCCCCCGCCCCCTCCAGCCCCGAACACACAGGGTGCCCCCTGGGGCAGGCGCAGCAATGAATTCATCAGCGGGTGCTGGCAGGGTGCCTCGACGCGGGAATTCAATAGGAACAGCAGGCCGAGGAGGAGTGAATAATTCAGGCGCTCCGCTCGCTCACACCATGCCGAGGAAAGATGAAGCCCGCTCGCATCGCCCTGAGCCGCCCCGCGCACTCCCGGCCCGGTGTCAGGACCGAAGGCGGTGCGCGAGTGTCACCCGGCTGGGCGAGCGCCGGGAGAGCCGCCGGCTCGCCGAGCTGTGCCACGCTGGCAGCAGCCCGGCCTGCCCTCGCCACCAGCAGGAGCGGAGCGCCGACACACTACACAGCACGGCTTGTTCCCCTCGCACACACAGCTCCCTGTGTCCCGCCGGGAAGGAAAAGCCACCGGCAGCATCATGTGCTCTCCATCAGCCCTGCTCCCAAAGCTTAAAGCAGAAGAGGTTGAAGGCTATTCTCTTGTAGCCACTGCTCTGTCCCTGGAAATGTTTGTGTTAGACTAGTCTATCAGAAATAGAAAAAAAAGCTGCAGGGAGGGAAAAGAGGGATAAGGTGAGACAATATACAAGTGTTGGGGAAATGAAAAATGTTCACCTTCAAAGCAACAGTCTTACAACACTGCATCCTACAGCAGAGGAAACAGCTTTTGGAAAAAATATTCTGTGCTGGTCAGTCTATGTCAGGCCAAGTCTAATGATGACCTGGAGTGCATAAAAACACTGGGGACAGTTTTCATCTACTCCATGCAGACTGAGAACAGACAATGATTACAACTCAACACACTCCAGAAACACAATCTCTTCTTGCTACCATTAGAATGGGAAAACTTCAAGAAGGGCAAAAAGTATCTCCAGATTTCTTTCCTCCCCATTCCACCAAGAGACATCTAATGCTGAAACTGTTCTGCCAGACCTTGAGTCTTGAGGCCAGAACAGACCTGGCAGGTTAGGCCGAAGTTCTAGGTGTTCTCATTTTTCAATCGTGCATCTCCCAGCACATGCCGCAACATAGCAAAAATGCCTCCAGCACATAATGAGCATGCTCCAGCCCAGCAGCCAGTTTTGCCCCAAGACAAGGTAGCCCACATTATCCTACTGGCCAGGACAAAAGCATTCCAGATTGGCCAGGGCATGAACAAACATCAGTTACTGCAGCCGACAGCAAGATGTGGAGCCTCACCGCTGCTGCTAGCAGCACTGAATCAGTCTTCACCATGAGGAGTTCTCCCCATCATTTCTGCTCTCAAGGACTTTCCAACCAATTTGGGATCGCATATTTCACACAGCGGCCGGCAGTACCAGCTGCACTTCCCAGACATCACGCTACAGCTCACAGACATGCACAAGCAAACACTGTCTGCAATGGCACTGCACAAGGCTGAGCAGATGGAGGTAGATTGGGTCCACTGTGCTCAGCAGGAGCCCAGAGGGGGGAAAAAAATCTCATTTGATACTTACTCCTTTTCCTGCACAGCAGACCAACAGGGCAACAGGGCAAGGCATCTTAAGCACAGATGTCTGTCCCATTACAGATCTCCCTGGGGCCTGCCAGGACCTAGACTGTAGTGCAGCAAACAAAGAATCCCAGACAGAACATGAAGCCTGGGCTCCAGAAGCAGCTTCTTTACTGCATTTTTTATATTTTTTAAATTTTTTTGGCACTCTGCTGACTGCCACAAAGGCAATGCTTGGAATGTACAAATCTGCACCAAAAACTGCAGAGAGAAAACCTTAAGAACAGTACATTAGCTGAATACAAACTCAGTACACAGTATATTTCGATTGAGCCTTTTGACCTTCAGATCTTACTGTACAAACACCTGCAAACCAGTAGCTCTTCCTTTGTAAAACAGAGGTGGGATGAGAGAGAGATGGGAGAAGAGCATGAAGTCTGTCTCAGCCTAAATCCCTCATTCCTTTTAACAAACAGGAATTACTGCATCAATAGATTTAGTGGCAGTACTTAAAACCAAATCAGATTTGGTGAGAGGAAAATAAAGCTATTGACTCCTGACATTTGCAACTTCAAGTATATTAGACTAGCTCCTCCATTTATATTTAGTACACCAGCAAAGAAAGCAGTGGTCGCTAATTAAACAGACACAGCATAATCTTCGCTGAGGGATCAAACACAACAGAAACCTTCCCCTTCCTGGTGCCACAGCTCCCTGGGAAGCCAGGCTCTCTCACATGCTGCTGCAGAAACCATCCCAGCTGGGTGAGTCAACACCGCTATCCCCCCAACGGGCGTGATCCAGAGGGCCTCTGGAAACAGCTGCTGGGAGATCGAGACAAGATCCCAATTTTGCCTGCTCCAAGAGGATTGTTTTATTCTTCTCACTTTGTCTCCTCCATGCCTCCAGGGACTCGTCTCCCTGTTGAAGGGGGTGACAGCCATCGTTTTAGCTTCATTGACATCATCCTGGATTGTGTAAGCCGGAAGAAACTTCTATGATGTACTTCTTAATGTACAGAGAGAACCTCTTGGAAGAGCTCCTGTGTAGCAAGGTCTCAGGCCATTACTTAGCACAAAGGAAAGGGAAAGTAGAAGAAATTGGAGGGGACAGAGGGTTTCAATTTGGGAGTGCAGTGCTCTGTCAAACACTGCCAAAGCAGTTTTTCATATCCCCAAGATTTCCAGCTCTCACCTACTTCCCCAACTTAAATCTTTCATGGAGTTTACTGATTTTCTACAAGCTCTGCACTATAAAACAATCCCAGTTCTTTTCATGTTTGCCCTTGCCACAAAGAGCGCTGGCATTGCTTGGACACATGCTGCCCAAATTCAGAGAATAAAGATGAAGTATACAATTTCCCTGTAGCGTTAAATTCATTATAAGAAGCACTTTTCTCAAGTGATCCTACTCACTCCAAGAAAATTTGAGCTATTTTATATCATGACATTCAACCTACAGGAAACAGCAAAGTAAGTACTGAAGAGGAATATTCACAGAGAGGAGACAGCAGGAAAGGGACTAGATGAGTATCTTCAACACACCAAGTTTTCCAGCTCTCTTTCACTTCCTGGGCCAGCTGAGAGTCACTTAGCAGCAGTGTGCTGTGCCCAGCTGAAAACGTGAAACTCAACCCCCTGACAATCAATGGAACAGTGGGAATCTCTCAATGAGCCTGCCCAGGAGGTAGACTACTGGCCAAACTTCATTACAGGGCATCTCCTGGCCTTCTCTCCTCTGCTGCTTGCTCACTGTGACATCCAAGCTATCAGTCACAGAACTTAGCAGCGTGCAGCCACCTGTACCCCCTGCCCAGAGTCTCCCCATACACTCCCCAGCATGCAGCAGTAATTGCCTTTCCTATTAGCCCACAGCGACAACAGCTGCCATGGCAACCAGCAATGATTTTAATAAGTTTGGTCTGTTTTCAAGGGCAGCACACGCGTGCCGGCACATGAGCACATTGCAGACACGCACCAAGGGGGAGGAGGACCTGCCATCAAATACAAAGACACAGTTGAAAACACACTTGGACCAGAGAAACCGTGGATGAGCAAACATTTACCCTTCTCTTCTGCAGGAGGAACGGATGTCCACTCACTTCTAAAGCAAAGTGGATGTGAGAGGGATAGACAGTGGTATGGTGGTACTAAACATGCAAAGGCTCTCCTTGAGGAGCTACAGGTACTACCAGGTGACAGAAGTGACACACAGCTGCACTGTGGCTATGTTGCGTCTCATCACCCCACACACTGCTGCTGTCAACACTGCTGAGATGGACACAGCCAGCACTGGACACCAGCTTGCCTCTCAAAAGGACAGCAGAGGAACATATCTACCATGGTGGAGGCAGCTGGATTTAGAGATAAATTATTCTCTTTGGCATTACTTAGTTTCTATGAGATCAAGAAAAAGAAGCTCTGAGCCAAATGGAGCACAGAGAAAAATGATCACTTCTTTCAGAACCTATTTACTCCCAGCTTAGCCTCAAGGTATGATTTCACACCCTAACACAGAGTCATACAGAGGCTGTGCCCAACACAGAGTCACACAGTGGACACAGAGGCTGTGCCCACTGAAAATACCCCACAAACACAAGGACTGGTGGCCCAGAGTAAAGGGGTATTATCAGTCAGACCAACCTACACCAGGCAGTCTTAAGCTATCTAACCCAGTAGTACTGACACAACATTTGCAAATCATAAATTTAGCACTACTGGGTTTTTTTCAAAAGACTTTTGAAGGTTTCGCTTAATCAGCTGTCCATCATCTACTCACCAGCTGCTACAAAGGGACAATTTCTGCTATTCAAACTGCACCGGTATCTGTAAACTCCACATAAAAGACTTGGAGGAAGCAGACAAGAGAAGCAAACAAGATACACTGAAGCCCAGAATTCCAAACTGGCTGCAAAGCTAAGCTTATAGTATCATTCCAGTCTCACAAGCTACCGCAGGCTCATGGGAGAGGAAAGAAAAAAAAAGGTAAATGTGTAGCACCTTTTCCACCATATCATGTATTTTGCACAAGCCTAAAGAAAACATAAAACATCTAACAGCTGCATGCAGATCCATATATGTAATTAATTTGAATTTTGAATTTTGGTGCTAGGGAAAGATGCTGTAAAATGCTGCAAACTACTTCTGCTAACACAGCAAGCTGATGCAGAGTAAGGCAAGAGCAGTGTGCAGTTCACCATGCATTCCAAACAGCCTCCAAGGACCACCCTTTAGATGGAGGGGGCAGCAAAAAAGGAAGCCACCTACTTCAAAAAAGGGGAGGAAAGATGGCCCGCTGAACCCAGTGGTCTGAGATTTCTGCTCCTCTGCAGGTGACCTGGGACTTGTTTCATTTCTCTATGCATCACCTCGCACCACCTTTCTTCCTAACATGAATACTATGCAATTAGGATTTAAGAGGGGTTCAAATCCAGAATAACTGAGGCTAGGCTAAAGAATACAGGGATATTTAACTGCTAAAAACAAAGGATTAAATCAATGAACAGGAACCAACAGTTCTGTTTTGATTCCCATAATGCTATCTGCCTTGAATAAACTCTGTGGATACACTAGTCTTTGGCTAGCCCATACAAGACAGAAAAAACCTCCTGCTACCTAGTGACTGAGCCACACGGGAAACAGTGGACAAAAAAAACTTCTGGGAACCTAAAGTTCTCTTCATCTGCCACCTGAACCATGACTATGAACCCCTCCCCCAAGCAGCAACACTACTTCATTTCACTGTACATCCCTTTCCAAGCAGCACATGAAAATGATGCTCCATCCCTGCCAGACTCATTGCTACCCAGGGGTTTAAGCACGGCAGCAATGAACTGACTGGTCTTGTTATTTTAATTCAGCTACATGGGAAATCTGTAAACAGAAGCACAAGCCATGACAATACTATCAGAGGGCTCTGCAGACAGAACTGAAAAATTTGCTTTTGGTTATCACTACTAACCATGCAAAGAAGAAGAAATTTTCATACTGGATATTTTACATTTTTACTGTTAAAGCTCTTGCAGGTAAGAAGAAAGTTTCCTACAGGTAACACTGCTTTTTCTACCTTGCCAATTAGTTTCATACACAAGTCAGTCAAATGCTGAATTAGCATTAGACACACTTCCAACAACTCCAATCCAGGGCTAATTTAACAGGTGTGACAGTACCCCTTGAGTCATCAGGGAAGGACACGACTACCTGCCCTGGCTCCACTGGGACAGAGCAGCCTTTGGGAGATTACTGATAACCACATCCCATACTCTCTTCCCACTGCAATCTTATTTTCACAGTGCACCTATTCAAATGCAATAGTATTTTTTTTCAAGCAACTTCATGAAGACAGTTGCCTCCACGATGCAATAACTGTCTGTGTATAAGCACATTGTTCAGAGAGCAAAGCTAACTATCCAACAGACTCCACACCTCAGGAAAATCCACACAAGACAAAAATATTTACCTGCAAAGTAAAGTTGGGAAGTGACCTATTAAGAAGCTCTCACCTACCTATTGTCACTGTATTCATTATCAAAAATCCTGCCTAAGAAGTCAGAGGTAGAGAAAGCCTTACAATGGTAAGAATTCACCCATAGACAAAGAACAATGCCACACGTTTACTCCTTTCCAAGGGATCCAGAAATTTAGGGATTGTCTTTAAAATCCTGTCCTAAAAACAAAAGTACAAATTGCCAATCCCAGAACCAAGCAGACAGATCTACAGACCTCAGAATCTTTTAATTGCAAACTTCCAACATTTCAGGCATCAAGAAACTGGTGACACAGTATAAGAAATTGCTTAGGACAATGTATATAAACTTTGTATTTACCTGAGGATTAGTTAAACTACACAAGCCAAACCAAGCACTTGATATTACTGTGCCAGCAGGTCTGGTCAGTTTATCCACTGTAGTGCACCTTTTCCAGACTATATGCATCATCTCTTTATCAAGCACCAAATCCAAGAGAACCAACTTCACAGAATACATTACAATAGACATGAGATCCCAAGCACAGGGACTGTATGTTTATTTAATCACAAACCTCATAAAAGAGCTTGCTGACACCTTGTCAGCAACAGTGACTAGCTGACATCAGGCACCTTAGAAGGTTTCAGTGCACAGGAGAGTCAAACACACCCATCTCCTGCTACACTTCCCAAGAATAGTCAGGGACAGGCACAACTTCAGGCAGACTGTCATCACATTCAAGTTAAAGCCAGAGGGTTTTCATTCTGAAGTAACACGTCCAATTCTCTCCAATTTGTCTGCAGATTCCACAGGGTTTTCATTCTGAAGTAACAGGTCCAATTCTCTCCAATTTGTCTGCAGATTCCACACATCTACTGAAACCAAACAGAAACAAGAACATAGTATGATCCACATCTACTGAATCACTATGCACTCCCCATCTACATGTTAGAACATGCAGACTGGCTAGTCTTTCTCTGATGCCTCAGAGTTTTGGATGCCAGAAAGGATAAGATGGGAGAATCAGATCACCAAAGGTCAAAAATAGTGGCTGCTCTAGAAAGGATGGAACAAATGATGGAACAATGAAGCTATCAAACTCTGCCCCAAGAAGCTACCAAGCCTATGGTAAATGTCTGCAGTAATCATGAGGTCCAAAAATGAAATAAATACCATGCGGGGGGGGGGGAGGGGGGGAAGAAAAAACTATCTTCCTGTTTTCACTAGAAACATCATGCCTATTTAAGGAAACCTTCCGAAGGAACGTGGACATGCTCCATCACATCCATCAACTAAGAGTCCAGAGCTAAGTGTAATCACTCATCAAAGAATTCCTAGTCCTTAAATGGGTCCTGGTTGAAGCAAACGCAACTCATGCTACTCCTGGAATGCCAAGCAGTCACAAATACCTGATACTACCCAAGATGAAAACATCAACCCACTGATCAGCAAAGAAAGAATTCTTACTTAACCCTCTAAGCAATAAATAACAGGAGGAAAACACACACACAAGATGTCTCATAGCACTTCCATCTACTCAAGTCAACACTTTCCCCATGGGAAACAACCATCCCCCGGAGAACTTATACATTGGTCTGGCTGAAAGAGAGAGATACACTCAGATATGTTATCAGACCTATAGACAGAGAGGTTTAGAGACAGAACACAAAGCATGAAGAACTCTTAGTGGTGTTAATTTGTGATTTATCAACAGATAAAAATTATTTTTCTGAAACTGTAGCATTTCGCCCTGACTATATGATATTCCTGTTGAAAGCCAGAAGGCATCAGGCAAGATGGTGAAATGCAGCAAGCCTTTCCTGGAAGGATCTAATTAGGGGACAGAGACAAACACAAAAACCAGACCTAACTATGAACATAATTTCAATTTCCTGGCAAAGCCACAAAGAGACATATATGTGTATATAGACAAGTATCAGGTGGTCAGACAATATATACTCAAATATCAGTCATAGCCTCATTCACCACCACATCCATCACAACAGCACTGATGGGCCACAAGTGGGCACTGATAAAAGGGGTGGACAAATTGTATGCTGGTTTTGGCTTCTTCACAGTAGCTGTTATGGGGCTGTGTTTTGGATTTGTGCTGGAAACAGTGTTGATAATCAGGGATGTTTTAGTTACTGCTGAGCAGCGCTTACACAGAGTCAAGGCTTTTTCTGCTTCACCCCACCAGTGAGGAGGACGCTGGGATGCACAAGAAATTGCACAAGACACAGCCAGGACAGCTGACCCCAACTGACCCAAGGGATATTCCATACCCCATGGCATCATGCTCAACATATAAAGCTGAGGGAAGAAAGAGAAAGGGGAGACATTCAGAGTGAAGTCCGTCTTCTCTAATCACCATTACAAATGATGAAGCCCTGCTTTCCCTGAGGATGGCTAAACGCCTGCCTGCCCAAGGAAGTAGTGACAAAGGAATTCCTTGCACGTGTGGCTTTTGCTTTACCTGTTAAACTGCCCTTATCTCAACCCACAAGTTTTTTTTTTAATTTTAGTCTTTTGATTCTCTCCCCCATCCCAGAGGGAAGGAGTGAGCAGCTGCGTGGGGATTAGTTGCCAGCTAAGATTAAACCACAGCAGATGGAAGCACTACCGAGTGAAGTTCCACTGTAACCCTCTCTATCTGACAATCAAAATCCACAGTTGGTCCATTTCCTTTTACATTCTTCTCCTCTTCTCTGAAGTGTTCTGTGGCCCATGGATGATATCTAACCATCACACAGACAGCACTGTTCCCAAATGCCACTATCACCCCCTGCTGAGTCCATCCCACCATCGACAGTGATGGCCTTGTCTCCTCTGTCACTGTGACATCTCAGCTCAGCTCTCACCACATGAGGCACTTGGCATGCAGACCACCACTCTTAGGGAAATCTACCCAGCCCAGGAGGTCAGACTTTTCCGAGAAGTGGTTAGGTATAAAGGTCAGATTGGGAAAAACCTGCTAGATCCAGCTGGCGACACTAGCAGATGCCAGGTCTCCAATGGATTCATGTGAGCTTTGGAGAGGACACCAGCTTCATCTTCTCCCCTCACTTCAAGGCAATGGGAATCCCCATAACACATGCAAAGGCACAAAGAAGGTCGGTCTTTATGTCCTCTTTCCAAAAAGCAGTGGGATGGGGTGTTTATTCCTCCCCTAGTAGCTTTATACTACTTCCAATGTTGTAGTCTGACAATCCTAGCAGTAAGAACAGCCCAAAACTAGGCTTGCTGTCTGGGGCTCTCTGAAGGTGACAAAACCCCAGCCCTGTAACACAATTCTGGCCTGCCCTTTACTCAGGTAAGGAGAACTGAACACCCATGAAGAAGCAATAAAAAGCAGGCAGTGATGGGATGTATGAAGGACTCATTATTCAGCAAACAAAAAGGAAATACCAAGTCCATGATCAACCAGGTATTTTTCACCCAAGACACCAGTATCCCAAGTGGCAGGATTCCTTTGCAGCCCTGATGTGTCATGAAGTCTCCTCAGCAAACATGCCTCTGTCCACCTCGCTGGCCCCACAAGCAACCACACTGGGACCTGTGTTCCAAGGAAAGGGGGAGAGCTGCCAGTCCCCACTGAGAGCCAGCACAGGGACGGGTCAGAAGCCAGTTCCTGCCTTTGCTGTCCACACAGCAGCTCTTCGGTTAACAGACCAAAACATGCTTTTTAACTCAAAAGGCAGTGTAGCTACATTCTCTCCTAAAATAACAACTACAAAAGTCAAGGGCTGCAGATTAAAAAACAGCAACAATCCATACAACTTCCAGTCTTTCCTCATGTGCAGGGATGTTACAATAAATCAGGATTATGTGCTACTTTTTCCTAATTCCTGCTTCATTCAAGCCTAAAAAGTGCTGTCTTCTGAGCAGTATAAACAGCTGCAGAAACCAAAAGTTAGGTGGTTTGGTAGTTTAAGACAAGCAGCATCCATTCTACTTAAAAAGTTAGTTAGATTTCAAACCTTATCTTCCAAGTAAAATTTCACTATGATGCTGACCAATCTCCTTAATTCAAGCTATTTTGCCGAGGTTTAAGATAAAGACAATATCACTGTACATTTGCCCAACATGACACCCTCAAGGATCAGTCTATGGAGCAGGAGGCATCAGATATATATATATATATATATATATATAGTAGAAGCTGTAGAGAGCTGTAAATCAAGGATTAAAACATCATCAAAACCTGACCTCAATAAAAAAAAAAAAAACCCAGCTACAATAAAAAACACAAATAAAAATAAATTCTAAACTGGTCTTACTACCAGGTACTTCAATCTCCCACTTCCACAATAAGACACAGTATACCTTTTCTACCTCTCAGGAAACTAAAAAATAAAATCATTAGTACCTGTGAAGCACCCACACTACCGTGGTGAGTACTGTAGAAGAGACCATTAAAAATTAATAGGTCTGTACTCAGTACAAGGTTTAGGTTCTCTGCAGTATTTCAGTTTGGAGATAAAAGAGAAGAAATGAAATATTGGATAGTCCAAAACCTGACCTTACACCCATTTTAACTGGTTACACTAAGTTTAATAGCGCCTCAGCACCATCCATTTGCTGCACCTGTGGAGATGAAGTCATCTCTGAAAACATAAAAGGTATGACCACAGAATTATGACCTCACTTGATGCCTTCTTGTCACACTCTCCTGCTGGGCAGTTACTGGCTATGAGTTCCAGCCCCCTCAGTGCAGATGCACCAGGAATTAAAGTCTCCCCGGTTGCAGTCTGCCGTGCACAGGTTCTGGCCCTGGCACTTGCACATTCTCTGTCTCCTCAACCCTCTGCAAGGAGGAGACAGCCCCTGCAGTTCCAGACCACCCAGGACAAACGTAAATCAAGCACCACTGCAGAGCTGCACACCTCTTCCTAGAACTAGAACACTGAGAGCATTCTGCATTTCCACACGCTTCAACTTCTGCTTTGGACAAGTAACAGGATGGGCAGGTGCTTCAGAAGCCAGCTGGATTCTCCTGCAGGCTGTCCAAGAGACATTCAGATCTGCTGCTGCAAATCAGCAGCAGTGCTGCATACACTTTATTGCCTCAGCTTCCCCCATGATTCAAATCATTCCTGAGGCCACTGTAACATAAACACCTGTGTCCCACCCTCATACATGCCACCAGCCCAGGACATCTCATACCATGCTGCCAGCCTCCACTTCCTTTGGTATGCCCCACGGTTCCAGCTGCTGCAGCAACATCACAGCCTAGGCTTCCTTCCCTGAATCAACCTTTTAGATCTCCCCAGGCTGGGTGGCTGGTCCTACTCATGGGAGCAGAAGCAGCACCACTCAGAGAGGGGTCTTAAATCCCAGGAATAACTCCAGGTCACTCCAAAGCTGAGCTTCAAGAACTAGTGCCTATAGGCAAGGAGAAGCACCTACAAGACCTATTCCATCCTGGTCCAGCTTTCCTCCAAAGCTCCACAGGGCTTTTAACATGAAATAAGGGTAGGAAAGAGCCCTCTGATGGACCTGCTTTCCAGGACAGCAGAGTACAAAGGGTAACGAAGAAGCCATTGCTTCCACTTCCTCTCATTTCTTCTTCCTACAAAAGGGAAGCAAAGACACAGAACAGAACAAAATCAGAGCCAGAGACGGCTCAGGAGCACAATCTCTCACAGGAGCTGCTTGGAGAGACATGCTTGGCTACTCCATCTGCAGATCCAGGGACCCAGGAAGAAGGTGCCCAGCCCTGCAGCTGGGCAGAGCCTGGCCTTCCCCCAACCTCACTGCCTGAGGTCAGTGAGCAGGCTGGAGGAAAGGCAACCTTCCCACCCCTATCCAGGCAGGAGAACGGCAACCACAAGCAGCAATTTATAGCACCAGGATCCCAGCTAGAGCCTCCCTTCAGCCCACACAACACTAAATCAAGGCTTTTTAGGGATGCCTTGGTGGGATTTTCTTCCTGGGCATCACCCTCAACAGTGACAACCCCTCCAAATGTCTGCAAGAGCCTCCTACAGAAATAGCAGTGTATTTCTGCAAAAAGCCTCAGTTTAAAGTGCTCAGTGCTCCAGTCCCTTGAAGAAACCTGAGCCAGATCCCGATCCCAAGGCCTCAAAGGCCTCTGGGGAGCATATTCTGATATTTGTGACACACAAAAAAGGCACATAAGGTTGATTCTTTAGCCTCTCTATTAAAAGAAATTTAGCTATGCACAGTCAGAGGGAAAAGTGCTGACATGATGGGGGTTTTTTGCCCCTTAACTGGTGCAGCTTCTTCCTGATCTCTATGCTAATACCTGCATTATTGCTGAGGCAATTATGAGCAGATAAAACCCCATAAAGTCATGCAAGAAAAGCAGCAAGTGCTTCTATGCTCCTTGAAGCAAGCATCCAATCTTTCTGCACCACAAACTCTCCTAGACAAAGGCAAACATAAGCAACAGCCCCAGTAACACACATGCCAGCCTGAATCCCACTGTCCTATCCAAGTAGAAGATCTCATTTCCTCTTTTCTAATCCGTGTAAACCACAAGTACCCTCTGCCCATACTCCAAAGGTTAGAAGCTGGCACAATGGTATAGCTGACTGAACACCAATATCACACCAAGTGAGCTGACAGAAACTGCCAAAGTTTCCCGCTCTGCCCAAGCTGATGTTGGATCCAGCTCTAGTTCAGCTGATGCTGCTCATTAAACAAGGGGGCTTTTGTATACAACCTTCCTTTCTTTTGTGGCCACTTAAACACCTCATATCACTGCTAAGGAGTTGTAGTCCCATTTCCTTTGGTCCAGCAAGAGTGCTGACAGGGGTGGTTTAGATAGATGCTGCATGTATGTGTGACAAGCCAAATGAGAGAGAGACTGGAACGGTTCACAAACACCCTGGAAATCTTCCAGAACCCAGAACACAGGTTAAAAATCTAGACAATTACATGGTCTTTCTCAGCAAAGCTTTCCTACAGGAGAGGTAGCCAAACACAGCTCAGCAGGACAGCTTGGCAGAGCCCTGACAGGGAACACTGCAGGGTCAGGAGGGTGGCATGCTCCAGGATTGGTGAGGACTCTTTCATCCAGTCCCTGCCATCGCTGGACTTGGCTCCTACAAATATCTCTAACTCAATCTGGAAAAAATGAGATGCATGCAAGAAAGCAAAGCAGAGAGAGGGGGAAGCATGCTGGGGAAAATGTATACACATCTTTCAAACTGAATTTACAAAAGATTGCTGGCAAAATTAAATTTACTGGAGAGCAAAGGGAGTTAAGGCCCAAAATGCAGTCAAGCAGCTCTAATCCCTAAACATTGGGATTATCTCATGACAGCTACACTCGGGTGTCCACTCAATACCACTGTAAAATGTAGATCAACAGAATGCTCCAATGAACTGGAACTCGTTACCTCTAATTGCTTCTCTCACTTCTCTTCTGGATGTTCCTCTGATCCCTCAGCCACTGCATTTCAACAGCAAACACACAGACAGAAGGTCAAGTAATATGAGAGATTGGCAAATTAAATAAGAGATTTCCAGACAACAAAAACATCTGCCCTTCTCTTTCACTTCATACAAAAACTAAGGTTTGCTGAGTGCCACAGGGCAAGTCAGCAGCATAGAGTGACAGGTCTTAAAACATCTTCAACTAATGTGATTCCTACATTTTCCAGAGGGGCAGAGGTTTCTGTGCAGCCAACCAAACATTGCTAACAACAGGCTTTATTTTTCCATGCTAACAGGGGTATGTCCTTCAGCAGCAGTTTCCAGGGGGCCACAGACCACACACAGAATCCCACTCAGATCCATCTCAACTTCAGTTTGGCTTCCCTACCTCTAGTGCAAATGAAGCAGTTGATTAATTTTATTTTATTTTACTGCTGCCTCCTTTGCATCTCATGTGTTCTGGTACTCCTGCTGCCACCAGCTTCACCGCAGCAGGGGCTGAAAGGGCAGTCACAGTAAAGCACGAAGCCAGCGCAGGGACACAGCTGCCAAACCTTCAGTGACCAGCACATCTTTGAGACAGCCCTGAACACAGAAGTGCAAACCCCCAGTGCAGAAGGGCAAGGCAGGGGCCCTGTTTGCTGCATCAGTGGGAGGAACAGCCGACAGAGGGTATGGCACAGGATGTGCCTGGAAGCTGCTCCAAGCTCAGCTAGGTGGGCAACCTTTCCAACATGCAAGGGAAAGAGCAGGACTCCTGCAAAATACAAGAGCACTTGTGTTTCTAAATGAGAATTCTGAAAGGAAAAATAAAAGGCTTATGTCTACAGCTGCTACACATATGCAGAAGGAAACCATCTCCTGTAGAGCCAGATCTCTGTTTGGCTTCCAACCTCACAAACGTGGCCATCACCTTTGAACACAAACCTCTGGAATCTACAAAGAAATACTGAGAGAGCCGGGAGGAGTACTAAAGCATGCAGAATACTTCACTTGGGCTTTCCATTTTCCTGAATATGGCAAGAAAAGAGCCAACATTAAAGCACTCTTAACAACTCTAAAATCCCAACTTTCAGTCTGTTTGCCAAAGGTCTTCTTTGAACTGGAGATTTTCTAAGTGTTCCCAGACTATGTAAAGTCTAACTCATAACATTCAAATATTTAAAAAAACAAAGGGCAAAAGCAAACAGAGAAACAACAACAAGCTTAGAGGTGATTCATTACATCTCATCACATCAGCACTACTCTGTCGAAACAGCATCCCAGGAAACCTCATCCTGGATCCAAGGCAGGGGTCGAAAGATTGGAACTTCATTTCTTGTACTATAATATCTTATATCCCCTGCACTGCTCTGCATCTCTTTACAAAGACGGCCATGCCATGAAAAATAAGAGGGAGGAAAAAGCTAACCTGATTACACAGCTTTTCCACAATTTACTGGAACTAGATGTTCTCTTCTGTAAGATTTAAAAATACAGATTTCCAAAGGGTCCCTCACAGCACAAAAGCTGTTATTCACTGCCTCCATCTTGATTACAATCCCAGTCAGCCCTCTTACTTGCAAACCCGAACCCTATCTAGAAATTATCAGCAGACTGATTTCCTGCCATCCTCTGGAGCATCACAAATAGGCCACAGCTTGAACAAGGACACCGAGTGTCATGAAGCACCAGTCAAGTCCTCACTCTCCCCTTTTTGTGGCACCCTGCAGTTCAAGGTTTCCAGTCACTGTGCTGGAAAGAAGTCAGGCTGGTAGAGGGTGTCACAGACCATCTTCTGGCTCGTAGTAAGATGAGAAACCACAGACTTTCTTGTGGAGCAAAGACTTATTGTCTATTACATCATCTTTTAGTCACAGGGGACTGATCTCAACACTAGTCATCTGTATGAACCCTGTGCTGACATGGCTGAATGTCACAAAGTCACCACTCATTGCTGCCATTAAAGGTTTATGTGGACTGGGCAAGGCACAGACTACAGCTGCATTAACTGTCTGTCCTGACCAGCTGGCCATGCTCACAGTTGCAAGAAAAGTAATTCTCCCAAATACTCAGGGATACTGAGCACACAAGTCATTCATGAAAGAGGAACAAGGATCACCTCTGTTCACACCTTGCATCTAATTCCACCCATGTATTGCCACGAAGTATAATTTTCATTTATTACTAGCCTAGACGCCATGAAAAAGTTAAATCAAAATTCAGCTTGGGGACTAAAAGAGGAGCTGATTAACTCATTCAACGCCATGCAAAACAAGGGGATGATATTTTAGCAACTTTTTCAGCAGTAAACTGTCTGGTACACCTCTAGCATCTAGAAAGGGAAGACAAAAACAACACCCTGGAATTACATCCTTGCCTGCAGTTCGAAAGAGAAAGGGACACTTCCCAGCTAGCCACAACACTTCTCATCTTTCATCACATAAGGAACAGAGGAGGAGAGAGACTGTTGCAAGGGTACTTTCTCTTCCATCGGTGCAGCAGTCAGTATTTTCTGACAAGAAGCAAATACAGCTGCATCAACAACTGCATTTCAGTGCAGTTTCACAAGTGACTTAGGCTAATATAACTTTATTTTTTTGTCTTCTCCCCTGTGTTAGGCATTATTTTTACCCAGATCAGCAAGCTGATCCAAATGATTCAATCATCCAAGTCAGCAAACAGAGCATGAGGTCGTTCCTTGCTAGTATTTATACAGTTAAATCAGCAGTACCTTTGGGGCCCTTTACTTCCAAAGCTTACAAACCTATCCAAATACTTCCAGGTGACATTCCTGGCTGGTAGCATTTGACTTTTGCCGTTTATGGAACAGAGAGAGCTAAAACCCAGCAGTTCCTGGTAGACCTTTTCCTCCCACGCCACGATTAGCTGAAATATGTCCCAGAAGCAGATAGCAGCCATGATCCGATTTGTCCCAATCCCAACTCAAGCAGCTTTACACCAGCCTCCTAACAAGATCAGCACTGGCCAAACACCAGTTATCCAGCCTGATCAAAGATGGATTAGATAATGAAACCCTAACTGCATAAGATATCTGAGCATGCTGGCCTGAGACAGCAGAAAACAAGAAGCCCAGTAAATCTAAGGGCTATTCGAAGCTTTCAGGCACCCCCAGCCCCAAGGTATTAATAACTAGCTACTGTCTTATCTTCCTATAGCCCAGTTTTGATATTTCATGCTAATAGACCCCCAAAAAAATCTATTCGTTTTACAGCTACATTAGTAATTTCTACAGCTAAATTATTTATTTCAGCATTACACACTGTGTTTATATCCTGAGCCATTGGTAGGTATGGGTTATTTAAAGAAGAAATGGTGGTGGGCATAGCATTCCATGATTCCTTGCTATCAGCCCAGAGACACGAGGTCACCAAGTTTACACAGCAACAACCTCTGGCTCTGGAACAGGAAGTAGAAAATTGACAGGATCTCCAGGAAAAACAAGGTACAACGGTGTTATTTCCAGCTTTCAGAAAGCCTCTAGTACATAGGAGAGGGAGGGAAAAAACCCATCAAAGAATAGGCTCTTAATTCCTCTTGTAAGCATTTCATATGGTTAAACATAGAGGATTTACTAAAAAGAACCTGCTATTCTAAAATAAGGTACTTCAAAAGAAGGCATTATCTGAACAGAAATCCTTATGAAGGGCAATCTTGTGTTTTGTCTTTTAAGGAAAAAGATACTGAATTTCCCAAACATTAAAGAATATATTTTTCCTACCTCTGATGTTATTGGTAAATTTGGCTTCTAATTTGGTACTTCTTGCTTGCGAACATGAGAAGAGTCTCCAAATATATAAACTACACTTTTTAAAACTAAAAAAAGTCAAGGGAAACTTCTGGACATAGAATTATAGAATAGTTTGGTTAGAAAGGACCTTAAAGATCACCTAGTTCCAAATGATGGTATGTATTTGCACATATATACATACACACATATAAATGTTTATTTTCATATTTTATAATAAAAGGATCGAAATTTTTTTCCATATACATACATATGGAAAGATTAAAATTAAGAATGCCAGGTAAGTACAATATGAGTGCCCTAATCTGAAGAACAGCTACACTGACTACAGACACACTTAAAAATTGGGCTCTACTAGTTGCACCTCACCTAATTTCTCCACTGTTTCCCACTATTTGGTACAGAAATAAACCCCAGCTTTCTGCTAATTAATTCCACAATCAATCCCTACTATCATGACCACCAGCATTACACACACTGCTTCACACACACACTGTTATAGCCCCATGGCTGAATACTTCAATCTTACCATCTTGCATTATTCATTGGACAAGACACTTTTCAATGTAAATAGGACGGAGTCTTTTATCTGTAGAGAAATTGTACTAATTTGCAATTAACAAAAAAAAAAAAAAAAAAAAAAAAACCCCCCAAAAAAAAAAAAACCCAAAAAACCAGACTTTTGCTAAACCAGCCCAAGTCCCTTCCTGGGCAATGTTCAGTTTATTTACCCAAGTTTGTATCAAAAACAGCCAGTTAAACCACTATATGCAGGGTAAACTGGTGCACCTTCCGTAACACAGGATCTCTGCCTCAGCTCAACTCTGAAGAGCTGGAAGAATTTCATGTCACCATGCTTGTGCACACATTCATACCTTGTAGCAAGACACACCTTATAAACACTGCGATGCTGAGCATCTTTCTCGTTGCAATTGTACACACTGCCTGAGTCATACCTGACACCTATGTGTGGGAGAACACACTACTTCAAGGGATAAAAGAGCACTGCACAGTTTGCACTGGCCGTTGGGAGAGCACAAGCAGCAGCACTTGGGTACAAAGCTCCAGCAAGCACTCCGGCCACCCCATTACACTTGGGAAAACCTGATGCTGTGGGATGGAGAGACCACCATGAAAGGCTGATCATCAGACAGAACCACAAACAAAATCTTCCTGCCGCAAGCTGTTTAAAAAATAAATAATTATTGAGCATGAAAACTGGGGACAGCCTGGGAAATAAAAAGGGAAGAGCGTTGGCCAGCATTTGGCATCTTGATGTGAAGCACCACAGAAAGAATAGGATGCTCCCTTTGGAAACCCAGGAGCGCTCACCAACCCCAGAGAAGATGAGAAGAGAAACAAGCTCAGATGAATACATCACATTGCTTCCAAAGAGCTCTGATATTCTCATGACGAGACAGAAGCAGAAAAGGCCAGTGCAGCTGCCATAATAAAATAACCCTCCACAACACCCAGACAAAGGGAGGCAAAAACACCCTGGCAGCATCACCCCACAAACACAAAGGCCAACGCACCTGAAACAAGCGATGTTTTGGAGACGACCAGACCGCGCTGGCAGGAGACGACAGAAACGTGGGACTCTGAACCACCCTAGAAGACGCCCCACTACTCTGCTTCCCCCCTTCCCAAGCAGCACCTGTGATTTCTCCTGGGGCCGTACAAGCCCCAAGCGCCGCGCGTAAACCCCGCCGGGCCCGGAGCGCTGCCGGTGCCCCGCACCCGACCCCGACTCCGCGGCCTCCCCGGGCTGGCCGGCGGTGCCCGGGGCCCCGCGCCGACGCCCCACGTGCTGGGCTGCGCTCCTGGGAGCCGCCGGGCTCGGCCCGGGGAGCCCGGGGGGAGCCGCGCTCGCCTGGCCGCCCGCGGGGAAAGGGCCGCACGCCTGAGCGCAACGCGCCGAATCCCGCAAACCGAAATCAAACGCGGCCCGGTCCGGCCGAGCCCCGGGGAGGGAGAACCGGGAACGGCCCGGCCCTGCCCGCTACCTGCATGCCGCCGCCGTCGGCCTCCGCCTCCGTCCGCAGCCGCTTGCTGTGGCCGCCCTCCGCGCCGTCCCCGCCGGGCATGGGCTGCTCCAGCTCGGGCTCCCGCTTCACGCCGCGGGCGGACCCCGCGCCGCCGCCGGCCAGGAGCTGCGGCTGTGGCTGCTGCTGCTGCTGCGGGGGCTGGCCGCCCTCCGCCATCCGCGCCGCCGGAGTTCAGA
>JAYDZK010000056.1:50139170-50214812 GCA_034509185.1 Euphonia xanthogaster | reverse complement strand
TCGGCAGCGGGGCTGCGCCCAGCCCGCCGCGGGTCAGGCCGCCACCGCCCTCTGGGGGCCGCGGCGGGTGCAGGACTCCCGGCGGAGCTGCGGCGGTCGCGTTGGCCGGAGGAGTGCGGGACACCCAGCCCTCGGGCAGAGCCGGGTCCCCGGTTGCGGGCCGGCTTGATCGCGGCCCCGCTGGCGCAGGATTGTTTTCGGCGTGAGGTTTCCGCAGAGCTTCCATGAGGAGCTGAGGCGAATCTGGGGTGATGGGGTACTGGCTTGCCCCCCGCTTTAGGAGAATCCAGCAGCAGGGGATGTGCTGCCCAGCTCCCTAGCCCCGTATCCCTCCTCAGCGCAACCTCGCATCACTATGTGCATTGTGTTCTTTCCGGCCTTTTCCAGGCCTCCTCTCTGCACCTCACTCCAGGGCTAACGTCGCAGCCCAAGAGCACATCATTTCTTGAGAAAGGGGCTGCACTGGTTTCCTGTCCCTAATGGCCTTCGTGGGTTTCTCCTGTACTTATATACGTATAAATATATCTCCTCATTTTTTTCTGCTGCATATGAGTTCCAACCAGATGGAGACACCAGTCTGCAAGAACCCAAAGCCTGTTCATCAGCCTTTTTGTGTGTCTCCATGTTTTTGGTTTCGAGGAACAAATTTGGGATCCTCAACCAAAACATAAAGTTGATTTTATTATTCAGCTGCTATCTGGTAGCGCTAAGGACAATATCTGCTCTAGAATGAGGAAGGCATAGGCAGCCTGTGTTGTCCTGAACGTAGTCTGGAAGCCTTGGCAACTTGATTGTGATCTAATCCACAGATCATAATACAAATCTGTGGTTGGCTTGATTATGGGATGGGAATGACATTCCTGCCTGCCAACAATTTGGAGAAAAATGAAGAAACCAAAAATGGAGTTGGTCAGTGTGAGGAAGCCTTTCTTGACTTCTCGAATATCACCGTCTGTAACAAAGCCTGGGAACCAGTTAGATTATCTTAGTGTTTCATATCCCCTGTACATGCTACATCTGTTGATCTTCATGAAATTATAGAGCCTTTAGTTTTGAGTGACAGTTACCATACATGACTCCAGTCTTTCCTTACACCACATTTTTCCTCATCCAAAAATAGTTTTCAAGGCTACATTGAAAGCTATTTTAAGTGGTATGTTTTCTGCTGAGGTGCCAGCTTGTCTCCTCCAGTGACGGGGAAATCTCTTTGTTTCAAAATGATTGTAAATCCCCACGGAGTGGCAGGCACCCAGAAGACAATTACATGCAGCTTTTGTCTGCTCACCCACCAAGGGTAAACACGTCTCATTCATCTTGACTGGGTTTGATAAAATGAGCCAGACTGTCAAACAACACTGAAGGAATGTGTTCAGTCCATTCTTGGCTTGGAAAGAAGCTGAAATTCTCATGACTGGGATGCTGCTCATACAGAGAAAAACAGTGTTTCTGTATTTCTCTTTCCCCCCCTACTTTTGACAAGTGATTCTACATGAATGGTCCAGGTTAAGGTATTGCATGTGAGGAGCTGCAGAAGGCTTCAGCCTTCAAACAAGTTAGGAATAAACAGTTTGGAGAGAAATCTTGGTAGCACCCCTCTCACTGTGGTAATTGAGTGGCTGTCTGACACTTCCCTTGGGGCTATCAAAGAAAGGAGTTGCCTTATGGTGCCCAGCTTCCATTTTTCTCTTCTCCTTCTCCTAACCCCATTTCCACCATCTCCTGCCATGCAGGTGCCAAAGCTGCTGCCAGTTCTCCCTTGCATCCTGGGTGCACATGGTCTGTGCTGCAGAGCAGCTCCTGGCAGAGTTGGCAGTGCCACAGGCACATCCCTCAGTGAGGCATTTTCAGCTGGCTATGGTATGCAGGCTGCCAGAGGAGCACCCTGAGTTATGGTGCAGGTGAAAAGAGCTGAGGGGGGTCCTGTGTCCTGCCTCCTACCAAAGTGACCTGCAGCTGCCACCACCATGCTCTGTGCCATTGTGAGCTTTCTGACACTACTGCTGTGTTACTGCATGCTACCATTTATCCAGATCTTTCAATTTCCTCTTAAAATAAGATTAATTAATTTATCTTCATGGTATGTTTGTGGAATAGGTATTATCTCCATTTAACAGATGGGATATGAGGCATTCCTGAAGTCACAAAAAAGCTTTTGAGCTGAGACACAATCTTAATCCGTTGATTTCCTTTCACACAACCCAGCTGCCTCTTAGGTATTTGTATGTGACATCTGGGACATACTAAATAGACAGCTGACTCTGTTAACCCTTCCACTGCTCCACAGCACTCTTGCCAAGGGCTCCTCTGTGCTGTGATTTCATGGGCAAGTTTGCAGAGCACTCACCAGTGCTTTGTCTTTGACAGATCAAAGAGAGCCAAAGAGGCAATCCTAAGATATGTTATCCTTGCAGACAGCTCCCAGAAGCTGACATGAAGAATATATCTTTCCTGAACAGATTCATACAATTTTAGGATAAAATTGTGGTAGTTTCCTCCCCTCAGAAGGATACCTGCTGAAGAGATCCCTTGAAGAAACGTGCTGGTGCTCCTGCTGGGCTGGAAATCAGGTGGCATCAGGATGCTGGGTGTGAAACATCTGTGGAAGTACAAAGGGCTGGGTCCCAGAAGGTGCTTGAATGGAGCAGAGGCAGTGACTCATGAAGGTTCTAAGGCACAGACATGAAGAGAGGCACAAACTCAGTTATTAGCCTTTGGCTCTAAGGCATAGAAATCATGCAGAGACACTTCAAAGCAAATGTCTTCTTTCCACCACCTCAACTGAGAACTGTTTCTTGCTGCTTCCATCATCTACACACCATGTCTCACCCTGCTGACCAGCTCCCTCTTGCCCTTTCAGCCTCCAGCAGCTTTGTTCCTCTCCTTCATGAAGGATTTTGTCTCTCTGCTAACTGGGTCAGGGGGGGTCTAGCACCGTGCCCTACTCTGCTCATTCCTGCTGTTTCTGTCCAGTCAGACAAACCTCTGGAGCCAAATGCTCTTCCTCCTCACAGCAGTGCTCCCACAGGTGAAGTGCCGCCAAGGTAAAGTTTCGGCCTGGACTTTGGTCCTGGTTTCACCGGAAGTGGTGATGGAGCTTTCAATAGTAACTACTGTGGGTAAATGTTTCTTCTTCCTTATCTCAGGCCAGCAATTTGCTACAAAATTTTACCAGCAAAAACTGCCTTTTCTTGTTGCCAATTAGCACACAGCTGAAAATACATAACCTTAGTCAGCAAAATCCAAAGACTTTGTCACCTGGCCCAAACCGTGTGCCAGGAGAATGCCAGTGCCCAAGCAGCAGCACGGTGCCAACATCAACATGTCACTGTGACGCAAGGTGCTGGCAGCTGTCAGTAACTGGGCCAGCAACCACAATGCACCCGCTCTTTTCCCAGTGCCACCTCTGGCAATGAGGACACCTGGCTTCAGGAAACACCTCCAAGCATCTCGCACTCGAGCAAGGCAGCAGTGTCAGCAGCTGGGAATCCACCCAAGAGCTCAGAGCAAAACCTTCCTGACTCATTTTCCTGTTTCCTGCAAACATTGCTGCAGCACATTTATGGTTGCTGTTTGCTTGGTCTGTGGTTCTGTGGGGCATCAGGCTGTACAGCAGGTGTGCCATTTCAGGTGTCCCAATGCTGCTAAAACAGGATGGCACCTGCAGCACAGATGCAGTTACCTGCATGGATGCAATTAGCATAAAAATGCCATCTGCCTGCGCTGCTTATGCCTGGGGGCATGGGGAATAAAGCAGATAGATCCTTCAGCACTTCTAACATGAAACAGCATCCCTCTATATCCTAAAAACATGTAATAGCAGAAAAGTGTGTGAAGACCATATCTGGGAGATGAAGGGTCTCTTGTTTTCCCATTGAGATGGCAAGGCTGACTGGATAAATAAGACCAAGATAATGACCAAGATAAACAGTGTGAGCCACAGAGGTACCACAGGGTACCTCCCTTCATGGGGACACAGACCAGAAGAAAAAAACCCTCACTGGCTCTCCCCTACCCACTGGATGCCAGAGATCTAGTACTCAGGAAATACCTGGCGGTTATTCCCCTCGGAATGAGTGAACCAGAGGTGCTGGAGGCTGGAGTCCACATCAAGGGGCCAGCAGTGCCTGCTGTGGATGCAGTCCTCCAGTGGCCTGGCTGCACATCTCTGGCTGTGTCTCTGAAGCACCTCAGGGCTGTGCCACCTTCTCCTCTCTCAGACACGAGTCTGTAGCAGCCTGACATATTCAGCTTACACGGGCACACAGACAAAGAGAGAATACCAATCATTATTTGCAACTGCGCATTTCCAAATAGGCTGGAGGCCGCACAGCTTGAGAAGGGCAAATGCCCCGCTGGAGACAACGTTCTTTCCTGGTGTAACAGGCAGATAGAGCAAAGGACAAAGCAAAATATTCTCTGTGGTGGCTGAGCACATGTGGAACCAAACGGCGGGGGCGGGGGGCAGGGGTTATCACGTAACTCCTGTTCGTTTTCAGTGAAGCACCCTGTTTATTAGTGCCCTTTAGCTGCAACTCAATTTACTACATGGCTGATCTCTGGAGTTGAGGCTGATTCTTCCTCCCTAATTGGCTCACTGAAAAGCTTCTGAAAGTGCATTCTTACACACAAAATGCCAAATTAAACTGGTCCTTAACAGGACTCACCGTGCAAGAGAAGCCATCTCCCAGCACAGAGAATAGCTTGCAGATATTTTCTGCAGCGATCTCGGTATCACCTTTCACTTCTGTGACTGATTCAGGGATAAAGAAAGAGTGTGTGGTTGAAGCTGGCCCACACCCTGATGTTTCCCAGCTGTTCAAGCCTTCCCTTGAGACATCTGCCATCTGTGCAAATTACAACGGCATGAATTACGCCTCGGGATCCAAGCCACAGAAGTGTTTCCAGGATTGCTCCAGCTTTTCACTGTTCCAAACATTTTGCAGGTCCCTCCTCTGCTGCTGCTGCTAAAGTTTTAGCTTTTTGTATCTGCCATGCTCACAGTTTTCCAGTTCCATTGCTTAATATTTTCCTTGGTCTCAACTTCCAACTGAAATTTCCACGTGTCCCGTCCCGTACTTACTCAACTTTCCAGACCACAGCACATCCATCATAGATGACTCCACCTGCTGGCTATCCAGCAGTGCAGCATTCGCATCACAGAGACTGTGAGACTCAACTCGCTCACATAAACATGACTCAAAAATCGTGCCCCGAGATTGTACATTTGCAGTAAAAGATGATCAATTTTCCTTCATGCAGAAAAGTGCTCTGTGAATTTATGATAACATTGTACCAATAAGCACTTGCAATCTGATTTTACCCTTTCACAATGCTATTTGCTGCTGATACAGCTCAGATTTCAAATAAGATTTGAAAACATAATTTTTCTTTTTTTTTTTTTTTTCGGTGTGATTTCTCCACTCTAAAAATAGTTACTGCCTCTTTGGCTTCAGATCCAAATTAGAAAACAGTGGTAAAGCACAATAAATACTCTGTATACAAGCCAAGAGGATCTTTTCAAAGTAAGTCAACCTCCAGTTTGAAAATAAAATCCCCCATGTATGCTACATCTGCATGAATACCAGGATTTCAGACAAACCAAACTCCCGATGTGTGCAGGTACACGGAGCCAGCTGGGTTGAGAGAACTGACTCTGTGAGAGCGCAAAGAAATCCCTCACTTATGATTCAGAGTGACATTCAAGCACTTGCTTAACTTTAAGCATGAGAAATATCATTGCAATCAATGAGGTTATTGATGTGCTTGTGGACAGGGCGAGGACTCTGGTGCCTGTGCCGTGCACACGGGGCTGGAGCAGCTCTGTAAGTTGCAGGCAGGGCAGCTGCCTACATCTGTCTGGAAACACATCCATCTGCTGATTGCCAGTGCTCTGCTATCTCCAAGAAGATTAAATTATTTCAAATGCAATTTGTAGCACCGCCCCCTCCCCCACCCCCCACTCCCCCCCCCAGAAAAAAAGGCTAAGCCTCTCGCCTGGAATCATCTGAAATCCAGACAACACATAATCCACTACAGGAAATATAAACTCCTAATGCAATTTTATAAGCAGCTGGAGGGTGCCAAGTTTGCTAGCCCACACAATAGCTTGCAGATTTCTCTGTGGAAAACAAACAAACAAATAAATAAATAAACAAAGAAATAATTTTAAAAGGCAGGGAGAGGACTGGGCTATAGCTCCCCTCGGTGATCCTCAAACCTTGGGAGCTTCAGCTGTGGTTGCTGGCAAGAAGGGGCCGCTAATCTTGCAGTCTGTGCAACCAGAAACACAGCCATATTTAGTCATATTTTCCAGCCCCTTCTCCTATTCCTGTCTGCTGAACAGCCATTTGATCAGGGCTAGAGATTCAAATCAAAATGAAACGTTACCAGCTCATGCAAAATTCAGAAAGGGATATCCACAGCCCTACGAAGCTGATGATAAAACTGTGGTGGGAATCCCTGCCTGAGTGACACTGGAGCTGACTGGGTATACCAGCTGTAGGGTCTGGCTGACCCAGAAATCGTCTGTGTGACTCAGGATTACCGTCTCATGCTGGCCACTCCCTCCAGAGACTAGTTTCTGACTTTATTAATAGCACTTTTCTTCATACAACTTGCATTCAGATGGAGTTGAGGTAGTTTGGGTGACATGGGTTAAATATGGAATGGGGAAATCACCAGTTTCCCAAGTAAGTGCTATAAATTCCAGCAATTTACGACAGAGGGAAAAGCTGGAAGCAGTCTGAGTGCATTCTTCAGCAGTGAGAATGCATAGGTAGGGCACTCAAATAAGTGTAATTATGGTACGAGGCTATAACCATGTCATTCTAGAGAAGACACTGCAGTTTTATCTCCTAGACCTGCTTACACTGACTTTAAAAATCTTTTTCTCCCTTGAATATCCATTTTCCACTGTCCCCTCGGCCACTTCCTCTCCAGCATTCCTGAGCCTGCTCCAGCAGGCCGGCCCCTTGGAGTTGCTTCCCCGCCCGCCCGGCATCCCCCAGCCCTCTGCTTTTGTAATTTGTCTTTCCCTCCCCGTTACTGCAGCAGGAACTTTCCCTTGGGAGACATTAGTAGGGGAAGGGAGAGGAAGAGAAACGAGAGCCAGAGGTTTAGATTGTGAGCAGGAACGAACTCACCCTTCCTCTGCCAAGGAGGCGCCCAGAACTACCAGGAGTGTGAGCCTACAAGCCAAGGGCTTGCCGCCCTGCCTCTGTTCAGCCCTTTTCTTCCCCACAACCCACTGAGGTCTCTGCAGTGTACCTCAAATCCCTCTGCAACATCCCCAAAATCCCTGCTCAGGCTGCCCATGGCTGTCCCCTGTCACTGAGCCCAGAAATCTGCTGGCACAGACATCACGCCAGGTAATCCTGTCCATAAACTGCTCGAGCTCTAGCTAAAACCACTGTTAAAGCAGTTTCCAGCTCCTTCATGGCTGTGGGGCAGCTGCTTTAGAATTAGGTTATAAGAAAGCTCTCCCTTTCATAGAAAGCTATTACCCAGCTGTTGCTTTATTTCAAAGAGATCACCTCACACTATCAGCTCTGTGCTGTGATCGAGTGCCAGCTTAGGTGTTGTGGCACCAAACCAGTCAGAAACAGGCCAAAAATATAAACTTCCCTCTAGTGCTTTAGCACTCATAGGATACCTGAGAGGTGTGGGATCCCCAACCCCCAGAAACAAGCCCGTGCTGCAGCGTGCAGCCAGTAATCACATTTCATCCTGGCACAGACGAATTGAATTCCTTTTACACTTCCTCTCTGCCGCCAGCGCAGCATGCTCACCCAGGAGAGCGAATTATAATCAGGCTCAGCGGGGCTCCCAATCAACGCAGGTAAGTACACATGGAGGCTCGCTGTGCTTTGGAAATGAATAAGGCAGCCCCCTTCACCTGCTGGATGGTTGATAATTCATCTCTTTCCTCCAGCTTTCAACCCACGAGAAATATCTTCAGCTGAAACCATTCTTCATTTGTTCTCTGAGGTGCTTAATTTTTAAACATATCCCAGTCTATCAGTCACAGCTGGTATTCTCCATCCACACTTTCCACACCATCCTCCAAGGCAGTAATTTAGCAGTGGGATTCTGCCAGATCTACCAGATCCTCAGGTCCCCACATTTTACTTCTTTTTTATTTTTTTTTTTAAGAAGACAGAAGTTTAAACTGCAGAGCAGGAGTTGCCATGACCACTTATTTTCTGTGAAATGTTGTGCTGTGACTGACTCTTGGCATCAAAGGACTTGCTGGGAGGGGAGGGGAGGGGAGGAGAAAAAAGAAAATGAGAAAAGACAGTAAATATTTTATCAATTCACTGCTCAAGAAAACCAGAAAGCAGTAGCATCAAAATCGCGTGGGAGCAATCCCTGTCCTGGCACAGTAACTGCCCAGGTTAGCAAGAAGGGCTGTGCCAGTTGCAACAGAAAAAGAAAAGGCAGAATCCAAAAGCTAAGCAGGTAAAAGGAACAAATTATGTCAAAGCAAAATTTTGCTGCCTGTGCAACCTGTCTCTGCTGCATGGTTCACTCTCACCCAGCAGCTCAAACAGGAGAGGTCAGCCCTGCACACACCAGATGTGTCCCCAGTTCCAGCAGTGTGAGGAGGACACAGGGCTGGGGCACCTGGGACCGGGTGTCTGTGATCATCCCCAGCAAGGGTACCTGGGCAGTGGCAATCAATTTACCCCCAGACTAAAGAGGAGCCTAAGGGCCTCTTTCTTAGCAATATTAGTGGGGTTCCCTGCATGCATACAGTCAGGGTCCCTCTTGGGCAGGTGGGAGTGTTCCTGGGATCAGCTGGAGGATTCTCAGGGAATCTCTGATCTGTGCTGGAGGAAACTAAGTGCAGAAGGGAGCTGTGGGCTCCTCTGGCTGGATCAAAGTCCAACTGGCCCATTACAATTCACAGGGAGTGCTCTCTGCCTCGGTGGGATGTCCCAGCAAGCGGGACAGTGACCAAGATGTGCCCCATGGGCTCCCACCCAAGCAGCTCTCACCCTTCTGCAGCACAGCCAAGGCCCTGCCGCAGGCAATTCCAGACCCATCCTGAACCAACTCTTCCTGCCACAGCGCCAGCTGGGAGGTGTTTGCTTATTCCACCCAGGTGGCCAGGAAAAGGCTTTGTTTGACAGGGGGAAACGGAGCCAGCTGCCCACAGCAGTGCTGCTGCCCCCACACACCTTGCCAGTAGAGAAATTAGTCGGGAGAGCCTCCCACCAGCACTGCCTGAGCTCCTCCTAGCTTCACGGCAGCCTGCAAACACAGATTAACTTTCCTGGGAAATGACAGGATCCAGCTCATGAGTTCTGTTTGGAGTGAATGTTCCATGGCAATTTATTTTAATCATCTTGTTGCTTTTAATAGTTCATTGCAGGGTCGTGAGGCAGCCTCTCCTGCTGGGCAAGCCATAGGTACTGTGTCCCCATGGAGAGAAGGCATCCTCTAGCACAGCTCATAGAGGTGCCAAGGGAATGCAGAGGGAAGATTTTGGGGAACTGATCTGCTGGATCCCGGACAGCAGAGCAGGGAACAACTGCTCTGTCCACTCAGGGGATTGGGACCTTGAAATCTTGCTTCAGAGAGAAGCTGTTTTGAAATGATCCTGCATGATAATCCTGGACACAGCTCTGCCCTTGCATCCCTGGAATGGGTTCCCACTTTCTCTCTCCATCACATATCTCTTTGCCCCCACGTTATGGGAGACGAGCCACAGAGAAGCTGCTATCTGGTCTCCCTCTGTGATTTTCTCCCTAATCTCCTTTCATCCTCTGCCCAAAGCAAACCTGTCAGGTCCCTTCATGGGGATGTGTTGCCAGGCTTGGCTCTTCCTCGGTGTCCCTCTGAAGCTATGCTGTGTTCAGGGCCGTGCCATACCCAGTGAGAGGACCGGTCCTGCAGGCATGCTGCACATGCAGGTCCCATCCTTGTCCTGACACTTCCACGGTGGCAGTTGGGCTGCCTGCCCTGCACCAGTCAGTCCCACAAATGCAGGTGCTGGACTCCGGAACCTTTTCTGTTCAAGCAGTTCTGGTTTTCTCACCTGCCCAGGGAAGCAGTGCCAACAAAGGACCTCTGAGGTAGGCGGGGCTTTACTCCCGGTGTAATCTCCTCCTACTCTGCAGAGATGCTCTGTGTTATCTGGTGCAGCAGGGCTGCCAGCTGTGCTGGCCATCCTTCCTCTGAATCATATTCCTTGGCTGCAGCACAGAGGTGAGCACTTCCCTTAGCAAAGGAGAGGTGTTGGGATGCAGATAAATCCCCTGCAGCCTCACAGCAGGGGCCCGAAGAAACATAGACAGCACAAACCTGGCACCTTTCCTGTGTGGGGGCCTGCTGCATTTTAGCTGCAGATCCATGCTGGAGCATAAGCCATGTCCTTGAAGTTACCTCCTAGAAACTTTGCAGGTGAGAGGGAAATGGTGAGCTGAGCTTCAAGCAAAAGCTGATCAAGAGCTTTATCCGTGCCTTACCCACAAGGATACATCAGGGCTAGACAGCTGGGTGCCTCATGCTTCCGAAAATGATGAGCTGGCGAGCTGTGAGCTGCACAAGCACAGCCTCACAGCCCACAGCATCAAAAGCCTGCACAGCAAATTGGGCTGTATTACCTCATTAAAACTTGTTTTGGCTGTGCCCACAACCTCAGCTTCAAAGCCTGCTGCAGTTCCTAGCAACAACACTAATACCTAGGCAGAGAGCCTCACTGGAGGCTAGAGCAGGTCTCTCCTCCAGAGCTGAGCTCCTTGCAGCTGCACCAGCTTTGGGAGGCAGAAATGCTGTCTGAAAGAACCAGCTCTGATGCAGGATGGACTTGGCAGCACAGACAGGGTGCATGCAGCCCCCATGCCCTCTCAGCTCCCATGGGGAACTGCTGAGAAGGAAACGAAACAAGCTTTCAACACATGCCTGCTGGCCATGGGGCAGGCTGGGCAGGCTGCATCCATCCAGCAGCTTGCAAGGCTGGGAAGTTTTGCCGGGGTCCTTTCAAATCCCAGGGACAACTCAAGATTGAGTGAAACATTCCAGAAGGGAAGAGCCTGGGCTAGGAGAAAGGGTGCTTCCCTTGCTGCTGCACCAGGAGTGCCTCAGTGCCAGGAGTTTGGGGGAGAAAAAGTGAAAGGTGGGCTCAGCTCCTGTGTGATGCTGTTTCTTTATAAGGCAGCACAGGGAGATGTTTCCCTGGATACAGTGGGAATGAAAAGCAGGAAGTTCCTTTGATCACAGTTCCAAGAGTTTGTTGTATTTTTTTCCTTTCTCCTTTTCTTTCCTCTACCAAATCATTGCTTCACCCACAAAGCTCGTGGAGGCTGCCCCACATCTCTTGGCTGTACAGCACAGCATCCTTGCACTTCTAGGCAAATCTCTCTACTGGCACAACCATTCTCTGCCACCAGAACTTCATGTCTAGTGAGACTTTTTCTTGCCACAGAGCCCTCCTTCAGACTCAGTCTTAAATGAGGTCAGGGATTTGAGCCACCGCTTTTCTCCCAAAAAGGAGCCTAAGGAAGTGATCTATTTGTCCCAAGGGACACACCCTGCCACAACACCCACTTCCATGACATTCTGCACAAATTCCATCAGAAGTCAATTAGGACTGTACTGAATTAAGCCATTCACAGTGTAATTCCAGCTTAATTTGCAGCAAGTAACCACATTATGAGTAACATGGCATTGTGAGGCCAACCACTCTATCGTCATCAGTTCTCCACTTCCTCCCTTGCTCTTCCTTAGGACTGGAGAGCTGAGCAATAGTGAAACCTCTCCTGCAGGGCACATGTCCCATGGCCTCTGCTGCCTGCATGCACCCTCAGCTGCTGCAGGTGAGCAGAGAAGGTGGCCTGCCTTCAATGCTCCTCCTGCACAACCAAGCCCAGTCCAAAGAGTGGCTGTAGTTTTACCTAATTGGCTTTTCAGTGTCCTTCTCTATACGTTTTACCCAAATTCAAAGTTTCAGAAAGGGAGGCTGCCCCAGCGCAGGGAGCTGGCTCCCTGCACCCCTCTCCGCTCATGTACCAGACCATCATTGCTTCAAGACATTTCACATTTCACTTTTCCTCTTGCTGCACAACTGCCCAGCTGCCCAGTTCTTTGTTCTGCTCAGCCACACAGGCCTGAAGTGCTAGCAAGGATGTAAGTCACAAATTTAGGAAAAAAAGGTTTTGGTTTAGTTTTTTTTATATCCTTTTCCTTCTGCTTTTGCTCCCACTGCTAGAGCATCAGGGAAAAGACAAAATTAAATCCAAACAGACAGCAGTTATCCACTAGTACTAGCTCTCTGTCCTGAAACTGGGAATATTGTCTCCAGCATCTCCAGAACAGGCTGAGCTGCCTCAGCTCTAGTTAGGCTGCAGCAGCCTGCATTTTATTTTCAGATCACTCAAACCACTGCTCTGAGACCTCCCTCACACCCTAGGATGGGAAAGCTGCAATTTCCACCTTTGCTCCCCCACTCCAGTGCCTATCACTGAGGACTCCCACTCCACAGCCATTGAATCTGCACCCTCATTCTCCATTTACATTAAGTGGTATCAATTTGCATCAATTTGTGGAAGAAATGGAAGAGAGCTGAACCCTAAACCTGGCAGGTCAGTGCTTCTGTGTCCAGGAACCCAACAGTAACTGGCTCTAATGGCCACTGTCCTTGCTCTGCCCTGGGGGCAGCTGCAGCAGGAAGAAGCAGAGCACCCAGCTGCTCCCCAGGAAAGAAGGCTCTTTGCACAGCATGCTGCTGCAGGTCTGGTGATTCACCTCCATTTCCCAGAGGCTGGGACTGGGCTGGTTGCTCTGCCCCTCGGTTCTGCTGCTGCAACACCCTGTGAGTGCCACACTGTAACCTGCAAGTTTAATGTTTTTTTAAAGCTGGTTTATTACCTGCAATTATTTGGTTGTCAATCCTTTGTCCCAGAAATATGGCCCAGTGCAGGGACAGAAATGTTTGTAATCAACTTCATCTCTTACATCTCCTCAAAACCTCTCTATGCCCTTCCTTGTAATTTAGATCCCTTCCACTGCCTGCTGGGATTAGCCCTGGGGCAGGACGGTGCAGACAACAAACAGAGCTCCAGCAACAACTTCCAGAAACTATTTTTTGTATGCCCTATAGAAAAGGTCCCAGCTCAATCTCTTTTCCATGCTTATTAGCATTGTAACCATTCACCTACTCAGACCATCCCCAAAATCCCACAAAAAACACTGTGAAGTATTCACCAGCTCTGGAGAGCCACAGAGGAGCAATCTGAAGCCATGAGAAACTCCTGGCTCACGGCTGCACTCTGCAAAGCAGAAAATGGTGAATAGGAGACTTAATTTTGTCCCTTCCATGGGGATGCACAAAAAAATGGAAAGCTGAAGAAAAATACTAGTTAATGTGCTAGTTAAAAAAAAGACACAAGCCTCTTTCCATCTTGCACAGGACAGAAAGGCAGCCAAGCAGTGCTCTGGCTCACACACTGCAAGGCTAAGGACACAAAAAACAGCCTGAGCTTAAAAAAGGGTCTTCACAGCACCAGCGCACAGGTTCTGGCCTGCATCGCTACAGTGCCTGGCCAGTGGTGCCATTTCAAATTGATCCTATGATGGGAAAGTAATTTCAATGCAATTTAAAGGGCACAGTGGTCTCAGAAATACCCTGCAAGTTTCTGGAAAACACTTTGGAAAAAGATTAAAGCAGCTGAATCAGTAACCTCCCAGATGACATTAAGTCCAGTTCTGTTTTTAACAGTCCTATAAGCAGGACATCAGCAGTGCCTGTATTCCACACACCATGAACCCACATCCAGCCCCTTGTGCCTTAATCCCTATCCAGACTTTTGCCAACATAACACAGCTTCAAAAGCAGCGCATTCTCAACTGACCCTTTATAAAGGGACTGCACCCTCTTGTGCAGCAGCATATGCTTAACTGTGCCTGCTCCTCCTGCACTGCTCCTTGGCTTTTTTAACTTCTACTTATGCTGACTTCTTAATGAGAAGCCTTTTCCCCTCCCAACAACTGGTTAGGCAGAAATGCCGTGGGCAGCAGCCATGTGTGCTCTCCAGGGAAGGAGTTTACTGTAAGCTGCACCCTCCCTGCTCCTTGTTTGACAGACTGGCCCTGGCAGCAGCCCCTGCTGGCAGCACAGGCCCCTCATGCTGAGTGCCAGCAGCTCCTTCCCCATCGCTGCCACCCAGGGCCCGGCCTAGCCCCGACCACAGCTCCCAGCTCAGACTTTCTCAGCAAGGTCTGAATCTCTGCCAGCACAGGATGGGAGGGGCGAGCTGTGTCGCACTCCAGCTTCTCCTGCCCTGGCTGGAGGACCAGAACGTGCTTGTGGCACTTCAAGGGGCCAGGAAGACCAGAATATGGGCACAAGTTTCTTACTCAATTTCTGGCAAAAATGTAACAAAAAGCAGAGTTTCCGTGGCCGCACAGGGTCTTCACAGAGGAGAGGAGGGAAGGGCAACACACACATATGATTGCAGCACATGGATAATCTTTATTGGTAGCATCAGTGGAGCACCAGTAAACCATTGATGACTGTAGTGGTGACACACAGCTGAGGCACATGCTAAGGCACTTGTATTATATAAAAAAATTTAAATTCTTCTGTGACAGCAATCAGGACAGGAGGCTCCTCCATTAGGGTGCTTCAGGCATACAGTATGGTGCTTCATATTTAAATCTTACTTTGCTCATAAGTAGGTCTAAATGCAGCATATACAATATGGTTAAGAATACAGGTAAATCCAGCAACCAGTGTACGGTGTAGAAAAGTAAAGACTATCTATATATAACCATGGTCCCAAGAGAAAGGCAGTGATAAAGACCTTTATTTTTTTTCTTAATTACTTATTACAAGAAATACAAAGGCCTTACATATATCTGTGCAGATTAAAGGGTTTTTAATATACTCTTAGTCAATGGTGTACAATAACTAATCCCAATCCCTGGTTACAGAGCAGGTGCAAGAGGCTTGGACACGTCAATAAGAGGAATTTCCCTCCCCTTATCCCCACCCTCTGCCCACTACCCTATTAAATTCCTCTAGATTCTATTACCATTAAATATATTTGGTCCCCCAGAGATTCTTGGACAAGCACAAGGACATTGCTCTGCTCCCCCAGCCTGTCATTAACTACTGTCCACACTACCTTAGATGAAACCGCTCAGAGGCAGAGACACAAACAGGACATCATTGCACTTCAGAGATGTGTCCAGACAGGAAAAAGAAGAAGAAGGGAGGAAAAAAGAAAAAAAAGAAAAAAGAAGAAAAAAACCCAAAAAAACAAAAAACCAAAAAACCCGCAAGGAAAAAAAAAAAAAAAAAAGACAATTTTGGCAAGTCCCCCAGGTAAGCTGTCCCAAAAGGAGTCTCCCACTTCAGCTCTCCCTGGAAACACATGAAAGAAGAAAGGGCAAATTGCCATGGCCAAAGCACACCATTTTTCCTGAAACTGCTCCCAAACCACATGGGTGGGCAGATTAAAAGAGGCAGAAGTCTGAGGTCACTGAACATGATTGCCGAAAGCAAACAAAGAGGGAGGGGAAAGAATAGAGGACGAAGCTTCCCTGCAGCTAGAATTGAAGACAAAAGGAGATTTACAGCAAAAATAATCTTTCCCTAGCCCCACTCCCTCCAAGCTGTAAGGATTTACCAGCAGACATGGCACAGACAGTTCTACAGGCCATTGCAGTGGCCAAACTGCTGGTCAAATTTCGGAGCCCTGACTCTTTGGCATTAAATACAAAGAGGATTAGGAAACTGGAAAGAGGAGAAAGCCAGGAACACAGATGCCTGATGGCTCCAGACACACAGACCTGGGCTTGCTCTGCAGATCCCCAGCCAATTTAGGAGGAGAGGATTTGCTGAAAGTCCAGTGGAAGAGGGGAGGGTAGGTGGGTCAGTCCCTCACATGTAACCTGGGTCAAATGGGAGGACTTATTCAGTAGCTTTGGCATCACCAGCATCTGCCTTGCCATCCACTTCCTCGTCAGACATCGACTCTCCTGTTCCCTTCCTGACCATCCGGCGTGTCATGACGAACGGCAGGTCCCCACGCCTAGGGAAGGACACACGGCACGTCAGCAACGTTCCACAGAGCTCATGGGCAGGGCAGGCTCTGGGATGAGGCTGGGAAGCACCTGGCCCTGCTGTTTGCTGTGGGCAGCTGCACAAAGCCCATGCTGCACTGGCTGCCAAGGAGTGGCACAAAATGCTCCTCCTTACCTGAGTTTGCTCTTCAGGGAGCTGACTTCTCTATTCATGGCATCCGCTGTTTCAGTGGCATCCTCCAGCTCCCGCTGCAGCTTCCTACGGGATGCATTGGCTCGCTGGGCCTCCTCTTCTGCTTCCTCCAGCTGGCGCTTCAGCTGCTTCAAGCGCATGTTGGCCTTGTCCGCCTGAGCGTGTATGGGGCAAAAAGTAATAAGAACTCAGTGTTTCCCCAGTGTTGCAGCACAGTAGTTAGAACAGTAAAAAGCAGAGTTTCCAAAGCCCCCTCTTCTCTTTCTGAAGGGAATTGCCTGGGACTTGAGAGCTCCTAGTTTTTCTTTAAAAGAATCACAGGTTTCAACTGTCTCATCTTGTAATTATTACAGTGACAGAGGAGAAATCCATAGGATGGTGAATGCCTTAGTTGTAGAAGGAAAAGCCTGTCCCCCCCCAGAAGACTCACAGACACTGCAGATCACTGTTCCCACCTGATCTTTGAATTGCTCAGCATTACGCCTCTCATCATCCACCTGTAGCAGGATGTCTTTCAGCTTCTTCTCGGCACGGCGCACCTGTTTGCTGGCAGCCTGGCGCTCCCTGAACACAAACACAGGGGGGCTCAGACAACAGCTTATTTCCCACTGTCCCCAGCAAGACCACCTAACCTGGGCAAGTTAGAAGTGAGGAAGATAGCAAAAGTCCTCCTTAACTTAGGAAGAAAAGGGGATGGGAAGCAATGTTCCCCAGAAATGACCAAAAGGCTGATGTCACATGGACAAGAGCTACAGAGGGGCAACAAGTGTACTACAGCTACAGTTTTAGGAGTGGTTGAATTCAGAAGAAGCTGTAAGTGTTTACTGTGGAAAAACAAGGAATGTGTGCCAGGATCTTACTTCTGTACTACCCTGTATACCTAGGATGAAGCTCTCGCTCAGACAAATCAAAATTAAGAAGAGCTTAAAATCCCAGAAGGGATGGAAGCTTGTAAAGCAGACAGTGTTTCTCCTAGTACATACTTTGTCTCCATGTCCAACTGCTCTTCCAGCTGTGCTATCTTTGCTTCCAAGGCTGTGATGGTAGCCTTGTACTTGGACTTGACGGCGCTCTCCATCTCCTGCAGTTTGAGCTTGAGCTCCTTGTTCTGGCGCTCCATCTGCTGGCGAGCGTTCTCGTTCTTTTGCGCGTTGCTGCGCTCAGCGTTCAGGTCGGCGTTCATCTGATCGATCTGCACAGAGATAAGGACTGCTCAGCACTGCCAGTGCTCCTGCTGAAAGGCTCATTTATTTCTCAGACTCAAAAAGAACAAGGACCCTGAGGGTGAGCTGAATACTTGGAATAAGTCTGATGCAGAGGGAGCTATCTGTAGGTAGGTCACTTCTCAAAGTATCTTTGTTTACCCAGATTTTCAAAGTAATTCCTTGAATAACAGGTTTATCAACATCCTCTTAGGGCTAACTAAACTTGCCAATCACATTCACTGCCCTCTGGGGCTAAGGCCATGGTTTGGCACTTCACACAGTAATTGTCAGTCTCTGAATTACAAAAATCCTGAGGCAAGTGGATCCAATACATGTGCTTTACTAATTTATTGTTTATTTGCTGTCTGTCTATTTCCAGTACGAAGCAGCAGCTTTAAAATACTGACTTACAGAGGGGTAAAAGGGCAAGAACTTGCCTGCTTCCAAGCCAGGGCTCTGGCTGATAGTCAACCAAGTAGAGAACTACACTCTTGTCTATCAGAATTAATAAGCCCTTTGGAAAACCATCAGCCCAGATCCTTGGCTTTGGACTGCTAAGAAAACAGTATGCTTGACTCTCAAAGTTCGGCAGACAAAATATGGCATGCAACAGGCAGATCAAGCTCATGGTTTCTATAGCAGCCTAACAAATTCCATATGTCCAGTCTATTTGAAACAGCATAGAACGCACAGAAAAGTAACTTCCCGAACACATTGTGGCACTTTTCAGCATGTCAAGTTGGAACAGCATACCACAGATCATCTTTCTCAATATCCCTTAGTACAGAAAAAAGGACTGGGAGGGGGTTGGTTTGGTTTAAAATAAACTTGGGAGATTGTTCCAGCTACCCAATGATTTTAAATGGTCAAAGACAGCGAGTTAACATCATTTTGGCTGCTATTTTCTGTACTGTGGTATTCAGCTGTTTCATCCTGCTCACACCTATGGCCCTCTGAGGGCCTGCACTGTGCACAAGGCAGCTGCTGGCATTACTCAGAGCACAACTGGACAATTCACAGACACCAGAGAACCCCATGAACTGCTGCAGCCTGAATGGGTACCTGAAGATTTGCCTTCTTGAGCCGGTCATTGATTATCTCTGTGTTGCCCTGTTCTTCTTCTAACTCCTCCTCCAGCTGAGCTATCCGTGCCTCCAGCCGCCTCTTCTCCTCCATGGCCAGTGCTCTACAGGACACAGAGTCAAGAGAGCATTAGTGCAGCACTGATGGCATCAATGCCTTGGGGAAAATTCATCACTTCTACACAAAATTAGCTCAGTCTTTAGGGACCGGAGGGGATACAGTGTGTGCTGCAGTCTACATAAAAAAAAACAGGCCAAGAAGTGTTTTCTCACAGCAGCTCCTCCTCCCTCAAACGGGGAACATTACTCACCCTTTACCACTGTTGTTGGCAATCTCATCAGCCAGCTCATCCCTCTCTTGCTGGGCTTGGCGCTTGGCACGCTCAGCAGCTGCAAGTTCCTGGAATGAAAACGAGACAGACACTGATCCAATAGGAAGCTACCAATTAATGCAGCATAGGAAAAAGGAGTTACTGGTAATGGCTGGTATGGTCTCCAGCATGATCCCATGATCCAAAGCTAATCCTATGACATGGCCTGTTCCCTGTCCACCCCACAGCTTCCTTTGCTTTGCACACTCCTATCACAGCTGTCAGGAAAGGGCCAAAGTCTGCATTTTGAATTGGACCTCCTATTTGAGCAGAGCAAAAAGTACAAAAGAAAGGAAATAAACACTCCAGCTTAGACTGCTACATGTAGTTCTTGGCCAAAGAAAACAAACCAACACTTGATTTTCATGCATATTCCATTACCTCCTGCAATTGGATCATCTCTGCTTCCATGCTTTTCAGCTTCTTCTCGTTTTCTTTGGCCTGTGCCAAGATCTCTTCTCTGGAAGTACGTGTGTCCTCCAGTTCCCGCATGTAATCCTTCATTTGTGCCTGAAAACAGAGAATAGAAAGGGATGAATTTCAGAGCACTCATACTAAGAGATGTAGTTTGTTTGTCTTATGGGAAACATGGATGGAAAACAGAAACAGGGATTCATTACTCTTCAGCAACCACAAAGGTTGCTGTGAAAACAAAAGGAATCATCCTTTTTGCATTTCACAAGTTACATGTGAAAATATCAATGGAAGCAAACAGGATTGCTTTTTGTAGAAAAAAAGTTTGGTCAGATAAATGGAGAGGGGAAGGGAAGGTTTCTAGTGAAGCAATGGAATGAACAGTCTAGGGAGGATTTAGTTCTTCCTGAGAACAGGTCAGACAACTGCTTGCAGGAATTTAAAAAGCACAACAGAGCCATCTTGGGGCATGAGTAGGCCTAAATGTTATTTAACGTCCTCTAGCTTTGCAGCTCTGTAATCCTTTCCAAAAACAGGGACCTTGAAGCAAGCACTAGAGTAGACTTTGCCTACAGCTTGTCTCCCAGGGAGTTAAACAGGCAGATTGGGATTAGAAGGATGCTTGAGATTGCCAAAAAATCTTTCACAGTGAACTGTTGCAAGATTCTGCTGCTCTTGAAACACTGACGCAATGTTCTGCCGAGGTGAAATCTTGCATCCCGTTTCCCTGGGTAAAAACTCTGCCCTGACAGCTGAAACACCTGCAACACTTCACCTGCAGTTTGCGCAGCTGCTTGATGGCTTCTTCACGATTCTTGTTAGCAGTGTCTATATGGCTTTCCAAATCCTTCAGGTCCATCTCGAGCTTCTTCCTAGCAGCCACAGCCATGGAGCGCTGTTTTCGTTCATCCTCCAGCTCTGCCTCCATCTCCCGAACCTATGTGGAGCAGCAGAGGCATCAGCATTTCAGCTCCTTCCTTTCCCAGCACCCACTTCTCACATTCCCCTTTCAAAGACTGTGTAAGTGCAAGCATGTGACTTGTCTTTATTCTCCCTGGCAGGGGGATGGGGCTGACATTCCTCACTAATAAAGCCCCACGGGTTCCTATGACAGACAAAGACTATTGGAACAATCACACACATAAGGGAGGAAGTCTGTCACAGCTTTGCAATATTGCCTGGAGTATTAACATTAACAACAATCTTTGGATTGGCACTGTCTGCCTGACTGTCTCTGGACACAAGTGCCTTTGTGCAGAGAATGCACTGAGGATTTACAGAGCAGTTCTTACCTGTCTGATCAGCTGTTTCTTCTTCTCTTCATTCTGTTCATCACGGCCCTGGAGGTCCCGGTCAAACTGTGCCTTCATAGCCTGTTGGTTCACTTCTAGCCGCAGTTTGGCATCCTCTGTGGCCTGCAGTTCATCCTCCAGCTCTTCCAGCTGTGTCTTCATCTCCTCCACCTGCTGCTCCAGGGCTCGCTTAGCTTTCTCCAGCTCATGAACCTACAACACAGTACCGCACGTGAGGTTTCCACAAAGAGTGCAGACAATTTAATCTACTCTAACAGAAAGAAAGGCTAAGAACAGCCACTCACATCACACTGGATACAAGAACACTGCACCTGTCCCTCATAGTAGGGCAGATACATGCTGCCAGTCTGAACCACAATTACTGTTAGTTTCTGGTTGTGTGGGTGGTGGTGGGGAGAAAGAAAAGCATTTGTCAGCTCAGTCCTGACTTAGTGAAGACTTACCAGAGCTGGATACCTCTGGTTCTGACAGAAACCAAGAAAATACTTCTTAGCCTCTGATTTTATTATTTTCCTTAATTAACATAACATTTCTATTTTTTTTAATATTGGAGGTAATGTCTTTCACTGCCTGGTTAATTGCTGTATTTTACATATCAGGTTCACACCATACTTTAATCTCTGCCAGAAGGACACCAAGTAATTTTCAGCTTTGCCACTGCCTCATTTGGGTCATTTCCAACCCACCTTTACCACTTACTGATATAATACAAACATAACATTCACAAATTCACAATGTATCCAGTACTCTCTACAACGTTCCTCTGTGCTACAACTGGCATCAGCTTTTTGCAGTGTAGAAGTAACAGTATTGACTGTGTGACATTTCCTGACGGGACACTTCCACGGAATACTTACACTCTTCCCAACATCATCCTTTGAGCTCATGAGATCTTCCATCTCTGCACGGAACTGCTTATTCATTCGTTCCATCTCAGCCTTCTGCTCTATGGCTTCTTCCAGGGCTCTGGCCAGGGACAGGGCCTTGGTCTCCTTCTCCCGGGCCTCTGCCTCAGCGTGGTCCCGTTCCTCTGCATACTTGGCAGAGATGGTCTTCTCCTCTGCCAACAGCTGCAAGAGCACAGCACCGGTATTCTGAGAAATTACTGACCATTTGCTAACAAGGTAAACATGCATCTTTTCGTCAGGGCCTTCTTAATAGTGTTCTTCCATGGATAAAAGGAATCAAGAAAATGCAGCTTCAGAGAATGAAGCGCGCCATCCCATCTCTAACAACTGTGCTGACCCCAAGTAAACAAACCCCTGATTTTCTAGGCCTCCAACCTATTATTGCCAGCCCTCTCTGAGATGATTTGCAAATGACAATTCAAACTCAATCCTGGTTTTGATATAAATGTTATCCTTCTAGGAAAAGGAACACAACTTCCTATTCATAGAACAAAATTAATTCACTTCTATTAAAGCTTTTTTCCTCCACTCTACGTGCTCTGCCTTAGTTCAGAAATAAATACGCATTCTCCAAGCTGTATTGCTTAGGTATTCTTAAGGCAGACCTGTCAATAAGATGTACCTACTGAATGCTTATGACTGAAGTCATACCTGATCAAACTTCTTCTGCTTCTTCTCTAGGTTGGAGACGATCTGCCGCTGATGGTCCAAGTCCACAGCGAGGTCATCCAGCTCTTGCTGCAGGCGGGTCTTTGTTTTTTCCAGCTTGTCATATGCAGCTGTCTTCTCTTCATATCGCTGGCTCAAGCCCTCCAAGTCCTTCTGCAGCTTCTTCCTGGCTTCCTCTGCTGACTCAAGGCAGCCCAGACCATCATCCATCTTCTTCTTTGCATCTATTGCCTAAAGGACCAGGATTGCACATGAAGCCACAGAAAATGTTCTGTGCAGTTTACTAGCACCAGAAGTTTAGGACTTTCAAGTAAGAGAGTCTGAAGGTACTACTCCCTGTTCAGATAATACTGTCTGACTGAATTCCCAAAGGAATTCCTGGATAGAAATCTACAAGCAGTTCATATGATTATCATCAGAGACCACCTCATTTCTTCTCTCACCCAAATCAACAAAATCACCCTTGCTCAGGAAAGGTTGTGTTACTAGAAGTCAATTCCGCATTTAAATTTTACTTCTCTCAAGACAGACCCGTGCTTCTCTTTCCTCTCTAAAGTCACTGGTTTATGGGATGCAGACTCTGTACCTGCTGCTGAAGAATAGAGATCTGTTTCTCCAGATTTCTCTTTGCCTCCTCCTCTTCTTCCAGCTGCTCCTTGAAAGCATTCTTCTCATCCTCCATTTGCTTCAGCTTGGTGCTGAGGCTCAGTTTGAGGCGAGTCTCCTCCTGCAGCAGCTCCTATAAAGCAAACACCCCAATGGAATTCAGCACCACTCGTTGGATTTAAAGGCTCACAATCCTCATCCACTCTCTCCAGGAGTGCTTCTGAAGTTGAGTTTAAGCATGCAACTAATTTCACAGATAAGACAACTGAAGACAGAATTTAAATAACTGCCTTTCAGTGAGTCAGTATAGAAACAAAATATCCAGAAAGGTCCTATTCTCTCCTACACTCTAATCATTAAAGTACACTCCTGGCACACAAGCCTTTTTCAAGACTACCACACAAGCTTTTCCACAGTCCTTTCTCAAGTCCTCCAAGTAGCACAGAAAGTATTCAGATCTTTCCCAACAACAGCATGACTGTACTCTGCTATGTGTCTCTTTCATATTCCAGTACCAAAGGAACACACAACAGACTCTTGCATGGTTAAAAACAATGCTGGTCTCAGCAGAACTGTACAGCACTTGTCATTTACCAGCTAAGGGCACAACAATATTGACTGACTTATGCTGTCAGTGCTTGAGCTGAAGGATCTGTAGAGATGAACCAATCTTCAAACCTAGTGCAGAATTTTTGTATTGTGCCCTGTCTTTGAGTCTGTTTTTAAAGACTAGTAAGTAGACAGAACACCAATGACTGTCCAAGGCTACTTATTATTGATGTGCTCTTCCTTTCCCTTCCAACCTTCTTAGCACTCCATGCTTGACCTTAAGAGTCATATTCTGCTAACTGTAAATGCATGTTTTTCCCAAAGTGTAAGACTAAGGATGATTTAATTCCTGAAAAAAATACAAAATTATTTGAATCTATCACTTCCCCAACCATCCACTGGGAAATTAAACTTTCTGCTTAATTTGACAAATTTACTGGAAATCACACACATGTGCACAGACACACAGACAGCCTGTCAAACATTTGACTATGAAGATCTCAAACAAGAACTTCAAACAAGCATTGCAGTCAGTTGAAGCACTTAAGTGCTCTCAAATGGAAAAGTGAGAGAGGAGAACTTCTAAGCCCAAGACAGGGAAAGTCACATATGTTCCACAGACTGAAGAAGCAGAGGAAGATAACCAGCTTTTTTTCTGTAGAAATGCTCTCAGTGCCATGCAGTTTAAACCCCTTAGCAAAAAAAAAAAAAAAAAAAAAAAAAAAAAAAAAAAAAAAAAAAAAAAAAAAATCCAGACCCAATCCTTTGAATTGTTGTATAATCAGTACTTAATGGCATTCAGAGTGATTTCTCTCTCTTAACCAATGTGTAACAGACACACAGTTGCCTTGGTTTCCAAAGCTCTCACCTGCGTATCCTGAAGCTGTGATTCCAGAGCAGAGAAATCCTTTGCTAATTTGATTGACTTACTGTCAGATTGGTTCAGAAGACCTGTGACATTGTCCAACTCGACCTGAAGGAGAGATCAGAGTATCAGTTACTGCATGCATCAGCAAAAACAAAGGCAGGAAGAGGTGAGCAGCTATAGACCTAAAACTGAAAATGGAGGCATCTCTCAACAGGAGGGCATGCGTAAAATCTTTCAAGGAATGAACACATCATTTCCACATTCCCAGGAATTAAAATATGAGAAGCTGAAATGATATTTTTATTTCAGATCACCTCTATTGCAACAGTCTTCTGATTTTGGTCAGTTTGGTTTAAGGCCTATATGAGATTTTAGCCTGGTAAGCAATTGCAAAATTTTTTATTAAACTCACTCTCTTCTACTTTATACTATCTGCTTCAGGATTTTATCTAGAGTCTGAAAATTACATTTTCATGCTTCAAAAGGTTGTGCATATGCTAGTAGGATTTGACTGTTAATGACGACTCTCCATAAAGGAGAAGGCCAAAGACAATGTTTCATGTCACTCTAAGGGATTTGCTGCTCCTTTGAAGAAACCCATAAATTCCCACCAACCATGCCATCAACCATATGACGAAACTTCCAGACACCATCTCGCACAAGAGTTACACAACCACCAGTCTGTGTGTGCCACTCCAGGTGCTCCAGTAGCTGAGTGCCCACAGAGTTGTGCTGTGCAAACCACTACCTGTCTTCAGGGGGCACAGACACTATGACTTCTTGAGCCTTATAAAACTCAAACTCCAACAGCAACTGGTTATTTCACCTTCTCAGGACTGCTCAAAATAAGTAACATCAATCCAAATATCCTGGTCTGGCAATGAGTTAAGGAGTTTGCATAGCCCTGGGGAAGCAAATGATGGATTTGCTGGTTTTAGGAACATTATCCTCAGGAGGAGCAGAATTTTTGGACTAGCCACGGGGAGACACCACCCTACAACCTTTTCTCTTGAGCCCTGAGCTGAAGCTAAGCAAAATCCATGCCACTCACCTGCAGTTTGTTAACCCTCTCAGCCAGTTCAGTCTTCACTCTTTCGCCTTCTGTAAATTTCACCTGCAGCTCCTGGAGCTGAGCATCCACTTTTTTCCGCTTGTGCTCAGCATCGCCTTTGCCCTGCAGAAGAGCCTTCACCTCATTGGACAGTTCAACCTTCTCACTTTCCAGAGCTTGTTTTGCTTTTTCAAGATTTGCTTTCACCTGAAGAGGAAAAGAAAAGGCAACAAAACCCCTCAGACTTTACATATGGATGATCCAGTGAGTACCTGTTTTTCCAACAAGCAAGTTAATGCTGTATGTTTAGCAGTTAAGTTGCAGACTGCTTACTCAGAAAAAAAAAAGATGAACAGCCTGTCACTGATTATCAGGAGACAATCTAACAATCAGAGAAGGTAACAACACAGAACCAAGTCCTGCATTATCAGATTTCCAAATTAGAGGTTGTACAAGCTAACAAGTGCTAGCAGTGAGAAGAATGTCTTGGATGTGCAGTCTAACATGCCGAACAGGAGAAAAAAAGAATGAATGGCACTATTTAGAACAGCTTTATATATGCTTCATGGAGCAAAACTATCTACCAAGGGAAGAACAACACATGTATGAGTATCATGAACACTTTGTGCTCTTCTGCACTGTCATTTCAGGTTGACTGCTTTGGCCCTATGTCATCTGTTCCACATACCCGTTTGGTTTGTTCTAACTGCTCTGCCAGCTCTTCAATAGCTTGTGAATGTTTCTGCCTTATCTCTTGGATTTGAGCCTCATGAGTCTTTGCCTCATCTTCAAGGGTCTTCTTCAAAACCGTTACTTCTTGTTCTCTCTTTGACCTGCAAAATTCACAAATTCCATTTAGATGCCAAGGAGGGAATCAAACTGAGGTGTATATCCACCAACAGCACCTCTAATGAATGAAAATGCCAAGGTCTGTTTAGGCTATAAAGATACTTTTCAAAGGTAGCACTTAGCACTGCATCCTTCTTGAGTGCAAACTGGTACCATTATTTCTGCCTAAGAAGCAACAGTCTGAAAGTACCAATATTCAAGGGGAACCACTATTACTTTGGTTAGGGAGCAAATCAACTTTCTGACATCAGGTGAGGTAATACAGTTCGGACGAGGGCTTGCACACCACCTCCTCCTTCTGTAGTCACTGAGGCCACTAACCAGTGATAAGGGCAAAGATTTGCTAAGGTAAGAGACTGAATACAGCAGAATTATTAAAAACAGCCAAATCCAAACCCAAATAAAGATAAAACAGTGCCACGTTGGAGTTACCTCAGCTCCTGCTGAGCAGCTGTAGAATCTAGTGTGTCTTCTAGCTCTGTTTTCAATGCCTCCAGCTCTTCTCCCAGATCCCGCTTCTGTTTTTCAGCTTTGTTCCTGAATGCTCTCTCTGACTCCAGGTCCTCCTGCAGCTCAGTGATCTGGGATTCGAGTTCCCTGATCTTCTTCAGGGCCATGTTCTTCTGCGCTGCCTCTTCTTCCACTCTGTGTTCAACATAAGGTTCTGGTCAGAGCAGACTTAAACCATACACAAATTAAGACAACCTGTCCTACCAAAAATAATCAAGAAAAGCTGGTATTGGTCAGCTCTACAGTGTTATATTCCGACTGATCCATATACCATCTACAAATCCTAAGCTCCATCTCCCAATACTTGAGACAGAGCAATTACCTTAAAGAAGGGGACAGAGAGGGACTGACAACAGAAGAAAGCAGAAGAGAAAGCACCATTTTACAAGGGAAATCGGACACTTTACTGAGTAGATGAATACAGCAACTACCAGAGGGACACCAGTGTGCTGCCACTACTTTTTAATCACAGCTTAAGGATTACTACTCCAGTCAAATGTATGCAGTGCCTATTGCATCCATAGTCAAGTTCTGGACAGAGAATGCGGCAGTGAGCAGCAGCTAAAGAACTCTAATGCCAAGGACATGGATCTTAAGTAGTCCACAGGCTAAAATACAACATCTACAGGTTGCATTTATCCCTATTCACCCTATTCCAAGTGACACAAGACAAGAAATACTTCCCAACCAGGTGGTCCCTGAACTCCACAGGTCAGGTTCTCACCTAGCTAAGGCTGCCTGCAGCTCCTCTTCCTTCTTGGCCAGCTGCATTTTGAGTTCTGCAATCTGAGCCTGCAGTTCAGCAATCTGGTCATGCAGATCAGTGGAGTCTCCTTCAAGCTTCCGACGAGTCTTTTCCAACTCTTGCCTCTGCTTTTCTTCGCGTCGCAGGCGTTCTGATGGAGATGGGGACACATTAACTTACACACTCAGAACATTGTACGAGCACAGAAAAATAAACCTATTTAAGCAATACTTTCTTTCCTGATAACACAACTGTCCAAACTGTAGCTGGATTGCATTATTTTGTCAGGACCTATACAGGCATCTACTCCATCTACTCTATTTTGCCCTCAAAATATATCTGGGCAATTTCCCTTCCCCTCACCTTACAGCTGAACCTCCGTTTCCCACTCTCACTGTAACAATGCAAACACAATGCCAGCCTCACACCACACAGGCATAAGCACCCATTTAGTGGTGCTGAACACAAGGTCTGCTCTCCCTTTACTGAAACTAGACAGGCAGTCTCCAGAAGAATATCCTTCTAGAACTCTGAAGAACTTGTGCAAACAGGCTATCAGAAACAGCACTAACCCTGACAGATTGATGCTGCTGGAAGTAGAAAAGTGGAAACACTTCCACAGCAGGAGAAGAAAGAGAACCAGCCTCTCTTCTCCATTGGCCTGGCTGCTTTGGAGAGGATTTTTATTTGGATCAAGGGCTCAGCTGACAAGGCACATAACCTTCAGCCAGACAAGAGCACAGCTCTATCAAACTGATCAATAGCTCACACACTATAGACTAATTTTTAACCCTTCAGAAACTTGGGAGGACTAAAACTCTTTCAGAAATGAAACTGAAGTTCAACAAATTTTAACAAGAAGCCACCTAAAACTAATTAGGCAAGGTCTTTACAGGATCTATCTTAAAAAAAAAAAACAAAAACCAAACCAAAAACCAAAACCACCTTCAAGGTCAGTGATCATGGCCTCATGCTTATTCTTCAGTTTGGCTAAACTCTTAGATTTTTCCTCTTCCTCTGTCAGATTTGTTGTAAATTCAGACATTCTGTCTTCCAAGAGTTTCTTTTCCTGCAGAATTGAGAAAGTGGAGTCAAAAGAGTTGCTGGAATTACAGGGTATTTTTCCAGATCTGACTGCTTAGAAATGTCAATGACATGAGTGCCTACTCCTGCTACAAGGAATCTCAAAGAAAGAAATCCTTTCAGGATCACAAACAGAATTCAAATAAATTTAAAGTTAAATTTAAATGAAAGATATGATACCCCTTTCAAAACTGAAAGGGAAGTCTGTTTATAAAATAATTTGATACTGATTGGCATAACAATGCATCAGAAAATGTTTGCTCATGGATCATTATTTAGTGAAAGTTATTTAAATATCATACAATACTGACTGTTGAGAATACAGGCAGGCAGTTACTTTCAAAAATTCAGGTCAGAATTCCAAAGACAAGACTGAATTAATTAGTAAGTTTTCCTGTAGCAGGGAAAAGCTCAGCCTGTAGTGGTTTTCTCCAAGAGAAACACCAGTGCATCTTTAGCATGTGGAAGATGATGTGGGGGGTTTTACCTTAGCCAATTTGAGATTCTGATCTTCCAGAACTAGCACATCTTCTTCCAATTTCTTCAATTTGGCCTCTGTGGTCACTTTTTCTAGCTGCAGCTTCTGCCTTGCACTTTCCTCTTCCTCAAGCTGCTCCTCTAGCTCCTTCATAACACCCAAAGAAAAGCAAAGTATTTGTCAGTGCTGCTCACTAATCCATGGAACAGCACAGTAGCAATACTAGAATGGAAGGTTTCTTCACCCTTCCTTCAAGGTATTATCAGTAGGTCCTAGACTGATATCTCTGCCATGACTTAATGCAACATACTGCATGCCAACCAACCAACACATTTTTGAGCAGAATAAACAATGCTATTTTGCAAAGAATACTACCATTCCTAAAACAAAGCAAAGACTTGTCTAATTGTTTGAGAAGCGGCCATCACCTTCAAGAATGGAACAACTCATTCCAGACGACCGACTGAATGCCTCAGGCTCAGTACCAGAACTGCTGTGTTCTATTGCTGTTTCCACAGATGGATTTTCCCATGCCTCTTTCTCCCTCCTTTCTCTCTTTCATTTCCCTCCAAGCTGAGGCAAAAGAACCATTCTATCCTCACTATCCTTTTTACTGACAAGAGACAGCATTCCTAAGGCATTACCTGGATGTTCTGCTGCATTTTCTTCTTTTCAGCCTGCAGATGTTGACACCGTTCTTCCTCTTCCTCCACCCTTGCTTCCAGATCATGACATATCTCCTCCAGCTCTTGTTTCTTGGCTGTCAGGCGAGCTCTTATCTCCTCAGCTTCAGCACACAGTTCAGTTTCTGCTTGCAACTGTTCCTGCAGCTGCATCTTCTCTGCCATTAGCTATATTGGATGCAAACCCAGAAATAAGACAAGCTCCAATTTACCAAAGCACTTAGCAATGTGTGTTAAGTGAAGTTCTGTGCTCCTCTCTTCCACAGTTAGTTTTAAACATTGCAGCAGTCTCCTGCTGTTAACCAAAAGCTAACTATCAAAACACGGTTTTAAGTGCGTGTTCTTCTTCACAAGTCAGAAGCTGCAACCAGAAATTATTCACAAATTTCTCAAGACCATATCCATTTGAAATACGGATACTATTTCCACTTACAAAAGTAACAATTATCAGCTCTATGGGAAAAAACCAACCCTGCTCCCACCTTCTCTGTTCCCAACAAAAAGGATTCCGTTAATGACAAGACTGAATTCTTCAACCAGCTTGCAGTAACACTCAGCCAAAGGAGAATTTTTTTCCTATAATGGCTACAGAAGGGCAACAGGTAGTCACTGTACAAAAAGACCTGCTGCAGGAAATGAGCTGCAAGAAGGGCAAAGGAAAGTGAACAAAAGGCAGCCAAATCATGTTCCAGCAATTTGGAATCCTGCAGTTTGTCCATCAGACCAAGAAAGCAAAGCAGGTGCTCTCAAGCAGATGGACAGGCAGAGAGAGAAAAATTTTTACACATCAGATTTGCAAAACTCACCTGAGCCTGGAAGGTCTCCATCTCACTCAGTCTATTTTCTGCAGCCAGCTGCTTCTCCTTGACCTTTATTAGTTCTTCTTCCTTGGCCATCATCTCCTCCTCCTGTCTGCTCACTTGCAGAAGGGGCTTCACCTGAAAGGGAAACCAAGGGAATGAGATGTGTATAAGGAATAACAAAAACATGAAGAAATGCTCTTGTACTCAAGAGAAGCATTGACTAAAATAACATTTTAGGTAAGTTTCTTATCTGAAGGACCAATCAACTATTTCGTTGGGGGTGGGGGGGAAGACTGGGGGAATTATACAGAACTAGGTATCACCTACTCTGTCAATAGCACACTTTCTGCCAGTCCATTTATTCTCCTCCAGGATGGGATGCATCAGGAAAGGGTTCAGTAAATTCCAGACCCTCAACGGTTAAGTAGTAGTAGTAGTAGTAGTAGTAGTTAGAGAATACAAAAGTTACTATACAATGGAGAAATTCATAGGTAAGTCAATGTCATACAAGGGGACTTCTGTAAGGTTTTTGGCATGGTACCCCAAGATCTTTCTCTCTAAACTGAAGGGATATTGACTTGATGGGTGGAGTGTTTGGTGATCAAAGAACTGTCTGGGCTAAATCCAGAGGAGGATTCTGCCCCTCTTCTCTGGTGAGCCCCACCTGGAGTGCTGCATCCAGGTCTGGGGTTCTCAGCCCAGGAAAGATATGGACTTGTTTGAGTGGGTCCAGAGGGTCACAAAAATGATCAGAGGGCTGGAGCACCTCTGCTATGAAGACAGGCTGAGAGAGCTGGGGCTGTTCAGCCTGGAGAAGAGAAAGCTTCAGGGAGATCTCAGAGCACCTGTCAGTATATAAAAGGGGGTTCACAAAACAGAGGGGGCCAAACTTGTTAGGAAGGCTTGTTGTGTCAAAAAGGTAATGGTTTTAAGCTAACAAAGAGTAGATTCAGACTTGATAAAGAAAGAACTTTTTTACAATAAAGGTGGTGAAACACTAGAACAGGTTTTCCAGAGAGGTGGTGGACAGATGCCCTATCCCTGAAAACATTCAAGGTCAGGCTGGACGGGGCTCTGAGCAAACTGATCTAGTTGAAGATGTCTTAGTTCATTGCAGGGGGATTGCAAAGGGAAAATTCTTACCTTGGTGAAGAGCCTCCACCACTGCCAGTTCCGCAGTTTCAGATAGGCAGCACAGTTTCTCTGAAGCACTTTCATAGCTGTCAGCTGCTGCTGGCGCTTGGCAAAGGCTCTGCAAAGCAAGTGGAGATAAGACAAAGGAACCCAGAGCAGCACACAATTCACACCATCAAGCCTTTTCTTAGATACTTCTGTGTTTTTTCTTTAGAAGGTTCCCTCCCAAAAAACTAGCAGTTTCCAGTGAACTTTCTCTTGATTTTCATTTTTTTTTTTCTGCTCAGGTAAGAGTGGCTCCTTTTTCCTTAATCCAATTTCCTATTTTAACAAAATTTCCCTCATGTCTTCTATTCTGAAAAGCTTTACTATCTTCACTTCCAAGAAGGGGGATCTGAAGCAGAGGTGTGTTTTCCCACCAAACTGACAGGTACTACTTTTGATCTTAGAACTGTACCGATTGCAGCCCTACCTGATAGCTTAAGAGAAACCCTACCCCTCCTGTATCAATACCATACTAAGACTTGTCAATTTGCACCTTCACAGCACTTCTGTCAAAAACTTGATCTGCTGCATAGGATTATCACAGAGAAGAAGAGGCTTTACTGCTCAGGTAGTTTCTGGGATACAGCACACAGAGATTCTTGCAGGTGCCAGAAGTCTGGCATTACAGAGATGAGAAAACCCTAAAAGACCATTAACTGTTATATACAATAAATAAATCATGACCTTTCTGAAAAAAAATCATTTCTAGACATAATTATTTCATTTTTTTTTAAGATAAACTTGTGCTTGAATGGGAGAAATACATGTTTATGATGAAATACATAATTATGACTTCAAAAATCACTGTACTTACTTTCTGGCCAGGTAGCCTCTGCAACATGCTTGGAATCCAATAATGACATCTGTGATCTTCAGGTCTCTCTCTTCTTCAAGATGAGCAAGGACTCCAGCTCTGAAAAACACTTTACTCTGTCCAATTCTGTAAAGGTTGGAATCCAGCTCCAATGCTTTGATCTAAATAGAAAAAGAGAGAAGAATTTATGTCCTGCAAAGACTATTCCATGTGAAACATCACAAAACATTTGTGGCTTGTGGCTCTAAGACAGCCCTTCTCTACAATGGGCCACTCAGGCAAACCAAAGTTACCAACTCCCAATAAATTCCTGGCCTATCCCAATTAGAGGAGCTGAAGCTCAGCCAAACACAGCATCAAACAGAGGTAATCAGAGACAGAAAATATGAGAAAGCATCATTTAATAGAGGTATCACATCAAGTATTCAGAATACAAGGATGCTGTGAGGAATGCATGTCTAGTCCCGAGAGCCCTCTTCCTTTTCTAGAAGAAACATGTTTGTTGATCCTTCCCATTTGCTTTTTCTCAATCCTATCTTTGTCCAAAAAAGACATCCCAACCCAACCTTCCTTTCATGGATTTGCTGCCAATGCTTATATTAGCTAAGCTAGGAAGAATCAGCTATACTCCTGTAAGACAGAAAAGTGGGAATCCCTTACGACCAAGCTCAATTCAAACCTAATCATCAAGCTAGAGCCAAAGCTTTCCCTTTGAAGCAGGCAATTCCACAAAACTAATTGGAGCCTTTGCTGAAAGGATTTGTCAGCAGCTGGCCATTACAAAAAGTTTACTGAAGCTCATACTTTAAGCATGTGCTAAAGATAGCATTATACTGCTGGTATCTCAAAGTATGCATCTGTGGAAACAGAAAGGACCTCTTGCCTAGGATTATTGAATCTCATGCCAGACAAAAGCCTCCATCCATGAAGCCAAGAGGAAGCTTTTTGCACCCTTCTCTCAGACAAAACATTTGACTTTGGAATTTTAGTCTGTGAGTACAAGTTATTTTTAGCATGCACAACTCCAACTTTTAAACCACACCCATAAAGTTTATTCTATTCAATCAGAGTTTCTGGGATGCTTTACCATCAGCACGCAAGCCTGCTTTCCATCCATAAATCCTTTGGGAATTGCATTTGGAGTTAAGATTTCATATCTGAAAATGAGAAAGCATCAGACTAGTCACACAAGTGTATTTAAAAACAATGAAAGAAATCAGTATGCATTCCTATGCCATTGTGAGTTCAACAGTTTTTCAAAAAACACTGCCCCTCTAGACAGCAGAAAATGAAGCAGCAGCCTTGGAAAGGGTTCTCTATGCCTCATCTTAACTACAGCCTTACGGGAGAAATCAAAAATGCTTTTGGGAGGCTTTATGCCAGGGAAAACCAAGGTACAGATGTGTTGTCTTTGCCAATTTTTCAATCTAGTTGCGATAAAAGACTTCCGCTTTTGTACTAGTGTCTAAACTTTGCCAGGCCAAAGACTGCTTCGAATTCTTTTCTAGGGCTCACCTTTGTCTGAATTCCTGGAATACAACTCTGTTGGGGAAACCTTGACGACAAATACGGATTCCCTCCAGCACTCCATTACAGCGAAGCTGGTCAAGGACCAAGTGGGGGTCCAGTTTTCCAGCCTAGTGAAGAAAATGTACCATAAAGCTTTTACAAAAAGGGCTTACCCCCTTTGCTTCTCCCTCTCTCTTACTTGTTAAGGAGCCAGTTCTCTCTTTTCCAGTTAGAAGCAATGGAAAGCTTTTATGCCACCTTAAGAACTGCAAAGATCAGTCCCCAAAATTTTAGTAAGCATACGGTTATTTAGGATAACCTTAAAAAATACCCTGAGAAAACAGGGCCTCTTCCAGATCTCTTGCAGAACCTGACAAAAGCCATCAACCCAGCCACACGCCCCAGGAAGCCCATGTAAGAATGCATGGGCTGTGCTGTTATAAGCTGTCTTTACCTTTTTCTCATGGTTGGGGATAATGCAACGGACAAAGTTGGGGTTGGTGTTCCTCAAGGTAGCCATCAGTTTAGCCAGTTGTTCTTTGTAGAGCTGTCCCACTGTCCGGAACATTCCCTTCCTGGTTTTAAAGGCCCCTGGCAATGCTGTATCTGACATACCAGCTACCTGATCCAGCCCAACAATACGGTCCACTAGAGAGAGCACAGGAAAGAGCATTAAAATTCTGCCACAAACAAAGGAAGCATTGGGACATACAAAGAACATTTGGGTAGAACAGGATAAATGAGAGGAGCCGCAGGATCCTTTTTGCTTCATCTCTACACAAATGTCGACTCCTGTACAAAATTTGTGCAGGGATAGGAGCAGGAAGGAAAAGAAAGCATCAGCTCACTACAGGAAGTTTGAGTGATGGAGTCAAACTCAATCCCAAACAAATTCTACTGATGCCCTGGATGGCAGCACTGGAAGAGCAATCTAGAAGTGAGTTTCAGACGCTTCTACTTGCTTAGCTTAGAATGAAAAACAACATGAGCTCTAGCTGTTAGCCCAGCAGAGTCAACTATTAGTTAACTCTGATCCAGGAGGGGCCACAGACAGAGAAAAAGCCCAGCTTCACTCTTGCATTACAGGCAGGACTGTCATAACCAATGATTAGAAATGTCCTATCTACTTGTAAACTGAACAAGCACAGTAAAAGGCATGACAAAACCCAAACCTCAGGATACTACTGCTTGAGCTGTTTTTGGAGTACAAGTATTCCATGACACAGACATGAACAACGGAACTAGGAGAAAGTCAGAACTCCCTGCCCCAAGTTTCTCCACTATGCCACAGTGACATCCAAGCATTGATGAAACTATCACCTTGATGGACGGACACCACAGCTTTTTTTTTTCCCTCAACAGAAGTCAGCTAGATCTAGCTAGTCAGCTAGATAGTAGCAGGAGCAAGAATAAACTGAAGTTTTACTTCTTCCCGTTGCTTTTCTACATAGACATAAAAATTCACCTATCCAGCAAAAACCAACTGTATCACTAGAAATTTCCACACTTCCAATACACTTTCATTAAGGGCTTCAAGCTACTCTTCACCACCTTTAGTGGTTGGCTGATGTCTACACTCAGGGTCCCAATCTTCACTTCAGAAAATACACCAGATTGTGCTCAACTGTCTTCTGATTTAAAAAAAATGCAGCTGCTAAGAGACACCCTACAAAAGAATAAACTAGAAAGAGTATTCTCATTTACAGCTAATATTAACTAAAAACTGTTCACTTCTAGAGCAGCTGTTGGAATAGGGTCAAGGTTGTCTTATCAGAAAGAAAAGAAGGCTATGTTACTAGATGACATCACAGGGAAGTCCACAGAAGTGCATCCCAGATTGTGGCTATGCCAATACTCAATCTTGAGCCCTGCAATGTACTTCAGGATAGTGAAAAGGACAGTCACTTGCAAAAGAAGATCCATCTAAGAACAATAAATGAAAACTGATAAGCTGTGGTCAGTTGACATTTCAAGCCCAGAAGTAGTCTCACACAGCAAAGGCGTTGTTAGGCACAACTTGCTGATGGCCATTTTTCATCCAGGACGAGTTCCTCTGTCAAACCCTCTTTTAAATCATCAGCTGCTGAAGTGAAATCGCAGTACTAAAATGAATGTTAAACTGGAATTCAGTTTCTATGCAGTCTCAGAAATCTTCCTCCCATATCTTGCAAGAAATACAGCTGTGCTAGCTCTACATTCAAACAGTTGACAGGGATTTGTTCCTACTCAAGTTGTGCAAGAGCAACTTTAAGCACCTGAATGTGTCTGTATTTTTGTACCCACTTTCAAGGTGAGTTTTACTTTTGTTTCCAAGTCCATGAGGAACTACTAGCACAAAGCAGAGGAAATGAACAAGAAAGACAGGCAGGTACGACAAAGGGACAAAGAGAAGTTAACGGAAGCATTTCTTGCATGGCTCTAGGATGCATCACACACATGACAGGACAGCTGGGTTTCTCAGTCACCTGGTTCTAGATGAAGAATAGGAAAGTGTTGATAGAAATAGGCTCTCTGAACCTTCTGCATCTCTGCAACAGACAGAGACATCAAAGAAAACCTACCACAGAAAGTGACAGTAACAGTAAGACTCAAAACCAGATAAAACTCAGAGAAGATAGAGTAAAATACTGAACAACACTGCAGAAAGGGCACACTTAGTTGCAGGATTGAAAACAGATTCCACTTCAGATCTTGAGTGTCGCAGCTATACAAGCTGCTGGCTCATAATGGTACATTCATATTTTATCCCAGTATTCCTCACTTTGAGACAGAATTGCTATATATGCAGCAAGTTTAACAGAAGTTGATGCAAATGAACCTTTCTCTTGAGTTACAGTGACCCTTTAATGAAATATCATGATCTAAGCAGATAATGCTCATCTTGGTGGCTTAGTCTTCAGGGGAAAAAAGCAAAACAGCTCATCACAGGCCTTTGATGCTCAAGCTCTTTCACACAAAAAAAGAGCAAACAAATGAAATGAAGTTCAATTACGTACCATCTTTCCACAGCTCAGACACAAACTTATCCGACGACTGGTGCAGAAGAGTGGCGATGTTATCGTTCAGTGGATCCATGTTCTTCATCAGCCATTCGTCTGCCTTGTAATCCACCTGGAGAAGATAAACACATCAAGAAGCTTGGGATGGGCAATTTTCTGCAGCCCAATATCCAACAACATCTGGCACAGTCTAGAAAAGTATCACCAAGGTTTGCACAACGACAGATTACCTAACCATCCTTGGATTTGCCTTCTAAGTAAGCACACCTACGAATTTCCAACCCTCACAAAAAGCTGCATGTTCTGTTCTGTCGGTAAAGGGAATGGATTTGCAATGCTACCATCCAGAGTGACACAATAAACAGCTGCATCAGCATTTTTGGTGATGAAGTCTTGATGCAGGTTTCCTCTGAGCAGTACCTCCAGTCTCACCAAGTCACACAGAACAAATTTAAATTGCTGCCAGTTTGACATGTCTTGAAGTATAAATATAGATAAAATTACAGGCAAGTAAGGCCTTCTTAGACCCTGTAAGCTTCTCTGCAATGGAACACTTTCATGAAACCTTCTGATGGTTTCTCGTAGGCAACCATTTTGGTAAGTAGCCATTTCTAAGAAGTAATGGCTATAATTAATTATTCCAACCTTCACATTTTAGTTATTAATTCTTTACCTTGCCAGCATAGTGTATGATACAGAAGTCAGCTTTGTCTTTCAGCTGTTTTGGCTTCTGAAATTTGGGGTGGGTGCCTTGTTCTTGAACAACTTTTTCCACAAAGCTTTTGTCTGTTGCTTTAGGGAACCAGCACTCTTCATCCAGCAGAGCCAGTATACCAGGAGGTCCAGCCTTAAAGATGGGAAACATCAAAACATTATTAACTACATGACTACAATGATAATTAACACCTTTAGATGGCTAGAGGAGCAAAAAAAAAAAACTAAGCCTGATCCAGATCACATTCACCTCTTGTATGATATCAGTTAAACTACTTCCATTGTAATATAAATTTTTAATAGTTCTTCAATATCCACATCTGAATTCTGACCATTTTTATGAGAAAGTCTCTTCTGTGACATTTGTCTAGGTTGCCTTTTTGGGAAAAGATATTTTTAATAGAAGAAATATTATTATACGGTTCTCTAAATATATTCAGGTGTCTAAATGCAAAAGGCCATAGCAGAAAATTTCACAAACTAGTCCTTACTATTGGAACATCTGCTATGAAATCTGTAAATTCTTAAGTTTCATTAGAGCAAAATGAAAGCAACAGAGTTCACAGCTTCTCATCACACCTGTAGTTAAGTAAGGAAGTTCACACTTCTTATGGCAAGCTGCACATACATCTAGCACCATGCAGACCTACACAAGTGAGGATACTAGAGAGGGAAAAGCGGTCAATTAGATCCATTTTCATGCAGTGTTTCCTACAGAACTGATACTAACAGCCTCATTGGTGACACACTTTCATGCAAAGAAGAAACTGTTCACTCCTGCTTCTAATCATATTATGGTGTAGGTAGAGGATAACAAAAGCTAGAGGGCCAGAGATGATGTCCTCAATGACAAAATCAGTGCAGCCACTTGCTGCTGGACAGTAAAACAACAAACTTACCGGCTTCTCTATGAGGTCAATGCAGGGCTGCAGGTCCAGGCCAAAGTCAATGAAATTCCACTCTATGCCCTCCCTCTGGTACTCCTCTTGCTCCAGAATGAACATGGTGTGGTTAAAGAGCTGCTGCAACTTTTCATTTGTATAGTTAATACACAGCTGCTCAAAGGAGTTCAGCTAATGAAGAAAAAAGCAGAAACATGTTTGAGCAATTGCTTGTGAAGACACACCTAGCATCCTATTAGCACAAAAGATGGTATCTGTGGTTCAGGAATCTAAGCTAGAGTGGGGCAGACAGTCCACTGTCAATAACCCCCTTGGATATGAACTGCCTGTTCTGTCACATGCCACTGCACACTGCTGCAATCCCTTGGGAAGTTCATACACACCGGTTCTCAGACTTTGCAAAAGAATGTTTAGCTGTAAACAGCAGAAGACTTACTGCAACTATTTAACCTGGGACAAGAAAGGACTCTGGTTTTCTCACAAATGCAGAGCCAGCAAGTCCTCTGCATAGGAAGAAGCAGCACCAGAAGCCTGAAGACAAATTCCTAAAAGTGTGTGGACTGAAAAGTCCCTTTTAAATCCTCATATAAAGTCAGAGCAAGGAAAGTGAGGGAAATTTCTATAAAATTTCCAGATTTCTTCAAACAGTAAGGACAAGGTTAATAACCCACAGTGTATTTTTACGTTTGACCGCACAAATCATAATGCGGTTTCCAAAGAAAGTGGTCCTGTTCTAATTCCTCCCTATTTAATAATTCCTAACTATGTTATTTCTTCTCTTCTTTTCATGAGATCCAGCAACTGTGAAGTCAAAGGTATACCAATAAGAGAGAGAGAGGGGAAAAAAAATACCCCCCAAAACCCAACCAACAAACAAACAAACAAAAACCCAACCCCAATGCCAGCTTTTCTGTGTCTCAGTTTTCTATTTCATTAATAAATGGTCCAATTAATTCTACAGCTGTTAATGAGTTAGACCCAGTGTAACATAACACAGGTTGACAGGAGATGCCTTGCTGGGATAATGGTAGTATACTTCTTTTTTGATGGCAGTCTGTGTCTGCTTCAGATTATAACGCAAACCACATCCTAAAATTATTTAATAGAATCCCTTAACAGTTCACTGTAATCTAGAGAGAGAGCTCACATTTCCTTTCTCTCCCATCTCTCCCTCAACTTTCCTTCAGCTCTTCCTCTCCTACACTTATCTTGAATGAGACTTGATGCTGATTCCCCTTCTTGTGGACTTCACATCCTTATAAAGAGTGTGTTATTTCCCAGTTGTAAAGCTATTTCCTTCTGCAATCTTTGCTCCATATTAAAACCGTGCTGAGTGCAAGGACCTGACATCTACTTACCTCAAAAATCTCAAAGCCAGCAATGTCAAGGATTCCAATGAAGGAAGCACCCTGTCTCTTGGTCTTATCCAAAGCCTTGTTGATGCGCATAACCAGCCACCGGAACATCCGCTCGTAAGTGGCTTTGGCCAGTGCTTCAATGGCAAAATCAGCCTAAACAGCAAACAGACCAACATCAAAAGTTGCATTATAAACCAAAGAAAGGCACAGATTACACTGCTTCAGGATCTAGCAGCACAACTGTAGTCTGACATTTTCTCTCCACCAGGAAATTCACCAAACAAGGCTTATTTCAGTTTATTCCAAATGAAAAGTAGATGGCATAGTGATATTCCATATACAAGAGCAAAGAATTTGTCTCTAAATTAGTGTGTCAAAACCAAATTTCAGGATCCTACCTGCTGGAGGAAACAAGAGCTGGTATTAAAGAAAGAAAAACTATGCCCAGTTGCTCCCAAAAACTGTAGTAACATGGAGTACTTCATAGGCCAAAGGAAATAACTTAAATTCTTTTGTAACTTTGGATTTATGAAGCCCAATCCCTCCCTGCCACTACCCTACCTGTGTTTGACACAAATACTACATGTAGTAAGAAATTAAACATCAAAAGGGACAAGCAGCACGGAAAGGCAACCTCTGACTTTTTCCAGACTTCAATCTCTTACCAATCCCTTCCATGTTACAGGGCCATGTTTCTTTATTTAGAGGATAATGCTGTGTTCGTAAAGAAGCCAGGCAATGAGTAAGCACAGGGGTTTGCTCCATTCAATGAGCTCCTAGGTCAGGTTTCATTTACAGCACAACCAGTCAAGAACGTTACAAAAGTTCCAATCAATTTCATCGAAGAGCGGCAAATTCTTCTATCTTAGTAGATGACCCACTCAAAAATAGTGCTTTCTGTATTGCACCAACTTGAAAATGTCACCCTTTCATACCACACTGAAAGTACTAACTTCCCCCGGGACAGCCGGTCACCAAAATTAGAGGACTTGTGCTCTCTTTCCTTTTTTTTTAAAAGAGAAAAGGTGCTAAGGGACAGGGTGAATTCTATCTTTATACAGATTACATGAACAAGCAATATATTATGCTAGAAGCAATATATTACGGCACAAATTTCGAATGTGCTTGCCATACATTGCAATCATGTAGTGTTAGTAAACACTACAGGAAGCTCTGATACATTCATTAGCAGTGCAGCAGTAGGATTGGAGACCAAAGTACTCATTCATTTTTTGGGAATGCCTACCTGTTCTTTGGTCTGAGCTTTCTGGACATAGTCTCGTCCAACTTTGATGCGAGGAGTTAGGATACCTCTAGTGAAATCTGTCACGTTGATACCCAAAAGGTGAGACACCTTCTGAGCAGCTAAAGATGGTTAAGAGGAAACAAAAAGATTCATATTACTCTGTTTTTCTTACAGAAAGCAAGAGAAAAAGAAATACATTCTGACAACTGTCTTTAGAAAAGTCAGGAAACAGCTCACAAAAAAGATTAAAAGAAAAACAGGTTGCTGAGACAAAATACCTTCCTAACAAAAAACACACTCTTAAAAAACCCTCTTGCAGTTTACTACAGTTTACTGAGTTTCTCCAGAAGCCACTAGAGTATATTTGAAGTAACAGCCTCATACAACTAAATTGTAACACAGAAGCTTTAGAAAGGTCATTGTCTGTAATCAATCTAAAAATACATCAGATAATGGATTCTTAATCAAGCTAATTGTTCTGTCTTCATCTACTGATTAGTCTTTGAGACAACTCTGTATTTCAGATTCAAGATCCAAAACCTAAACGGTTTGCTCTCCTCCTTAAAATGACATTTAGAGCATATCTTAAATAATAACAGCCAAAAAACCCCCCACTTAGTGATAAATTAGCGACATCTGCACTTCTGCAGTACATCTACAATGAAGATCTAAGAGTTAAGTCTTCCAACAAATAGTCTTCTATCATGTGAAACATGGCACAATTTAGACATTCAACAATGGGCAGTGCAATTAAAATATGCACATATGCTTTTATATCCACCATAAAACTATCCACCACCTTACTCTTACAGTTACCAGACTACCTACAAAGGCAGCAAAGAACATTCCTTAAAATCTGATAGCATAGGTTTGAAGGAGCAATTACTGTAGCTCGTTTAAAACACACACTCCACATATTCCAGTAGAGTAATCCTTTTCATCTGTTTGATGGCGTGTACTTCCTGCCTAGCCCTACCACAGGAACAGTGTCACATTCCTGCCCGTGGGTGGCTGGAAACACATGCCTGGCAGAACACTGTGTATTCATATAGGGCATGCCAGCTCCTCTGACAAATAATTCACCCTGTGGAAAAACAGGGCTCCAGCATTCCATACATACTGCAATACATTCTCCCACTTGCAAGAACTTCCTGTAGGCTTTTCTGCTGCACTTTTCTTCGGTGTGGGGCAGGAGATCGGTTACCTGTATTGTCTGGCATAGAGGCTTGGTCTGTGTTACGCTCCTTCTTGAAGACTATGTTGCCAAGTTGAAGAACACCTGAGATAACCTTCAGCAGACCTTTTAAAATAGTAATAATAATAATAACGGCTTAGTGTCATACATCACCAAAATATGACCCAGTTATCCATATTACCCAGTTATCTTTCCTAACTTGGTAAAGAGGTCCATCTCAGGATCCCAAAAATCCTTCTGAAATTTAGGAAAAACACCACAGGTTACTCCTCTAAACGACTCCCATTCAGGACAAAGGACTTGCTTTGTCATTGCTATGCAAGACTACACAGCCTAGAAATGTACCTATTTTCAACATCTCTATAAAATAGTGAGACAGGGCTGAGGGTAAAGTGCCACCTACAACAACTGTATTTTTTAATAAAACACTTTTTTCTCAGCTTGAGGATAAAAACTCTTGCAAAGAATTCATACTCAATTTTCCTCAACAGTAACTGTTGAACAAAGGAAAGAGACAGTGAAGAGTACACCCCAATTAAAGATTTTGTTTCTTTAACCCCGTAACACTTTCAGTTCCCTCACCAAGATCTGTAGTCCTTGCAGACACACATTGTAAAGTACAGAAGGCAGCAGGATGTGGGCAAAAGTGCCTGTACCGTAACTATTACTCATTATATGCTGAAGCACCCTACCCCATTGCTAATGATACATTCATACTCTTCAAATGATGCACATCAAAAAAGCCAAACTATCAGATGCCAAGACAGGGAAGATGGTGTCAATTCAATTTTCACTACATATCAAAGTTCATTGCATAATAGCTTCCAGTTGCCTTGAGCAAAGTAAACTGCCAGTCACTTGAAGAGGATCTTCTAATAAAAGTATTTTTTGTCCCTCCAATTTCTATTTGTTTATGCTGATTTTGGCTGGGGTAGAATTAATTTTCTTCACAGTACCTGTGTTCTGGATTTGTGCTGGAAACAAGTGTTCATAACACAGGAGGAGGCTTGGGGTACACAAGAAGATGGGAAAGGACACAGCCAGGACAGCTGACCCCAACCTACCCAAGGGATATTCCATACCACATGGCATCATGCTCAGCATATAAAGCTCAGAAAAGAAGGAAGGGGAGGATGTTAGGAGTGATAATGTTTGTCTTCCCAAGTCACGGTGTGATGGAGCCCTGCCTTCCTGGATGTGGCTGAACACCTACCTGCCCCTGTGAAGTGGTAAATGAATTCCTCATCTTGCTTTGCTTCACTTGCATGTGCAGCTTTTGCTATACCTGTTAAACTGTCTTTATCTTGATCACTTTTACTATATTAATTATCTCTCCCATCCTACTGGGCAGGAGTGAGTGAGCAGCCATGTAGGGCTTAGTTGCCAACTGCAACTAAACCACAACACTATCACAAAAAGATATGTTTTAAGAAAACATCCTTTTGATAAGAGAGTGAACAAAGGCTCCATTAGGAGCAACAGAAAAGAAATATATCTTTGTGACTGTCCCACTCTGCTCTGCACTGGTGTAGCCTCAACCTCAGGTCCTGGGTGCAGTTTTGGGTACCACAATATCAGAAAGATATAAAGCTACTAAGGACTGTCCAAAGGATGGCTATGAAGATGGCAATGAGCCAAGAGAAAGCCACAGCAGGAGTGACTGAGGTCACTTGGTTGTTCAGTCTGGAGGAGACTGAGGAGGGGACTTCAGAGCAGCCGACAGCTTCCTCAGAAGGGGAAGTGGAGGGCCAGGCACCCATCTCTCTGGTGACCAATGACAGGGGATCCAAGGGAACAGCATGAAGCTTTGTCAGGGGAGGGTTAGGCTGGATCTTGGAAAAAGGGCACTGGCTCCTCAGCAAGTGCAAAACATTAAAGCTATTTTTGCTGTAGTGCCTGGAACCAATAACTCATCTACATGACAGCAAAGACAAACCCTAGAGCACACATTCAAAACAACTTGAAAAACTGAGCATAGCAGGACACTGACAATGATTTAGGCTACCATTTCTTTTTTTTGGTTTAGGCAAATTTCACCTACATACAGAAGTTTCAGTCTCAGATGATTCAGTATATCAAGAAATGTATTAAACTGTCGATAACAACAGCACAGATTTTAACAGCTGGATTGTAAACAGCAGAAGGCACAGGTAAATAAATGTTTCCTATAGCCACAAGAGCTGCAGCCTCCAGCAGAGGAGGTGGTGATGTCAAACCAAAACAGATGCTTGCTTGCTTCAGTGTAGAGAGTAACAGTCCTAGCTTTAGAAGACCATACTCATTTTGAAGGTGAGACTTTGCAGAACACTGATTTCCCACCAGTGGGGCAGATCATGAATGACCAAGCACAGAGCTCTGGTGAATGCGTATCACTGTGCTTTGTGCTGGCTGTGTGCATTTCTATTTCCACTGTCATGCTACCGTGCTCCCAGAATCAGACAATATTAATTTCTGATCAGCAGTTTAGTGTTAAGCTGGAAAGAAAGGCACTATGACCAGCCCATTCTCAAAGGACTAATCCAGCAGTGGTTGGATCAGATACTTTAGAACCACTGCTAAGGGACAGGGGGAGCACACAAGCCATGCACTGCATAAGAGAATGAGGGGATTCTTGTATCTTTGATGTGTTTTTCATAAACTGGGTATACAAGTCTCAGATTGGGAACAAAAACAGCAAGCAGAAGCATGTTTTTATTAGCTGCTTGTTCTAGAGGCAACTGTATAACCTGAAACTGTGCTGGTAGATGCTGAGGTGGGTCACTCCAAAGCCACTGAATTTTGTTACTTACACACTGTTCACTCAGGGCAGGGGGAGCAGGAATGGACACAAGCAAAACAAAACCAACAAAATCCCTAAACAAAAAGCTAACAAATCAAACCAAACCAAAAAAAAAAAGAATACCAGAACAAAAATCTCGAGACACAGCCTGTTCCCTTTTTCATTCCTTGCATATTCATACCTATCTGCTCTTCATCTGGGATGCCCATGATCTTCATTGCCTCCATGGTCTCCTGAAACATGTCTTTGTCCTGCTGACCCGGGATCGTAACATGCCCATTGGAAAGGAAGCGGTATTTGTTGTAAGGCTCCAGCAGCAGATCATCTTAGGAAAGAATTGAGAAAGAAGTTGCTATGGAGTTTTGTTTTTTTTTAACAGACAACAAGCTACCACCAATATCAAATTTCTGACTTGCATACACTACCAGCTCCTGAATGAATCTAGGATTAAGCCCAGTTTTACTTCGGGCTGAATATTTAATGTATTTTAGATAAACACAGAGTTTTTCTGTGTTATTTCTTGCTATTCCTTCCTCTGGACTACTCCACTAAAGCAGTGCCACTCATCATTAGGTACTAAATCTGTAAATAGTAGGGATTAACTTGAAAGTAAATCTGCCTTTAATTATAGATACCTCATTTGTTTCAAGTCAGATAAGAGTTCATATATTAATTCTTGAAACAGTAGCAGCTATGAGAAAGTCCTCTCCTTGTGTCATTCCTGCAGATCCATTTGCAGCTCTTGCACAACACAGACCCACATTACCAGGCTGAGATATTAAAACAAGGTGTGCTGGGATCCCAGACTGCTAGAGCTGCTTAGAGGCTTGCAGATTTGCTCCACTCAGTTACACGCTGAGTGCATCACAGCAGGACCATTCCTGCACCAGAACAGTTTACATCATGCAAGACTAGACTAAACATGAGACAGTGATTTAGATAAGGAAGGGTGTAGAGTTATTGCTGGCAGGGAGACAAGTGCAGGAAGGAACCAGAGAAGCAAGTTTTCAGGAACTGAGAAGTGCAGGGGGAGGGCAGATGGACCTATGAGTGCATGAAAGAAGTGGAGGAGAGCTGACCATATCCAAAAGGCAGAGAAGGAGGAACTGTGAAGGAGCAGGTCTTTGTCTACAAGTGTTCTGAACCCTCTGTTGTTGTAGTTATGGGATTCCCTCACCACAACACAATCATACTTACTCTTCAAATGCTCCCCTGCCCCAGAGAGCAGGTAGTAAAAGATGTGGAAGGTTCTCTCCTCTTTGGCCTGGCGAATTGCACGTGACTTCTCCAGCAGATCTTCAGAGCGTCAAGGACCATGACAGGACATACAGATCCCTTCCTGTTCTGTGGTAGGAGAAAAAACTACCTGATGTTCTCTTCGTACCAATTGACAGGGGTATTGACTTAGCAATCATTATCAGTCAATAACCCACTGAGCTTCTGGTCTCAGTTCTGCCAGCCTCTGAATGATGACCATGGTAAGAGAGACTTAATTGGTAAGAAACACAAAAATTGATGCCATCAATCCCTACTTGCCTTGGAAAGAAGCAAAGAATGACTTATGAAATTCCATACCTATTCATATGCTGCAGTTTATGCTTGCATTTCACCTCTTAAGATTCAAATTCATTAACTCAGAAAAGGTCTGCACCATGATCACAAAGGTCACAAAATACTACTGAGGAAAGAGGAGGCTACAGCAGTGATCTTGATAGCAGAAATTTAGAGTGCTTCCAACTGTTTTCTCAACCTACGTCAGTGGTGATGAGACTGCTAGGTACCATTCCTGACACCTCTAGAGCCTTGAACCTTTCAAGGGGTTACAGAAAGGATACAGGTTTCAATATTGGCTCCAACAATGTAGCCGTTGACATCAAAGTTGATTCTGATAAATTTGCCCTAAGAGGAAGACAATAGCATTAAAATTAGTATTCTTTGTGTTTGGTAACAACAGTAAAGAAGAGAGGTAAACCTTCTCTTTTAATCCAGGAAAGGAAACTCCAAATGGGTCAGGCAGGTTTTAGGCAAAGCATAAGGTCAGCCAATAGGCAATGCCTACTGATCACAACAGCAATTGAACAAAAAAAGACACCAAGCACTTCCAGACACTTCTGTCATTATGACAGCCTACAACTTACACTCACTATGTTTCAACCTAGATTTCCCACAACCAGGGTCCCTTGAATTTCACATTACACTACCCTGACAGTTCCACCCCTTTCGGTATTAGCTTCAACCATTTTCATTTGGCTTTGCTCCAGGTTCCCCACCTGCCTCTCAGATGTTGTCCATTGTTCTCCAGAGCAAGCAAAATAAGGACGAGTATTTGCTCTCTAAGATAAAGCTGACTGTAATGATTACCAAAAAATCAGCACAGATGATCCTGGCACAGGGTCTGGTTTCTTCATCCTAGAGAACTAAAAGATCTGTTCTGGATAATTCACCAAAATGAAATTAATTTCCCAGATTAATTTAAAGAAAGTCACTCAGTTACTCTATCTCTGATAGCAATCCACTCAAAAGCAGAACGCTCTGGAAAGCGTAAAATACACTTTTGATGCACTTTTTGAATACACTCATGACATAATAATACTCACAAATCTTGAAGAGTTGTCATTCTTTACTGTCTTGGCATTTCCAAAGGCCTCCAGGATGGGATTAGCCTGGAGCAACTGTCTCTCCAGTTCTCCCTAGAGAGAAATCCAAAATTAATAAAGTAGGTAGTGGTTCACAGCATTAATCTTGGGTCAAACCAGCGCTGTGGTTTCAATTCACACTAGTTTGGCATCTATTGCAGAGAAGCCATGTTAAACCTTAGGAGATGATCACTTAAATCTTCAAAGGAGACTCATTAGTTATCTGGGTTAAACAGAAACATTCAGAAATAAGCCTCATTCCCTTCCTCCCAGTGTGTCTTTCTGTTAGCAAGGAGCCCTTCAAAGTCACTTGGCTGTAACATCCCGCAGACTTCCCAGGGACAAAATGAAAACCATACCAGCATCCAAGACCGGGCCCTCATCCCAGGAGTGTACTGCCATAGAGCCTGGAAGAGTGAGGTAAATCCTATCTTGCTACTAAAAGACTGCTCTGAACACTCCTACTAGTAGGTTAAGAAGTTAGTCTGAAAAGGTTTAATGTTTTGTAAAAAACCAAACACAAAAAGCTTGCACTTTTATAAAAGTCTATATCTTACAAAGTACAAATAAGCACAAATCTCCTTTGTAAGGAGGAACACACAAAAAAGAGAATTAGTGGTATCCCACAAACTGCGTGATTGCTTGCAGTCTGCTGCCATATTCACACACTCCTCCCCTAAAGAAACACAAAATGCTGGAATTTTAGAGAAAGAAATTCAGAAGTTTTATCTCTGCCCAGTACTAGGCCATTGCAGCATATACACCTTTCCCTGCAGGCTCTACATGTGTCTCTAGCTCTTTTGAAAAATTACCTGTCCTCTGTGCTAAAAGCATGGCGTTCTCTATATTTCAAGATCAATTAAAAAGCTTCTGGAGACACAAAATTACAGTTCAGATTAATGTTTCTCTTTTTAGCAGTTATCAGTAAGTACTCAAGACTGCCTGTGCATAACAGATGGAAATGAAGTTTGATTTGTGAGAACTGGAATTTATGGGGAAACTATTTAAGGTTACTTCTAAAGGAAAATTGTTCCCATTTATTCTCAAAGACAGATTAGTTCTGACACAGTGTCTCTAAAACTACAGGCAATTAAAAAAAAAGAGAAAGATATATGAGAAACCGTACAACAAACTACACATCTTTATTTTTTACTTCCACGATCACTTCACTTCATGATTGCAAAGTGCAAGGCCAAACAAGACCCCCAGCCCTGGTGGAACTGCACATACACAGAAGGGGCAGCTGCTGCAAACACCTCCATTCACTGTCAAGTATATCTAACAAGGGGTTTAGCCCTGATAAGGGAACCTGAGCTCGGACATCATCTGCTCACAACAGACACAGCATCTGGCATTGCAAGTTAAAAAACATTGAAACTAGGGTTCAGTCCTTGAAAGTGTGCGGTGGTCACATTTCCCCTTGTGTTCTGCCACATGTACTGAAGTTGGAATGCTCTTCGCTCACACCATTTCTATTCCCCATCCTGCAGTAAAGCCCCAGGCCTCTGTTTCTAACTGCAATTTATTACTATTCAAGTGAGAGGCAACAGCAACACAGCACTTAAACCCAACTAAATAGAACAAGGGGGGAAGAGAAATCAGGCTTTGACATCAAATCTATTTTAATTTTTTGTCTATAAATAAAACTGAGGCCATACGTAGCTACACAAAGACAGGAAGTTTATGCAAATCCACATATAATAGACCCTACTTACTTAGTACCTCAGGAAAAAGTGTCGTTAGTTTCAAGTAGGTGTTGGTAAATTGTAGTTTAGAGGTGATTGGGCCTCTTGAAACACCAAGGTAGCAATATGCATAGAGAATGACAGCTTGGCCTCAAAACAATATGAAGCTCTGGGGAAAGGAAAATGCTGAAGAGTTGGTCAAATCACTGAGCTCTCCTGATTTGCCTCAGCACCCTGACACAGTGGAAAAATCCAAGTTCTCAGCATGCAACAGTAACAGCACATAGGACTAAGTGTCTGCAATTACTGTACCCATTCCTCACTGCATGCTGTCTTTGTTTAAAAGGCAATTCCATTATGTTGAAAATTTTTAATAATTTTTGGGGTGGAGTTTGTTGGGGATTTTTTACTTTAAATTTTGATGGTCACTTTTCACTGATGGAAGATACTTCATTATTTTTATACAACAGGTAATTTTGCAAAGCAAAACCATTACAAGAGAGCTGTCCAAGCTTTCTAAAAATCCTAAGGTACCTATCATTAAGATGCTGCCAATTTCCTGGCACTCGGAATTGCCATTCCTTGACCTGAAACTAATTTGTTTAACACTTGGCACGCATTTGAAGTATGTGCAATATCCCTCATGAAAACAGAAGCAGAAAAAGCCACTGGGCCTGTTAGCTTGTGGTTGGCAGTTGCCAACACTCTTCAGTATGCTGTCTTTCTACTGCTCTGAAATTACAACACCAAGCAACTAACATCCTTGACATCTACCTTGCACTCTGAATTTTTTTGCATCTCATACACTTTTTGGAATGTTTTCTAAGCAAGATAGAAGTCTTTCCAACTGTTTATTCTTCAGAAAGTATGGAGAAAGGCATCCAGAAATCACATCTACCTTTAACAGCATGCAATTAAAAAAAAATATGGGGGAGGGTTGGATTGTTTGGTTTGTTGGAGTTTGTTGTTTTGTTTTTTACACTTCAGGGATTTGCTTTTGTATTCTTCTCTGCAGTCATGTGAGAGATTATCAAATAACTAAATCCCAACACCAGTGGCTGCATGGGGGAAGGAGAAAGATCATCCATAACTGAAGTTTTGTTACAAATATTTAAATATCAGCTACTATTACCCATGGATTTCCGACTAGCTGCAAACACATCTTGAAAAATCATTACATGATTTAATAAGACAGTAGAGAAGCTGAGATTAAACATGGGAAAACACTGATTTCAACTTCCATAATTAGAAGTTTAAATAAATGAAAAAATGTTTCTACCATTAGATTCAGTACTCCCCCCAAAAGGAGCCTTAGTGTGCATAGAAGTCACACCATGCAGCTAGAAGCTTATTAGCTGAATATACAAATGCACTGGGAATGGCAGAATGTACCACTACCTCCAAAACAAGTGAGCTGGAGTTAAAGAATATGTTTTATAAAACTGATTTTGCCCTGATATTTGGAAAAACACCAGTTTACATCCAAAAGTTCACAGTAAAGAAAGTACCAACACTTTCTATAATATCCTTTGTTTAGTTCTGTGCCTAAAGACAAAAATCTTCCAGTATACCTGAGTAACCAGTATACCTGAGAGCCTCAAAAAATTAAATGTATTCATCTTCATAAGTTCCTATATTCTGATTCCAAGTTTGCTACGTAAAGAAGTGCTGCAGAGAGCACTCATTGCTGATTAACAAAGGCTTCAGCTCTAAAACCCCTCTGGTAAGGTCAGTTTAGTCACAAAACATAGGCAGCAGGACTTTATTAAAAAATCAAAACTCAGGGGAAAAAATTAAATATCAAACTTGGGCAAATCACCAACCAGTCCAACTTAGGACTGTTTTATTCTCCTGAGCAGATTGCCTGTCCTACTTCGGCGGTTCAAATTTTACTTACGGACAAGCAGTGGAAGAATACTTAACTCAACCCCATGATTCTATTTTCCACACTTAAAAAAAGAAAAAAGGACAATGTTTCTAAATACAGCTACTGACAGACCATGGAAAAAGCCTTCATATGTCTGAAAATTTGGCACATAGAATGTTGGGTTTTTTTGGTAGAATTCCAGAAGTTAGTTACTACTATATGCATGCACATACACAGTGTGCCTGCATGCAGAAATGCCTTCTTATTTATATACTCTACATGCGTTAGACATGCCTACACATTAAGCTACTACAGGAAAACTTATTTAGAGATGCAGTGGACACACCTAGCACTTGGCTTTCATTAATGAACATTTCCAATGAGTTCAGATCTGGCTAACAAGCCCACAGTCCTAAAACTCCCTGGCTAAACACTTAACTACATCAATATTACTAGGAACACCACACACACTATTTGCTTAAGATTCTAGGAAAGCCTTGTCCAGTCCTATTGTCCTGATGGAATACTTCTAAGATGGTATATGTCTGGGAAAACCCTGCAAGAAAAACTTTAAAGGTAAACTAGTATTGAGCAAAGAACACAAGTATTCTTGATATCACTACAGTCTCCAACTGAACATCCTTACAAAAAGATTACTGTGCACCACACAAAAAAAAAAATCGTGAATTGTCGATGGATTTGTTTTAGCTGCAGAAAGTGATATTGGTGTGGAGTGAAAAGCTGCTCAAAAAAAACACACAATGGGACAGAAAATGCATTCCTGGTGCAGAACGTGCAGTAAACGTGCAGCTCACCTACGAGGATACAACTGAAGAATTCGGCAATAGTCCATCGGGGGAGAGGGAGGGGAAAAAAATATAAGTGAGATATCTTTAAAGTCCTCCCACCATCATCACCACCCTCCTCTCACGTGCTGCTAACACTTGGCTGTTTCCCCACTTTTAATGTTTTCCTACAATTTATAATTTTTCAACTCATGTCCACTAGTCTATCATTGTATTCTCCAGTTTTAAGACAGTACAAGTAATGGCTAGACCTAATCTATAATGGTACAGAAAAAAGGAGACAACTCCCCCACAGAAGGATCAGTTTTAAACTGCTGAGACTGGTTATAAGCAATACAACCATGTGAAAAGATCAGTACAGGTGATGCACTTACAGCAGCTCTTGCCCGTGCACTTGCCCACGAATCCAAGGGGTTGTGGATGAGTTTATGCCCACTGTAAATCCACCAAATTCAAAGGAGTTATGGCTTTGAACAGTGTTCCCTGACTTGCAATTTTTGACAGACTTGTTGTTTCATAGTTCACTGACCTCCTCAATCCCCTGACAGATGTTAACATCTAAGCTTCTACTTAGCATTATGTATTTTACCAACATCAGCCAATACATGTTTAGTGTCCAAAGTCAGCAGAGCAATAAAGCATCATTAAACCTAGGTCTTACCTGGTCTTTTTTGGACTTGTGCGAGGAAGCAACATGAGCCAGATACTGAATAACCTTCTTGGTGTTCTCTGTTTTACCAGCTCCTGATTCACCTCTGTAAAGAAAATCAGCAAGTTATCCACAAACAATATGTAAGGGGACATTATCATATTTCTAATCCCAAAAGGGCTACTGACATTCTTAACTGCATTCTGGCCATTGCAGCACCTCCCTTAAAACCAAGAGGGAAAAAAAGCTGGGCTGCAGCTGGACTGCAACATGGAAGGCAATCAAGAACTGTGCTTTCTAGTCACTTGGATACAGAGACTGTCAAGTGGCTGAGGAATAGCTTGGAGGCTGCTGTAGAGGCTGGGGTGAAAGGTAATGAAGTAAATCTTTCAAACGGAAGCCTCCTGACTGCAAGAAAAAACATACCAATTCCTTAAGCATGGCTGAGGGCCAATCAATTTTACTGTGTCTAGAAGACAAACTGCTGCATCAAGAGTATCTGTTACTCTATCAACCTCATCAGTATGCATGTACTTAGACATAACAGCTGCATCAAATCTGAAGGATCACTCCAAGCCTTTTCCATTGACAAAGGGGTATTTCTTCAGTAGTTTGAGCACAGGGGCTGTTTCAAACCCACCATTCCTCCATTTATTACAAAAATTATTTTGCAGAAGGAATTCTATATTGAAGGAACTGTAGTGGGGCTTTCCTTGACTCTCCATTATTACCTAATTCTGTAATTCCACTTCCAGCACTCAAAATTAAGAGAGTCCTTCCTTTTTACAAGAATGTAAAAACACAAACTTTGACATGCAGACAAACTGACAACTGGAAATACTCACGTGCAAAGGATGGACTGATCCTCTCGATCTAGAAGAAATTTTAAAAGAGTAGTCAGACTAGAACTCTAAAAGAAAATTTCTCTGGCAGAATGAAATCAACACCAAAGATACCAGGAAAGAGTAAACACTGACAAGTATCTTCAGAAACACAGCCAAGTAACCCCTTCTCTGGCAAGACACTCGCCTCCTACTATATGCCAAAGTACAATGGCACCACAGCAATTTAGTTTTCTTCATCCAGAAAGAATATTATTTGCATTACAATTTTTCTACCAACACTAAAGAAGTCTCCTACTGTATATTTCTTTGCCACACAGCTACAGTGTGATGTGCATCTACTTGTTCTTCAGCCTCTATTGCAGTGGGCCCATACTGACTTACAAAAATTATCAGCAGAGCAGTGAAAACGGAAGAGGTAGGGGGAAAGTGGGACAGCAACTGTTACAAACCCCAAAGTGCCAAAGATACACATCAAACAGAGGCTTTCAGACCAAAACAAACACTGGAGGCTCAGTGAGGAAATATTTGTTATTTATTTTGTACAGACTGGACCCAGAAGCTAGAAGACTGAGCAGCAGCCTGCATCCTATACAGCTGACTGTTTGTGGCATCATCCCCTATACTGTATTAACACAGTAGTTGGTAACAACAGAAACCTTTTCTTTTCCATGTTGACATACCAGCAGACATACTAATGCCTGTGTTCAATTCCCAGCTGTGGGTATCTTTGCAGTTACAGAACTTAATTCACCCAGCCCATTCACTACTATCTTCTCCCACATCTTTAACCTACTGCCAGCATTCACCTACGATTCCATTTTGTTATGCACAGTCCTGACCAGTCCTTCCACCATGACTTCATCCCACAGCTCCTGCACACACTCCACTGATTCTGCCCTGTTTCACTTTCACACTTGCCCTCCACCCGGTGCCCACCTACCTCCACCCAGATTCCATCCCATTCCTTCACAATACCAGGAATGAGCTGGGAGCACTAGGAAGACTGGTGAGTGCCTGTGCCTACACCATTAAAGCCCCAAGTAGCTTGTTCTCATCACAGGGACAGTGAAACATGGAACAGGTGGGCACAGCAAGTCATTGACTGACAGCCCACAAGAGCCACTGGGGCACTCAGAACTCACTGTGCCACCAAACTCAAAATCCACATTAGGCTGGGAGGTTTTTTGGTTTGATGTTAGGTATTTGTTTATTTTAAAATCAAGACCAGAGGACTCCCAGATTATTCAGTCTGAGAAGTTCAGTAACACTGCAGCAGTTAGATGTCATTCAGGCATTGCCACTTTCCTTTTTCCACTCATTGCATTGGACTAACATCTACTCTCTAAAGAGAGAGAAAGCAAGCCTAAAACATCCATGAGAGTATGCAATTCACTGGATCTCTCTAATAATTTTTTTCATAATTAGTGACACACAACAGCATGTTTGTGTGACTGTCTCCACATTTTAGCTACTGGTTCTTTTCATTCCTTTTCCCCATAGCTTAGAGAAACCAAGAACACTCAACATTCTTCCCACCAGACAGTACTCAGATGATATAATTAATTCAGCATTCAAGTTGTTTTGTGCAAGATAAAGAGATTGAGCTGTAATTAGGGAAGGCTTTCTAGTCTGATAGATTTCAAGTACCTAAAACCTCTCTCTATACCTTAAACACTGCTGCGGCAAGCACATTTAGCATCTCAGTACTAACAGCATGAATGGCACATTAATCAATAAAAATCTCCCATACACACAGTTTAAAAAGAGAGGAGTATATCTAGCCTTTGCACATATTTTTGTGGAATAAGGAAAGCTAGCAAACCTAACAGGTTTGAGATTCCATCTTAAAATATTCTGAAGCCAATAATGGAAGCATTAGGTTCACATGCTAAGTATATGCAACTCCTGCTCTTAAACATCTTTACTGGAAATCGATTGTATGTAGATGAGCACAAAAAATGAGAGGAAAATAATCTGTGTTTTTCCTGTTAAAACTTAGATTATCTGCCGTTACCCTGCTAATACTGTTCTCAGAAAGAGCTGATCAGCCCCAAGCCTGGAAGAAATCAAGTAGAAGAAAATCACCACTCAAGAGTTTTGGCCTGGCAAATTCTTAAGCTTTCAAAACCAGATACTGCAGCTTTACTTAAATTGCATATTCATTTTTTCAAGTGCTGAATTTATTCACTGCCTTTGAGATATACACTCCTTTTGCTGAAGGCCAGGCCAAGAATAGATGTTAGGCAGCTCCAAAGGCCTCACACACTTAAGGTTTCCAGTGGGTCAAGGGCTCAGCAGGCACATGCCAGCCCTCTGCATGACTGGGAACTTTGAGGGTGGATCAGGGGAATAACTAATGACTCATTTATGGATTGCCTAAGGAAATGTATTCTTCATTAGCACAACACCTGAGTACAATTCTGCACCACAAAGCAGCTATGTGAAAGAACAAGACTGTGCCTCTGAATAACACCTGACTTTCAAAAGCTTGAATAAAAACAAGCGGTTCACTTGTCCAGAAAAGGTTATGTTTGCATTCAGGTACTACAGAGGCTCTTCTAAGAAGCAGATTTGAGAGAAATAAAAAAACCATTTTAAAAGGTAATTCTAAATAAGGCGGTCCTTATTGCTGGTAACCAGCTCTGACCTTGGAATTATGAGCTGGTGCTTCTAAGGCAGTGGAGCGCCAGGCGCTTGAATAGCACCTGCCTTCCCATTTCCATCCTAGAGATGATACAGCAAAAGAATACCAGTAAGCAGACAGATAAACTGACTGCTCAACAGAAAAAGGGATGATCAACATCAGATAATAATACCAAGTAGCTCTTTGGCACTGAACACTTCTCGATCATGCCAAGTTTTTTCATACTTGATTGAGAAGTTCTTTCCAGCCTTGTTCCAGTAAGGCAAGATAGTCACAGCACCCGTGGATTGACCCTAAGGAGTGCCAAAGAGGCAGCTACAGGATTTTTCCCCACCTTAACATAGACCAAGGTGTTGAAAGGCGGTCAGGCAGGAAAAGTCACAGACGGTGTTTGAAATCCTCTTGGCATGAAGCTTTCCTCCCCCAACATACTTTCCTGGTGGCCCACTGCAGCTGCCTTAGTCACCTCTGCTTCAAGTCAGCAAGACGTACCTGTGAGTGCAGGCAAGTCTCCGAGAGCACGCAGACACTGCCATAAAAGGCAACATTTCTGTTTGCAATCAGGGGGAAATTCTTTCCCAGGACTGCAAAGCAGCAGTCATTGGGATAGCTGGAATTCTTCTAATTGTGTATAGACAGATAACTCAAATAATGCGTTGAGCAACAGGAAACTGGAGCCGACCAAAGGGGCAAAGAGCTAGCACATACAAAGCATAACTCTTAGATATTCTTCAAATTAAGAACAGTTTCAAATGCCAGTATTTGTTCTCCATATGATACTGACTTGTGCCATCATGAATCAGAATTCAGTCGTTCAGGCAAGAGGCCACCTCCCCCCCCCCTTTTTTTTTTTCCAAAGGATAATTCAACATGGGTGTACTGCACTACTTCAGTCAGCACTTGCCTTTACTTCACTGTCAGTTGTGCAAGCAACCTACTCAGCAAAAGAGAATGTGCTGGGTACCAGTTGCTTATAATAACACAATCAAGAAATGCCTGATTAAAAGAAATCTGCACCTGCTTTTCAGTTCTAAACAGAGTCACTTATTAAAAACAATCCAGAATAACAACTCATTAGTTAATTATAGCAACAGTTCTATATTTCAAACCAGCTGCCAAGGAAAGCTTTTTATCTAGGCTCTTCTTCAGCTCTCATCACCATAGTATTCAAGTGATCACAAGACACAGCAGCCTCAAACATCCAGAAATTCAGGAAGTGAAATATCCTTCAAATTTAAACTATGCAGCAGTATGGTATAATAAGATCAGTAGATTAATTTTACTATGTAAAAAACCCCATAACACGTAACTTATTCTTGACTTTCTTTCGTCCAAGAACAAGACTGCATTTTAGACTGCTCACTGCTTCAGCATACATTAAAAACTTAATTAAACCAAAATTTGTTTTCACAAGAGAGACATCTTTGTACATAGGAAGTACTCAACCAAATATACTACTGCAAAACAACCAGTGTGAATGAATGCTGACCTGCTGTGGTCAAACATATTGGCATAATTGATAAATTAATACAGCTCCAAAGTCTCGAATTTTGTTTTTAAATGTTTTGGAATGGGAGAAGAAAAAGGTTAGAAGGCTAGAAGAGAATGTGCAATTTAAGCTCCACATCTCAGTTACAGAACATCCTACCAGGCCTTTATCACCCACTTCCTCTGCATGAGTGGCTCTCGTTTCAAGCCTGTTCATCTCCATAAAAGGAGAAGTAATATAGCATTCACACAATGGTGACATCACCTCTGCCGCTAAGAGGAAGTGGAGCTGAAAGGCAAAGGCTTGGCTTGCAGTCCCCTGCCTATAGCTGACTCATTAAGGCTAAAAGCTTAACCATAGCTCATGGTACCACCCACCTCCTAACCACAGCGTCTGGCAGGCCGGGGCAGCGCGGCCCTCCGCGCTCCCGTTACTGTGCTGCTCCCCAGCACCCGCGGAATGCTGGCAGCCCAGCCTGGGCTGGCCAGCCAAGCTACACAGCTGACCTGAAGCAAGAATTACTCTTAAATGCATGTAAGTGCTTCAACCACGCAGTCGTTTCAGCTCTTTACTGCCTCCTCAAAATTCTCTAACAACATCCACATAATTTTACATCCCATGTCCTTTCCTCAGGGCTCTTAACACAGGAGGAGCATCAGGGACCTGACACACTGTGCTACACGGAACAACCCCACTGGCATCAGACCTAATCAAGTACATTCACTGTGGTGCTTTAACATACATGCTGTCTTGAATGGGATCCAAAACACTCCAGGGGAACACCAGAACAGAGCCCCAGAACCTGTTTTTGCACTGTCATTTAAAGAACGTTTTATAGGGAAGTCTCAAAATGCTAATGGCTATCATCAAGTACCAAAAGAAAGAGAAAAGAGAAATCAAATGAAGGAGAAACAAAGCATATCCAAGACAGCTCTCAATAAAACAGCTTCAAGATTAAAAAAAAAAAAAAAAAAAGAGAGAAAAAAAATCACTTGAGTTGGCAGGAATACTGTAGTGCCAAGATTCAGCTCTGCATTAGCTGAAGTTTGAAAACAGTCACAAGGAGAAAAGTAAATTTCATTTTTCAAAATCAAGTATATACTATGGGCTCAAATGGAAATATTTATTCCCCCAAGACATTTTTGGACTAGACCCCACATCTCCCCTTCTCTAGAACTCTTTAACTGAACCTGGAGATAACAGAAAACAAGTTGTAAGCTGTAATTTTAGATTATGCAAATGTTTTTGAAGTCCTGACAGAAAAGAAAAACTAGTATACAGCCTGCAAAAAGCTCAGGCAGCTCATGATACTACAACAGTGAACTGCAGGGAGACTGACAGCAGGGGCTGAACCATTACATAAGCGACTGCCAGAGAAATCCTGTTCTGGTTTACAGGAATGAAGCAAAATGGGTGTGGTAACTACTAAAAAACAAGTGGGCAACCGGACTCTCTTTTAGCTCCCTGTTCTCATGAAAACCACATCTCAAGACACAGATTTTTAGAGCTGCATTTAGAAATTTCAAGTAATCCAAAGCATGTAAAACATTTCTTAAGGAAACTTAAAACAATGTACATATTTTCTTGCCATTTGCACCAAAACAAATATCCTCCATAACTGGCATCCAAATTTCATGTTGCCCTTTGCGTGAGAAATTCAGACATATCTGGAAAACACACTCGTGAAATCACAAGCTATATTCTTTTGGGTTTTAGTGGAAATAGAACTTGACCTTTACATGCAACTTGAAAGGGACATGTGTGCCTCTACATAACCTGAGCAGGTCTCAACTGAGAAGCACTGACAGAATATTATACAGAAAAGAAAGAGGCACTTTGGGGTAGTGCATTATATAGTGCAGCATAGCAGCCCAATGCTAAGAAGCAAGCTGAGAAATTACTTGGAAGCAAGCAAGTTAAAATGGAAGTGTTCTGCTAGCTAGGAAACTTAGAGAAATATGCAAACGTTTAAGAATTACAAACAAAACACTTGAAGGTCTATATTCTACAGGAGCAGATCTAGAGGATCGTCTTTTGTGAAAATCATAAGTGGTCCCAAGGTGCGTGTGAGGATCTACAAAGCAAGTGATTTGTCTTACAACACCTAACACTGTGGTTCCTCACTTAATGTAACAAGGTGTCACTAAAAAAATCACAAAGGTACTGTGCTTCAGGTTTTTTTATTTTAAACACCAAACCCAGAGACTACCTAACTCCCAAGTGAACACCAGCAGAGTTCTGGGCATACAGGTCCCTTTGCAGACTAATCCATCAAGGTCAAGGAGGGTTTAGTCATTGCTCAGTGATTTTCAGAGTTTTGTTAGGTGAAACATTAGGAGCTTCTCTGTGGAGAAAACCAGATAAGAAAAGAGATGGAATATACTCATTAGCTATGTGCTGTCTATTCCCTCTCCTACCTATCTTAGTTGAACAGGTCTAAGCTTTGTAAACCAGAATCACCATACTGACCTAACCTATTACAGGAGTTTCAGATACTTTTCAGGGCATTAAAACAGATACCATGTTCCAGATACCAATGAAATTTATATCTTCTATCACTATCTGACACAGAAAATTCTCTATGTGTGCTCCAAATAGACAAATAGGTGCTGTTTAACAGCTTTAAAATATGTTTTTCTAAATTGAGGCCCTGGAGACCATGAATTGAGGTAAATAATGTACCTCTTCAGTATACATCAGCTGCATTAGAATAATGATTTGTTTGCTCAAGACATCACTTCACTTGCAGGCACTGTGCTTCAATCATTAGCACCAGAAGAATAATTCTTCTGAAAGCAGATCTGAGGCTTCTGGCATCCAGGTTACCCAGGGAATAGAAACATTAAGACAAAGTGTTGTTTTCTGTAAAAGCAAAAATGTTACACTTTTTGGAGAGTTCTGTTCTTGAAGCACAGGAAGTCTCTCCAGGTAACATGTAGCAAAATAATGTTTTCATCTCATTTCTGAGAGTCATAGTCTTGGGTCTGAGAAAAAAGGGGAAAAAGCCCCAATAACAACAAACAACCCACTCTAAACATGACCTTCACCATTTTATTTCTTCAAGAAAGTACTTCTGGGGAAAATTAAGAAAAAACAATATAACCTCTTGGAATATCTAAGTGCCCTGACACTTCTGTCAATGAAGTAACCAGAAGATACAAGAAGAAGACCAAGCTCACCCACAGTACATCAGCACAGATGCTTGAAAAGGGTTAAACAGTTTGCGGATTAGCAGAGGTTGGAAGAAAACCCTCATTTTCCTCTCCCTTCCTGACGAACCATGCCTTTAAAAGCCCTGCTTATTAAAATACCATAAATTTACTGAAAACCAACCAAAAAAAAAAAAATCTGAGTCCGAATCAATTAACACACAAAGCTTTTCCACACTGTCAGTTTAAGAGATAACTATACCCTGTGCTCACAGAAGTCAGAGTCAAATCAGCTTGCTATCCTTCTCCAGGCCATGAAGGATTCCCAGTCTTCAGGGCTCTGAAAGTAACCTAGGGAAGGCAGCCTAATCCTAAATGCCTCTGGCTCATGTGGAGCACCCGACCCTTTCATCTTCTATTCTCTGTACAGATTCCTGCCATACCCCTGGCTGCTGCACCAAACCTCCCCCACAGCTGAGCAAAACCCAGAAAGTGGAATAGGAATGTTACTTTCCATTCCCCTCGAGGCTAGCCAGGACCAGAGACACTGCAACAACCTACTACACACCCTCACTCCCAGTAGCAGACATTGGAACACTACTGCTACCCTTTGAAACAAGGAAATAAGGAAATAAATAACCCTTAAACAATCTCTAGAGGTCTTGTAGCACACAGGTAACTGTGAAACTGCACAGAAAAATCTTTCCAAACCTAGTTAAACAGATCAAGGCACATTAAGGTCAAAAGCTAACTGGGAATGATATCCATATCAACAAGCATTATAAAAAGTCAGCAACAAGGTATCTAAAACTAGGCAAAGAAGAGCTGGGGTAAGCCTCTAGACTGTCAATACTGCTGAGAATACAGCACAGCTAGAATTGTTCTGGGAAAGGTAAACACTCCAGCAGACCTCATAGCAACTTTCCCATGCTTGGAAAACACAGGCAGGGCTGCCATTCTTCAGGTCTGTACAACAAAGCAAGTCAAGTCTGGGATTTCCAAGTCTTAGACATCATCCAAACAGTGTCTGACAGAGACATCACCTCTTTTCAACAGGAAAGAAAATACCCACATAGATTAATCACTACCTCTGAACTGCCATCAGACCAAGGAAGGTCACCTGTCCCCTGATGCAGAATTGCAGCTGTTTGGGTATCTTCTGTCACATACTGATATACCTGTCAGGGACGAAGGACAAGATGCAGGTACATGCACTTTCAAGTGGTTTAACTGTTGTCTATAAGGGAAAAGGACTGATTCTTCAGTCTCCTCACCACACTGCCAAAGAAACTGTTTCTGATTCTATGTAGACAAGGTTTCTTTCTAGGGAACAGTAACTTTGGTACAGTTAAGTTAATAGCTTGTTTAACAAAAATACAAATGAGTGCTTGAGCTAACAAGGAGCAGGCAAAGGAGGGAAGGAAGCAATAAAAGGAGGAAAAGTGTAATGAGGCTTATGGACAACATTCTGCCATGTAAAATATAGGTGGAGCATCTATTCTTGACCATATCACGGCAGATCCAGTCTTTCTCTAAGGGAAGTGAGATCCTTTAGAGGTCCAGCTTCACAGGTTATCTTCTGGATGCAGCATTCATTTCAGAGTAACACACCAGCAGTATGGCTATACTTCTTCAAGACTTGCCACATCTTCAGCAAATTGCCACCAACACCCTGCCACCAGTCCACTTCAGCATGTCTGTGTACGCACCTCTCTCCACCCCAGGCTTTTATAAATATAGATTAACTGATCCGTCACATTAGCTCGCCCCTGTGGTCTGCCCTGCATAGCACCACACTTTAGCAACCTTTATCAGCTTTCCCCACAGCAAATTTGTTGGAAGACACTAACATAGGCCAGTGGATGGAGAGTTTCTCTCTTTTCCACCCTGGGAACCTGTATCATTATAGTCCTCCTATTATTGGAGGTGCAAGTGGTAGCAAGGCCAAGTGAAAAGCAGAACTCAAACTGAGACTAATGAGAATTTTAAAGCATGATTTTATTACATCTGGACTTTGCTCAAAAATGTGATACTAGTGACAAGACCTAGGGGGAACAAACACCTTAATAATTTCTAGGCATCAAAAAATAAAGGAGTAGTAACATTCACACAGGCACACCAAATCAAACTTCACCCTTCAAACCTTACAAAGTATGCCTCCTCGTAAAACCCAGGTAACAGACTGGAAGAAAAGCACAAAATACCTCCACACCTGAACCTCTCCAAGCATCACATACACCACCACTGACTTTGTGAAAAACCTCCTCTCAGAACCAGGGATATGCACAATGCATCCAGAGGTCCATATTTAGAAGTCCTCAAGTGATAAACAGGTAGCAGATAATATATGCATAATGTGGAATGAAATAGGTCTATCCACTTGCCTTCTTTTATTCCATGAAAAGGCAACAGATGTACTTAATATTTCCTGATAGTGAGTTTTATTAATGAAGTAAGAATATAACAAAACAAGTCTTGACAGTAAAGCTACCACTGACTATCACACTTCAAAATATAGGTAATACTAAGCTTGATCCCCCCAACCAGATTGTGCAATTGGATTTTAAGGTGGCTTTTGTTAAAAGCTTCTATCAAACAGTACACATCCCTGCCCACCTACAGCTATCTCAATTCATAGGCTCATCACTGAGATGGAAAATTTGCTACCTCAGCTCTCCTTGCCTGCTTCTCTGAACTCCATGCATTCACACCAGCCTGCTCTTTATGTCAAATTTAGCTCTCACCAGACTTTTTGTATGGTTCTTCAATCCACTACAGCAGGAGAGAGCTATTCACCTGAACACAAAAGCTGGTACCAAGTAGTGCCTGTAGCAAGGACAATAATGCCTTTTGATAGCAGTGAGTTGTTCTCCTATAGTGTTTTGACTGCAACCTTGATTTGTGATTTCAACAAGAGTCATTATCTCAGTCAGCACTCACCTTGCATCATACTCCTGTAGGCTGTGTCTGTGATGGCATAGATATGAGGGGGCATTTCATGTCTCTTTTTGCCTTTGTACATCTCCACTATTTCTTCTGAGTATATGGGCAGGTTCTTGTAAGGATTGATTACCACGCAGAACAGGCCTGAGTAGGTCTGGAAAGAAATGCCCCAGCAAATAGAGACAGAAATTAAAAATGTTGTATACTTGCATATTTTAACAGTAAATTGCTTAAAAAAAACAAACAAACCAAACACTGCTTTTTAATTACTTCTTCCAGTGATGCCATGTGGAATGTTTCCCACTAAACAATATTAGAATCTGAGGAACAGCCAAAGTCCTCTCACCTTGACCAGTACTCAACTCTTCCAAGGGTGCACTGAACACCTACTGATCCATTAGTCACACTGATATCACTGGTCTGCTCCCCAGCTAATTAACAGTCCACTAGGACTGACTTTTCTTCCTTTCAAAGTTCCTATACTCAAAGTCAAGTGTCATTTTATTATATAATGTAGGTGCTTAGCTTCAAAATGCCTACATTTTATGTTGTGTCTCATGCTTAATATCTACTTATCTAGTAAATGATCACTAAACAAAATGGAACCTCAAGCCAAAATAGTTACTAAAAGAAAAATAGGACCAGCCTACTCCTGAGAGGTTTTCAAGACAGCTGGACTATGCCTAAGGCAGTGTTATCCTGTTCTGAATGGAAAGCTGGATTAGATGGCCTCCTGAAGACCCTCCAAGCCGGAACACTTTCATGATTTATAAGGTAGCAAGTGTGACTACAACTAGATTCAAATTGTAAGGCCACAAATGTATAGTATGTTCAGTATGTATGTACCATTTCTCAATTCGTTTCCACTGAATTAAATTGCACAGTTCTGAGGGAATACAACTGTCAAAACACTTCCAGTGAAAATATTAAGCTTCTTAAAAAAAAAACAAAAACTCACAAACCCAAACATTGAGATCTGAGGATCTGAGTACAAAAAAAAAAAAAAAAAAAGAAAAAAAAAAAAAACCAAAATAAACAAACCCCAACAAATTTTTTACTTGCAAACGGCATAAGAAGAACAGAGGCTTCTTAGATATTTCCTAGACATTCTAAGAATAGCATTCCAAGCCCTGCTCCTGGGACTTAGTGCTATCCTAGCTCCCTGTCAACTTTAGAAACAGCTGTTTGAAACATCTGGAGATGAGCAGCTTCCTACAGCAACTTGCAGTGCTACCAGAAGAGAGTGCATTGGGCACTTTTTAATTCTATTGCCAAGGTCTCTTTTATTGTTTGCTCAATGAAAAAAGAGTGCTTTGGAGTGGTAAAGAGTTCTCCACAAGGAGCATAGAGAGTACTTAATCAGATTTAGCTCCTTAGCTAAAGGTAAGGATTAGACTGCAGTGATCAGAAGGGTGAAAATAGCATCTACTACACAGTTTGTGGAAGCAGATGTAGTTTATGTGCAAATGTTCTACATGCTGGCTTAACACTAAGTAACAAGTCCACTGTTACATGCAGCAGATTCCGATGTAGATTCAGACACATGTCCTTCAGGAAGTGAGTTTTTCATAGACATTTAAGGTTTCTTTTCCACATCCCAGTATAAACAATCAAGATATGTTTCCAGACCTACTCTATTTTTTCCCTCCTTTTTCTTTTTCCATTCATTTTTTAAAAATATTTGAGGACTATTTGAATGGCTTACAGAAAATACTAAATGTCTTTCCAAAGTGGAAAACTATGAAAGTTGGCTAAAAACCTTTTGGCATAGTACTTCTAAAGTTCCAGGAAGCTAAGCTTCTAGTCAGGTTAGGTTTCAGGTAGTGCTTGAAGAGAGCAGTTTAAGAAGTTTACAGCAACCAAGCCAGCAATGTCAGTTCCTTTTGCCTCAGTTTTAGCTCTCCATCAAGTGTGACAGCACTTGCACAGCACAGAATAAAAGCTGGAAGTCTGGGTGATGCTTTCCTGACCTTTGAGTCACAGAGTAGGAAAAAGAGTCCTACACAGAGTAGGAAAAAGAGACAGAAATGGGTCAATGCGAGAGCAGCATGTTCACAGTGCACACAAGTCCACAAGGAAGGTAGAGCTTTCTTAGCTGTGTATGTGCGACTCTTCACGGCTGTGACTGCTGACATATTAGAATGGTTGCTTTTCATCTAAGTAGAGTTCATGTCTAAAGCCACCCTATGGATGAGAGCAGCAGTTAGAAAAGGGAACACATTAATTTCACTTAGAGTGATGAAGCCATGAAGCAAGTATGCAAGAAGAAGCTACCACCTTCTTCCAGCATTCCGCCTGCCAGGAGAAATACCTAAGGGAAGTTTCCAAGCAGTAAAATGACCTCAGCCGTGTGAAGGGATATTTTTGTCTAATAAAGATGGGCAACTAATTATGGCTGGGATAAGAAACTGAGTAAGACCATCATGTCATGACTGCTGGTTGAGCCCACTGACAGTTTCATATAGGAAGCAAGTTGAGTTGTATGAATAAGCAGAAGCTGCCAGCCCTACCACAGAGAAGACAAGAGTTATCTTCATCTTATTGAAGTACAAATAAAGACTCATATGCATAAATCCCTGAATTGAACCCAGGGTTCCAATTCAAAGGCTCATCTATTATAAGCATAGCTGGCTTGGAAATCTGTACTTTGTCTCAGACATTACTATCTCAAAATAGAATTCTGGCATTACCTGTCACTAACAATTTCAAGGGACACACATGCCAAACTGGAACTAGTTTTATTTTTCTAACTGTTAAACTAACTGAGGAGTTGAAAGGACCAACTGCAGCATGGTACAAAGGTGACAGCATCAGTCTCTTAGCAAGTCACCTCGGTGCAGAACCAATCCACACATGGAAACAGCAAAATGGTGTTTGGAGTCAAGCTCTTAGTTCTTGAATTGTTTGTCACTCCTCCCCCAAAATCTGCCTGCACCAGCAAAAAGATTTCCCCCTTTGTATTACAGGATGGAAAGACAGAAAAATAAAGATAAATAAAAAGGAAAAAAGATAATAACTTATAAAAACACACAGCCTTGCTGCCAAATAAGAAAGAAAGGAGAAGAACAGAACTAAAATATGCCTGCAATCTTTCCAGAGACATTTATGCTGGAGATGCACTGCGCCTACTCCCTTTCTTCAAGTGGATTAATGATCAACTAACAGCCACTCCAATGAAAGTATTTTAAGCCTTCCCATTAATCTCCTGACTTGCTGAGAACTGCTGACAGGTGAGATCAGTCCATTTCACAAGTGCACAGGAACACAGTTTTGGCAAGACTCAGATTCTGTAATAGAGAAACACTATGCAAGGTTTGCTTGGGTGAAGGGTGCGGGCATTTTTTACAAAAAAATCTTACAATCTTCTTACAATCCAACTAGAAGAACTCAAATTATTAGTCATTGACCATGTCTGAAATTTCAGATGGTATCTTGCAAGATATGTGAAACAGCCCATTGCACAGCATACAACAGACCTTGAGACACTGCTGAATTATTTTCAACAATTATTATATAATGTAGCAGTGTCTCCTACTCTAAAAATGTTACGCACAGGTCTTGCATATCCTATTTCCTCTGAATACCAAGATTTTTCCATCTGAGAGTAGATTTTGACCAATAGTGGAAGGAGTCGTTAACTACAAAAATAATAAACTACATAAACCTCCAATCACATTAGCTCTCAAATTTTGACATCAGACTGTGGAAGTCAGGCTAAATTAGTATCAGCCTTGCATCTTTCAGATAGTCTCTGATAATTTCTCCAAGAGTCATCTGTATGCCTTCATGCCACTCCAGAAGAGCAGACACAGCACTAATAAGTCATGAGTTTCTCCCTTGTGTTCTCCCTAGTCCGGTTTTAACCAATCACTGCACACAAATTTTACATTACTGCTGAGTTTAACAACTCATTCTATAACTGCAGAGTATTAATAAAGCAGAAGCTAGCATGACCAACATCTGCTTGCTAAACATAGGCAACATGAAGGGGAAAATCAGGAGGGAACTGAAGAACCAGGTCAAGGCTCCAAAGTCTCCTTCCCCACCTTTCCCTATTTATTGCCTTTGGTATTGAGTGAAGTGGTTGCTGCCTGCTTCATTGGGTATGACCCTTGGTCCCATAAATGGTGTCTCTCATTTACATAGCAATGAGAAGCAGGATTCTCTGCTCTTGTCCATTTGGGGATGGAAAGAAAATGAACATTTCCTATCTTTAAGTACATGCAGGCACACGTTTCCTCTCTAGAAAGATGCTCTGAGATCCACACGAAAAGCTTGGCACTTCTTTCCCACTGAAGCTCCAGACATGGGAAACACATTTCAGATGCTGGGTGGATTAGGACGGTGTTTTTACTATTATTTGGTTAGGTTCAGATCAGACTGCCTGTTTACCACTACCTAACTGCTCTTGTGTCTTGCTAAGAGAAAGTTAAAAAGCATTCAAAACATCCTGCAAACAAAGACATTAAAACATTAAAGCCAGATTTACCATGGCATTCCTTGAAAGCTTCAACATTAACTAGGGGGGGATTAGCATAGTTTAGTGAAAAAATTTTAAGTAGAAGGAGGAAGGTAAATCACATGATGAGTTGTGTATAGAGGCAATGAAAGGCTAACATACACATTTAAGAGCAAAGCAATTACATTAAGTTCACACACTATGTAATCAGGAACTCCTACCCAAACAGACAAGATTACTTACATAGATCAGTCCTGAGTAGTATCTCTCCTTCAAGTTGTGAAGCACAGAAGCCTCATTCAGGCACGTCAGCTCTGCCATATCTTCTACTTTAGAGAATTTGGGGGGGTTCATCTTTTGGATGTCATCCTTATTTACTTTCACTTTCTTTCCGTTTTCTGCCAGTTCCACGATGGCTTCATCTCCTACTTCTTCCTTCAGGCTAGCTGCCTCAAAGCCATTCTTCTCTGAGGGAACCCATACCAGCTTCTTAGCTGCCCAGTCAGCCTGAGTCAGGGGGTTATTGATGATGTTTCTGTCAACATAAAGGTACTTATCTGCGTCTCTTTGCGACATTGTGGTTTACAGTTGGGGACCTGTGAAGAAAGGGAGAAACAAAGAAAAAGGTTATTTTTAAAGCCTCAAATTGCCTTGCAACTTCTCAGAGGCAGACAGGCACATGCTAAGTACTCTGAATCCCTGGTCATTAGAGCATGCTGATCCCTCCTTTAATTTCATGTTAGCAAGCACTGCTTAAGTTGTCAAACTTCCAATAAGGCCAAGGTTTTGCTTGCCAAGAGTATGAAAAAAACCAAACTAGCAAGCAGTTTATAAAAAACCCCAAAAACTACAAAAAAACACTGACAACTAAGCATTTGGAAGCCATTATTTGGCAGAAAATAGGAAGCATATTAAAGTGGCAAGCACCAAACAATTTGTGCCAATCTTCATAGCATCAGACACTACGTTAGTAACATTCAGGTCAAGATTAACCCTTCACTGCTTTACTTGGTAGATATATTGGCTCAGAAATAAAATCATAAATGTGTAATCAACAATTTTATTTTGTATCTCCTTATTCTGATAAGCTATAAATCAAAACTCACAACTTCTCAGAAATGTCAACTGCCAGCCTAAAATGTGAGGCGCACTTTGATTCTAAAAGATAGCAGTAATTTGCAGACACCAGTTAAGACTGATATTAGATACTTTCCACCAGCTTAGTAGTAATACCCAGCCCACCAGTTTAAATCTCTTTTTTTTTTTCCTAGATAATGTTCAGTAGAAAAATATCTCCAAGATAGTAACACAATAAATCAGGAAATTTTACAGCTAAATATCTTCTACTAACATCCTTCTATGAAGCTGCAGTCAGATAGGGAGAGAGTTTCATCCCTACAAAAAGGAGACTTCGGCTGCATACTTCAAAAATGGCACCCTAGATTTAGTGTTTCATCAAAACCAGAACACTACCGCCAGGGATTTTCCAGTTTATAAGGCAGCAATTTTATTAGTGCCATTCAAAAGTCCTTTCAATTGAAAAGGACTGCATGCGTCAAGGCTCATTAGCCATGCAACAGCAGCCTCTTTACAAGATCCCATAAACATTACTTCTTGAATTCTTCCTCACTCACAAAGATACCTGTGTCCTCAATATACGTTTCTCATAGCTTGAAAAGAAACTAGAGCTCTTTACTACCTAAAGAACAGGAAATGAAAATATGAGTACTCATGTCCTAGAAGGCTATCAGGAGCTATATGGATAACTTCTCTACAGAATTCATATTTAAAAACCAGCAGGCAAATCAAGTAAGTGAAGTCTGACTACACACACTGCAGACAAAAAAGTATTGAAAGTGGGACAGAAGCAGCTCAATTCCCAAAACATGCATGAGAGCAACAATAGATGTAGAGCCCCAGCATTAGCAAACAGTGAATGAAGCCAGAAAAACATCAGCCATAATAATGATGGGCACCAATGCCCACACGAGTCATTTGAAAGCGTGTAGGGGAATTCCTTTCAACAAATGGATCACTGTAAATGGTATGTAACTTTGTGCCAGAGACTGTATGGATAGCTGTATATTCACAGTCAAAAATTCTTCAGCAAACAAAGAGAAAATCACTCTATAAGTAAACACTTCCTTTAGCATGAGTTTAAAATCTTTGTCTTAAGCCTTACAGGATATGCCAAGCAGCTATTCCACACTTGACCTCATCTTTCCTTCCCCACAGGGTCACTGGCACTTCCACCTCAACCATAATGCTGATTCTCAGAGCAACTCCTCCTTTTCATATTATTCCTGAAAACTAGATTTTAATGGGTACATGATAAAGAGATATGTAGAAAAGATAAGTGTTGTATTGCACTAAACAAACGGATTACAGCAGATAAGATGCAGCAGTCTGGAGGCTGCCATAAAAAACCTGAGCTGTCGGGAGAGCTCCAAGACCATCCTATAACAGCAAGCCTGACAGAGTATATAGCAAATAAAGAAGGCCAACAATTCAACAGAAGATATTAGGATTTCATGACACTGCAGAGTATCATGTGCAGGCTGTGATCAAATGGTTAAAAAAAGGGAGTGGAAGGAAAGAGGGGAAAAAGAAAAAAATAAAAATATTCAATTGTTTTCAGAGTTGTATCAGGTTTGTCAAAGCAACAGCTGTGCTCTACCCTCCATTACACAGCTTCCTGCCTATGCAACTCCTAGAATGTAACCAGTTGCCTTTTTTTGGCTATAATCAGGCAGGACACAGAGGCAATGTGCTTCAACTAAATTCAGTTTCATAATTTCCTGAGGAATCCAAAGTAACCAGCCATCTGAAGTGTCCTACATTACACTGAAACATAGTCCTCACTTCCTCACTGCTAGACTACATGCATGCATTCAGTACACCTTAAGATAGATTGTAGGATAAAGACTAATTCTTTTTTTAGCTAAGGAGTAGATAAGACCACAAGAAATCTTTCAAAGGGTGTCGCCAGTCAGTCCTAGATCTGAAGAGAACTAAGAAAATAAAGTTACAGAGAGGTTAATCAAATTCCCTGCAGGAAGAGAGCCCCAAATTATCTCACATACTACAAGAGTGCATTCTTCAGCCAGTAAGAGATCATTCTAGAGCACCTATACCTTTTTATTTTCAGAGCTCAAAACAACTTTCACAGTAAGAGGAGAAATCGCCTAACACAGCTATGCTAAAATCTCATCAAACACTAAGTTCAAGATATTTTAAATATATATTAATATAGTATAATCTAGTGTGTATATAAATATATATATTTAATATAAGTTTTAATATTTTAAGTACTCCTAAATAGTAGTGAGGAGATTCCAAAAGGGTCTGCTCCTCAAACTTGAAACAGACTTGAAAATTCCCCTATTTCATGGCAGCAGCAGCCTTCTTATCATCTTAAACTAGCTCTCCTATGATTCAGAACAGAATCCTCACGTAGTAGAAGACAGAGGCTCAAGCTAAGATAACACGGCATTAGAGCTATTCTCGAGGCCGACTTCGAAGCCACAGGGCATCTAAACTAGCAATACCACAAACCAACCATTAATTTGTCTTCTCCACAAGAACAGTACCAGAGGAATCAGATGCAGCAAGTTCCATTTCATGGACTCTAAAACTTATCTTCCTAGCTTATGCTCCATTTCACTGGGCTTTTCTAAAAATCCCTTAAAGTGGTCAAGGAAGGAAGCAAGCCCAGTAAGCTCTTACACCAACTCACAATGAATGCAAATAATTTGTGTTTTAGGAATAAATTAGAAAGCAATTTGTTTGCTGGGTAGTTTGCATTTGGGATGTAGATAATTATGTAGGACAAGGACATTTATCTTTACATAGCTATTGTGCAACTGCCAGATGAGAATTCCGTTAACAATATCCTTTTTGATGCCAGTCTATAGGCAAGAGGACCAAAGAATACAGAAAGAAGACAGATCATCCTTGTTTTGAGTTTAAATGTCTCCTTCCTAGTATTGTTTCCAAAAATAACATACTACAGTCACTTCCCTGTTAACCCAGTATGTTCCCTTATTGTGGGTCACAGCAGTCTGGGGAAGAGGCTGGTCAAACTTTGCTTGTTTTCCATTATTTCAGGGTCCAAGAGATATTCTTTGCCATTTAACTAACTACATAATTGCCACAAAGATGCCATACAGTCACAGATAGACACAAAACGCTCTCTACAGTCATGAATAGGATGGGACCAAGACTTCAGTATGTAGTGCAACCTTAAAAAATAATACCAACTGCCCTGTTGACATACATATTTCCCAGTAGACAGATTCTTTTGAGAGGAACAAGTCAAACATTGGATTTAACTTAGGATGGCATGCATTCCCATTGAATTAGGCAGAATTACTCAAAACCCTCACTGGAATACAGTCATAGGGACAGAGGTTTGCCTTGGTCTCCTGCAATTTCACAGCCTTAAGGCTTGAATTATAAGACACTTCACACACACTCTACTTAAAGCAGCATCAAGTGCTTCCCATAAACCTGGAAACAAATACTTTATCTGGTTTGGAAAAGTCTAAAGGGTACCTCTGCTGTAAGGTCCCTTTCTTTCAATTACAAGTGTTTTGCAACTGCCAAAACCACAGAACATTACCTATTTGCAATTAAATTTTCACTAGCTATTTCTATTACATCCCCCATTCCCCCCAGACATTTACTCTGTCAGCAGCCACAGAATTGTTCCTGGGAGCGAGCCACTGCTCAATTAGATATGCTTGGGCTTTACTAAACTATGGAGCTAACAGCTGAAGTAGAAATAGAATTCATAAGAATTCTATACTTATTTCATAAGAGCGTTAATGCAAGAGTTAAAGCATCACACTTACAAGTACTAGAGCACTGGCTGGGCAAGGAAACACCTCTAATGTGAGTTACCTAAACCATCATTAAAGTAGGGATCTCCACACTGTTCTTTCTTGTCTTCAGCCTCATTCCTAGCAAAGATGCATTACTACACTGGAACAGACAGTTTTATTCACACATCATTTCATTTCCCTGCTTTAATGAATTAAGAGAAGTTTGTGAAATACTGTGCTACCAAGGATGCACAACAGCCATATACATGCACTGAATCCTTGGCAATTCAGATCAACACTTCAGAACTTTGCTGTAAGACTGAGCCAGCCTGAAAAGGGATGTAAGTTTTCTTCTACTGGAAGTCTTCTTCTGTTTCATATCCACCAGTAAGACACTGTTACAAATTTTCTGTGATTTCATATTAAACAATCCTCCCACGTGGTTTGCCTAGTGGCCTTTCTACTTGCAGCGCAAGAGGAACTACCCTAAAGGGTGACAAAAAGAATGAACAATAGATAGCAAACATACTTAGACTACAAGTTAATTTCCCTTTCTTTAAAGAGTCCGCCTTTTAAAAGCAGCTCACAAATACAACTTTGCCACCACTTTCCAAAATATGTTACCTTTAGCAGCTTGTCAGAGGGTGCAATACAAGACAAAAGGCCCTTTCACAGAACAAAAGGAACGTACACCATTTCTATAGGCAAGACAAGGCTTTTTCACTAGAAAGTTACAGCACTACCGGTCACTCATGGCCCTATTTTAGGTACAACTAAGTTACACTCAGTGAATAAATTTGATTATTTGTTAATACACAGCATTTAAAAAAGAATCTGAGAGGCTGCTAATGATTCAAACTAAGTTTGGTCAGTAACATTCATATGATGGGAATCCTTGCTAAGCTGTGATCTGAACAGCTAATACTTGCATTATTCCTGCAATTCAACTATTTCGCTTTCCCCAGCCAGATGAATGCAGTTCCTCAAATTAGATTTAAGAGCAGCTAGAATGCTAGACTAAACTAGTCTAAAATAGACTTTAGTGGCCATAAACTACAGTGACCATGAACTGACATCATAAAGCCCCTAACCTACCAATAAAAAAATTCCTATAATTCCCTTGTATTCACTAAGAAACTGTTCAGATCTCATTTGTTTAGGTTAGAGTGACACTTCACAGCTCCAAGTGCCAGTATATTTATGGAAAAGAAAACTGTGAAGTTTGTTAGCCCAAACTGCTCCCATTTGTAAGCAACACCTACATAAAAACCGGAGTGTAAATTACTAAGGGTGAGAAATTAATCACAAGGAGGCAGAAGGAAAGGAAAGGGAAAAGCTGGCAGGAAGCTGAACTGATGGACAGGTTATAGCTGCCTTTTTGTCAAGTTCAGTACACTGAGACACGCCAGCGCTTGATGCTTCAGGCTGAATGCAAGAATCATGAATTTCAGTTATCCCACGAGAGAATACAACACCAGGCAAGTACCTGAGCTCACAATTAACACCCCCTCACAGGCAGCCCCCCACGCTGAAGGCACCAAGCTGCACTTCCCCTTTCCATTCAGAATGCTGCCATGCAGACTCATTTCTTCTATTTCAGCTTTATTTGGGATTCATAATGACTGCTATTAGGCTTACTGTAGTTCACTGCTTTCCTCTCCAGTCACAGTCTGACGCACACAATACATTGTTGAAAGATTTATTTCACAACTGGAATGCAGTTTGCTGGCAATTATTGTTGCATATTCAGTTTGACTGTAGTGCTGCCCAGACTTGCCAGCTACTCTGTTTATTACTGTAAATTAAACTCAAGGTAGAGCACTAAAGTGCCCTCTCTGTATGTGGGGCTCTAAGAACCAAGAATGAGGAATCTAATTATCTAATGCATAAGGGATGCTCCTATTGCACAGAAGTGACCTACTGGTCAGACTACAGGTAAGACAAAAGAAAGAAACCGAAGGAAATTCTGCATCTTCCAAGTGGCCTAAAGGTACCCAACACACATCCTCAGAATGGTGAACACGGAATAAATGTTTTAGTTTCTCCATGTCTAGCCCTCTTCATCAGCTGCCAAGCACCACTCTGGTATGTGTGAAGCAGCACTTGCATATATTCTGCTGTAACAGCTGACAGTGGGGGTTTTCTCTGGCAGCTGGGACTTCCCATGGTAAAATGCAAAGACCACAAAGCCACGTACAAGCAAGACACTTACATGCCACTTAATAGTCACCTTTTCTCTCCACTGGGTTCAAATACAGTAGTGTCGGAACTCAGGACATCCGTTTGGGAGTCTGGAGTTGCCGGGACCCCTGCCGGGGGCTCAGAGACCCTGGCACACAGCCCAGAACACCAGTGGGTTTGATTATGAACCGTGGAGCAAATCGCCAGCTTTACATGAAGACCTAAAAGCCACAGCAGTTTAAATAGTGTAATAATAAAATTAGCACTTGGTGTAAATGTAGGTTGTGGGATTTTTAGTATAGGAGTTTTTGGGGACAAGATGGAGGGACTTGGGTGTGTCTAGCCTTTCTTCTTCTTCTTCT
>JAYDZK010000056.1:50127003-50139070 GCA_034509185.1 Euphonia xanthogaster | reverse complement strand
GACTGTCTTGCTGAGCGGACCTCGGCAGGACAGGAGAAAGAATTTTATAGATAAGATACAATAAACAACCTTGAGACAGAGAAATGAAGAGCCCTAACTCTTACTTCAAGCGCTGGGCTGGGAAAAGAGACTTTCGAACTTTTCTCGGGGTCACTCTGACCAGCTAGAGACCGCGACACAGTAGGACTGTGAGAACAGTCCCACAAGCATAGCCTATGTGGATTTAACAAATATTAACGACAATCTGAAGAGCCTACTTTTGGGTACCTAAGACTGAAAACAGGATAATAATGCAGGCTTCACCACGGGCTACAGAAGCACAGGAACAATCTTGGGAAACCACACTGCATGCAGTAATTAACCACTGTAGGTTACAGGCAAATAAAGGCAGGCATAGCTTCCCTAAGTTAATGCTAGGGAGGGTATGCTTGCCTCTATTTTAATTGCACCTTATGAGTTCAGGGAGACATAAAGACTACTACACTACACCATGTAGATGGCACCAATACTGTTAATCAGCTCTGTGAAGCCTGTGCATGCTGTTTAAACACACTAAACACTGATTTAGGAAGGGGGAGGGTAGCCTTCTGTTTATTTCAAGTCCAGTCTTTAGCATGACAAAGCTAGGCTGGCTGCCACCCAACCCCATTCACTTTGAATAAACATTCAAAGTTTACAATCCTGCATAATACACTTTCTGCAACTGTTGTTTCTCATTAATGGAGTACAGTACATGCCTTCTCAGCAGAGGAGAGAATTCCTCTTACAGAGACAGTGTGCCCACAAGGAAAACATTCCAGGGGGAGAACACATTCTTCGTGACCACTCAGCAAAGTAATCCCACTTAGGAGACAGCTGTAGTTCAGAAAATTGCTGCCCATCCCTGCTGTTCAAGCTGTTTTGCTGGAAGACTTGTTTTCAGGAGGCATAATGGCCTTCATAAGTTCTGATCAGGCATGCAGAGCTCCCTACGGCCATAGCATAAGAGAGGGGGGAACTTTCTAAGAAAAAGTTTTAACCTTTGTTACCTCGGGGTCACATTTCATCTCTTCCCTAATATTCTGATTTAAGGCTAAAAACGTTATCTGCCAAGAACTCTGAGGCACTGTGTAAGGTAGCTCTACATCCATCAATTAGCACTCTCTGTCATCTTTGTCAATGCAGGGTTTCAAGTCACTGCAAGAGCTAACAAGGAATAAAACAATCATATCTAAATACAGAGACAAAAAAATACAGTGCTGGTTCATCCTTTTAGATGCCAATATTCAGCACTTACGTGACCAAGATAAAGTCATCTTACAGGAACAATTACTCTTGCTAACATTAGCTGACAAGTTGCTTTGATCTCAGCATCAATACTACTAATCATCTTCCAGCTCATAATGAAAAGAACAAATCATCAGTGTAAATATGTCCAGTAAATAATTTTAAAAAGTATTATTTTTACTTAGCAGCAGAAGTTTCTCTAGACACTTTCAGTTCAGCCTACTGTGCCAAACTAGGACTGTGTACAAGCAGCCTTCTGCTACATCTCATATTTTTACTCTTGGTTTCAAATAATTTTGCTGCACATTTACAGCAGCTATGAGGATGGCAGGCAAAAATCCTGGCACAGAGAAGTGTACCGCCTCTACAGGGTCCAAGTTGGATTCCCAACCTTCCCAGCAATACATAAAAGTTCAATAAAAAGACCTACATCTCTGTTTATGACAGTGATGTCTGAGGTAGAGGTCTGAAGAACCACTTTTTCTGGACATGAGAACACATCAATTCTTACACAAAGAAGAAAAAGCTACATAGCCTTTACGTTCCAGGATGTGTAAGAAGGCCAGGTTGCAAGTATTTATGGTTCTTTAATTTTTATTTGTATTATATTTATATTTGTTTTATAAATACTTACACTCATAAATATCATCATGCTCAAGATAGTCTGAAAGTCCAGATTGTGGCATTTCCCTATTGTATTCAAGGTCTGGCACAGCCTCTTAGCTATCCATTAGAAGCATTGTTCTACAGAAAGCTCGTGGTGCAGTAGAGCACATGAGGAACATTCAAGTTTGTCTTCTGGTTAGCTTGCTCCCGCCCTGACCTGTGCTTTCTTCTCTCATTGGCAAATATATCAGTCTTTAAAAAGGAACAGCATTAGGCATTGCTAATTTTAGAATTCACCCAACTGTGCCCTCCTGTCTGGATCTCCTGAAACACTGATTTTTGTGTTAGAGGAGAAGAAAGGACTCCTCTTTCAATCTCAAATTAGAAAAAGCAAGGGCACTTGAAGTAGAAACCTAGTCTGGACTATTACAATCATGGCTATATGGTGTATAAAATTTTCTATATTCTGGCAATACTAGAAAATACTTTTTTGGAAAAAAAAGAAAATTATCTCCTTTTGACAGGTGACTGATGACATTCCATGGTTCCTATACGAGGAAACAAACATAATTTGAAATTTTCCAATAAAGTTTTGCTTTCTGCCCTAAAAGGACAAAAAACAACAAAAGGAAACACTGACCACAGAGTAGCCAAACTGTTTTGTGTTTCCACCACAGTTAACAACATTGTCTCCACCCATATACACAGCAGCACTGTGGTGGTGAGGCACTGGAACAGGCTGCCCAGAGAAGTTGTGGATGCCTCATCCCTGGAAGTTTTCAAGGCCAGGCTGGATGGGGCTCTGAGCAACGTGGCCTAATGAAAGGTGTCCCTCGTGGCAGGGGATTGGAACAAAATGATCTTTAAGGTCCCTTCCAACCCAAATAATCCCATGACTCTCTGATATTCTTCTCCTTATCTACATGAGCAAGAGCTTAACCACTGCTGCAGCTGCACTTTTTCCTGACAGAATTAGCAATAATACAAGATGGTGATATTTATCACTTAAGTCTACATCAAGTTTTTTGAGCATTATTTATACAGTTCTGCCCATTATGAAAAAAATTAGGATTTGCCACATAACAGATTACCTCCCACCATGTGCAAGAAGAAGATAAACTGATTTTGCACATGTATATGTCAGTGCTACATGGGCAATGTAGATAGCTTTTAGAAGTTACATTAATTTGCCTAATAAACTGTCAATCCTTCTTTCATGACTAATACATCTTTCTCATCATATTTGTATGTTCTCATTTTACTTTTCCCACCATATACTGCATGAAATTTGGAAAGGGCCATTAAACCAATTCACAATAATTTACTGTATAATGAAATATCACAGATTCAGTGTCTGCTATAAAGATTCATACTGCAACATAAACCAGTTTGCTTAGCTTTTATTGTCTAGGTTAAGTCACAAATCTAAAGTCACAATTTAAAGAGCTTTTGTGCTTGTAGAGAAATCTTATTTGGTATTTATGCTCCTCGAAGAAAGAAGATTTACTTGGTCAGTATGCAGACACATACACTTGAAACACAACCATTTCAAGAATCCAATTATTTAACTATTTTAGGCAGTCTACTGTATATCTGCATCCATACTTCCATTTATTTAAACAATTCTGAGAAGTCTGAATACATTCCATTTGATGTCAGAAAGGGATAAAATCATTTCTATCTCTGAACAATGGGGAAAAAAGCAACGTCTGAACCACAACTATGAAGAACAAAATATATTAAGTGGCATTCTGCTAAAAAAAAAAATCCACTAATACAAAAGAAATATTTCTTAGACTACCTCATACGCATTTACAAACAAAAAGTAAAGTTGTTTTCTAGATAGTTACCACAATGAGGAATTTACAAATTAAATTGCTGTTTCTGGTTATCTTAATCTCAAATCCTCTCCTTCTGACCTGTGCCACTCACTAACTGTTAAACACACAGCTACCCATTCTCACAACCACCCAAAAAACCCAAAGCAAAATGTCAATACCTTCCTCTACATTTTGAACTATGACTGATATAGCTAAAACAGAAGCCTGAGAGTATTTTTTTATCTACATTTAAAAAAATGTGCAAAAATCAATTTACCACATCAACCAACTAGTCTCAAGTGCTTAGCCAGGAACTTTCTTATCCAGTTCACTGGTTTGATTTCAGATTTACATTCAGTATTTCTTGAGAAGTTCTTTCATCTAAGCACCCTATACGTGTTCAAATAGGTCTAAATCCTAAGATAAGGTTTCTTTTTCTTAGATTGATAGCACATCAAGGAAAATTACTTTGTTCACACATTTCAAAATAACTGATTTTATCAATTCTGGCACAGAAAGATTGGAATCTCTCGCACTAAATGGCAAGCAGGCCTACATGTAACAGTCCCTGTCAAAAAGAACTTACTAACAATTGACCTACAAAACTGATACTACAGTTCTGTTAAGCCAGTCACATTTGGAAAGAAAGAGAAGCAACTAAATTTTTAATTGAAATTTGTCTGTAGGTTTCCTTTTTTTTTTTCTTGGACTTTAAAACAATTCTGTTACTAAAACTAACTGGGTTGGTTGTTGAACATAACCAACTTTAACCAAAGTCAAATCTACTGCACATCCAAGGTTGAGTAAAAGAGTCTAAATTCAAATGAACTGGTCAAATCTTGAGCTTAAAAGAAAAACACAGGTGAATGTACTCTCATCACTACAAAAAATAAGCGAAGTAAGCTATTACAAGAGCATGCTTTAAGTCTAAGATTTTAAACAGGAAGCTGCCCAGCAGGAAAAAAAAAAAACCTCTGACTGCACACAAGTGACAAAATAGAGCTGTAAAATTTCTCTAAACCTTTTTTCTTACAAGTCTGAACGCCCACTTTGCTTTCATGCAAATCAGAACTCCAGTTCTGTGCAGAGGCATATATCACAATGGATTTCCTGCCGAGACTCATTAAAATGGTAGCTCTTGATGAATGGAAGTATTCATCAGTTAAGAAGACTTCATGATACAGATTTTCAAGTTAAGTTTCCCTTAACATATTAATTATTAGCCTGAGTTTACTGAAGTCACTTACCATGTGGTTTTATTTACTGCTCTCAGTAAAGTCAGCATACATGCATTAGGAGAAATTTATATTTCTAGTCATGAAGACAAACAGAATCCAAACCCCATGTACAAAACTCTAGAGGCATAAATTTCATAAATAGGTCATGGAGTCAAGACACAGCATACAGCATTATGTTTCATTATACCCCTCTGCAACCAGCAGCAATACATTTGTAATACTTCCACCAAAAAAAAAAAAATTACAGTAGACAAAGTATGCCAGATCAATTTTCCAGTTTCCCTTTTGCTATGGTTAAAAAGACTATGACTTAGCAGTATTAGCTCCAGAAGTATCACACAATGAAATCAATCACAGCTCCATCACCAGAAAACTGCAGACACCAGTGTTTCTCCAGACTCTTCAGGATGCTCAGAAAGGCAACATATTGTGACAAACAGTAACAGGCCAAAGGACCATTAAGTGAAACTGGGGACTAACCCATTATGCTGAACACAACTGGGCTGGAGTGAGGTCAGAAGCTGTTAAACCACTACAGTGGCCTAGGACTACAGGACGAATCAGTGTTGAGATTACTTCAAGTACTCCGAACAAGTTCTCACAGCCACTGAAAAAAAAAGTGAAGCGGAATTAAGATGAACTTGTAAATTGATGCATTTAATTTAGTTGGACAACACCCATTTGCATTAGCTTCCAGGGCAGAAATTGCATTTGTGTTTTAGCTTCAGCATATTCTATTAAAATCAGGTTGCTAGTTTCCATCTCTTTCTACACTAGAAAACTCAATTAGAACCATGGTGTGGTTAAACTGAAAAGAAATTTAAGGTACAAGGTCACCAAGCCACCATTAAGTCAGAACAACTGCCAGCAAAAACAAAGCTGCTGTAGGCAATCCTCTGCTGTTATAGCTTTGTTCCAACCCACAGAAGACTTAATGTGAGGCACACAATTTCTCTACTTAACATGCAAACAGCTCTGCCTCAATTATAAACTAGGAAAGCAAAGAGCAACGAGATATTTACACAAGGAATCAAAGAAAAAAATTTATGTTACAGGGCACGGAGTGCACTATTAAGTCAAACAAACAAAAATATATTAAATCATACACTGAGAATTAAGGTTTTGGACACCTTTTAGTAGACATGCACTAAATGCAACTAATTGTGAGCCTCTAAAATGCACTCTAGTCATCAGTTAGTTTCAGCATGTTACCAAATAACCCAAAGCTACCACACAAAAAAGTAGGTGTACTGTGGGGGATAACACAACCTTAGCTTTGACTTCCCTTTTCAGTAAACCTTGCATTAACCAGATGAGTTCCTGTACCTCCCATGGGCCCACTTATAATCTCACCCTATTACGGTCACACTAATCCATAAGGGACATCAGTCTGGGCAAGACACAGGCCTAGGGATGAGGTGGAAGTGGAAGACTGAGAAGAATCAGCTCAGAAATCACAATACCTCTGACACGTGTCCTGTCTCCTTTGTTCTGCACATTAACAGAACCAAATCTGAAATTTGGATATAGACAGACTAATCTTCCAGTACAACTGAAGTGTATTTTCACAAAGCCAGTAGTAGCTGATACGCATGCATTCCCTCATACCTGCATGTGAACAGCCTGACACACAACCAACCTGTGAATTATTACATGAAAACAGTCAGTACGATATTTTTAAAGACCTTCCAAGATAATAGTGGTTCGTGTTTTCAAGATAGTTTGTTGAAGTGGCAAATGCAAGTCTGGCATTTGTAGTAGATACATTTGCAGTGCTAAGCAATGTTACAAAGAGACTTAAGCACCTGTGGCATCCAACTGCAAGGCAGTTTTCAACTTGAAGGTGAGTATTAGAGCTACGACCAGCAATACAGCTTGAACACTCTCCAACATTTTGCACAATACCTAAATAATATGTTGGACAACAAAGATTATTTTAGCTTCCTAAGTGAGAGATTTTTCTGTTCTCTTTCCTATGATTTTACTGGACAAGGTTGGTTTTATTTTCATTATTATTATTACTTGTTCATTAGATTCATTTAAAAGATTATGGTGTAGCTCTCACAAGCTATTTGTCTTCTTAGAACATTCTGAAACACATCAAAATCTATGCAGAGGAAATGATGAAAAAAATCTTATTCTTTATCTCTTGAGATGAAATTATCATCTGGCAACTTTTTTCTTACAAGATTAACTTGAAAGAAAAAAGAAACAAAGAAACAACCAAAAAACCAAGCCAGCACCACGGTAGAAACAGCCTAACAATCTATGCAAAGGCCAATAAAAGGACTTCAGTTTCTCCACTCATTCTTTTGGGGTAGACAGAACCTGACTATTAAGTCTTCCTGTTTATACACAAACAGACACAGGCTAGTCGGCAGCGCAAACTCTTCTCCAGAGGTCACAAACGCTTCTCCAAAGGTCTTCCAAAGTCAGACCTTGGCTATACAAGTCAAGCATCCAAGATATAACACCAGATTCCAAAAAGAACCACATCACTCACCAGCTTGGTGCCAGTCACACTCACTTCGAAGTTTCAGATCAGAAGAGAAGTTCAGATCCCCATTTTTACCCACTACTACCAATTTTACTTCTACTTTAGGGTTATAGAAAATTTTGCCTGTCCACTTCCATAAAGACAGTGCACACAGTATGAATAAGTGGAATAAATAAAGCTATCAAGAAGTGGAACACATCATTTCAGCAGTTCCACCTGATACGGAGCATCACAGAACTGTTGAATGATTTCATTGTAGTTATTTTCACAAGGTCAGACTAGCATAAAGTCTTGTGTTTATACAGTTTGGAAAATTGTGATCAACAACTTCAAATCCCTTCTGTGCCACTTACATTTATCAATTGTTTTCCCCTCATTACAACTGTCTAGTTAATAGAAATATTAGTTTATATCCTTGAAACCTTGTGAGAGCACTACATATGCAGACAGTGAATCTATGAGTCAATACATATCTGCACCATGATTTTTGCTGCCATTTTTGCTGGAATGCCATCAATAAGTGAACTTAGTCACATCGTGACTTAGTGACTAATTTCAAAGGCATTTTACACAGGCAGTAACTGATTAGAGGGTTGATACTTTGGAGTTAAAACTTTACCATACCTAGCCTTATGAACAGGAGATGTATACAAGAGTCAAGAATGTGTAATTTAATCTTTCAATCCACGGTTCAACAGTCTCCATATAAGTTACCTTGTATTTCCTTACAGCAGGCAAATTAAAAATGGACCTTGCCCTGCAGACTAGTACAGTATCTTTACAAGTTTGAAGCATTATTTTTTTAATGCATTGTTTGAATTGTTTGAACAATTTGAATTGTTTGAAGACTACTCTGTTTTGGAAGACCTGCCCACTTATAAAAAAGCTTGGGTTCTTAGTCCACTCTGATGGAGTGTGGCTCAGGACATCGTTACAGGATATGGCAGAAAAGCCTAGAGAAGAAGAAAGATCAAGAGCACAAACAGTGCTTCAAGAGGGAAAAAAAGAAGGAAAGGAATTGTAAGGAGGAAAAGAAAGTGGAATTAAAGAGTCACTGCATGCAGAGTTTGCTGACCAATGCAGTTTACTTCTGAAAAAATCCCCTTAGAGTATCAGAAGCGTGTTATTCTTTTAAAACTCATTTCACCTTGTGTTTAGGCAAATTAGGAGCAATTCTCATTAAACTTCCTGGGTAGGCAGCACGCTCGGGGGCTATGAAACTTGTTACTTTCCACACCTACCGAGGACAAGTTGGTAAAGATCTCACTCAAAGCCGGAGAACTTTTACTACTCGGCTGGAGGTGATGCCTGAAAGCACAAGCTAACTCCAAGAGCTCTCAGTGCAAGCTTCATCTTGCCCTGTCACTCCCTCCTCCCTCCCTCCCTCCCTCTCTCCTGGCCCAAACCGAACGGGGAAGTGGAGCCGGGCGGGCGGGCGGAAGCCAAGCCCATGCGGTGTCTGCAGGAGGGCTGTCAGCCCGTGACTCAGGCTGCAGCCCTGACAGCTGCCCGGCGGGCCCTGCCCGCTGCCCCCGCGGGCCGGGCAGCAGAGGGAAGGAGGGAGGGGAAGGAGCTGGCTCCGGCGGCACAGAGCGCCAATCACCCACCCCACCTGCGGGAGGCCGGTTCGCGGGGCGTGCAGGGAGCAGAGCGGCAACTCCGCGGGGCCACGCACGGCCCCGGAGCACGGGGAGCACACGGGCAGCACACCAGCACGGCAGGTCCCACGGGGACGCAGCGGCAGAGCGGCGGGACAGCGGGAGCCTTCTCGCCCGGCCGGACAAAGAAGCGCCAAACCCGGCGAGGGAGGGAGAAAAGCGCGGCGCCAGGGGAGAAAACCAGAGCCACCCGCGCCCACCGCCCCGCCCGACCGGCTTCACCTGAGCCCGGCTAAGGTGGAGGGAAGGAAACGCCGCGACGGCGGCTGCGCTCCTCACGGCAAGAGTGCGACGTCCTCCGGCTGCGGCTCCTCCCGCAGCACCGCGACCGCCGCTCGCTCACCGGCTCTGCTGAGCCGCCCGCCCGCCGGGGCCGCCCCGCCCCCCGCGCCGCCGCCCGCCAATGGTGCCGCCGCTTCTGAGGATTGACGGCCAGCCTGACCAATCAGAGTGGCCGAGGTGTGCGGAGGCTGAGGAAGCCGTTGAGCCGCTAGCAACGCCCGTGCGCCCCGCCCGGCCCGGATCCGCCCCGCCCAGCTCAGCCCGGCACCGCGGCCGCTCGGGCGGGGAGTGGCGGCGGTGGCTGCGGGGCTTCGGGGGCGCCGAGGGCTCCACTCCGCCGGCTGCGGGGTGGGGTAGAGCTCCCCCGCTCCGATCCGCTCGGGTTGAGCTGGCCGAGCTGCCCCCACAACGCCCCACGCCGCGGCAGCCCCACAATGCCCCGCGCCGTCCTTCGGTGCTGCCGAGGACAGTGGGTGCGGCCGGGGCCGAGAGCTGGAGTGGGGCTCCGCCGCCCGAGGCCGTGATACAAGTCCTCCGAGATGGGGGTTGGGGGGTGTCCCGGCCAAGAGATTCCCACTCAGCCTCGCTGTAGTGCAAAATACCTGCAACAGGAAGATCCCAGTCAAAATTTTGTTTCACCGAGTCAATTAGGTTGGAAAAGGTCTCTTGAGATCATCGAGTCCAACCTATGACTGAACACCACCACATCAACCACGCCATTGCACTGAGTGCCAAATTCAGTCTTTCCTTAAACACCTTCAGGAATGGTGACTCCCCCACCTCTCTGGGCATTCCCATGTCTAATCACTTTCTGTGAAAAAATTCCTTCTAATGTCCAGCCTGGCTCAGCTTGAGGCCATGATATCACCCTGTCACTGGCTGGCTGCTAAAGGAGACTGACCCTCACCTGGCTACATCCTCCTTTCAGGCAGTTGTAGAGAGTGATTAGGTCTCCCCTGAGCCTCCTTTTTTCCAGGCTCAACAACTGCAGGTTCCTTGGCTTCTCATAAGACTTTTCCTCCAGATCCTTCAGGTGAAGGATCTTGTTTCCTTTCACTGGACTCTAAGGGACAAAACTGAGGCAGGCAGAAGCAGGAGTGTAAGCAGCCCCTGATGCTGCTGAGGCCTTTGAACAGCCAGTGCACGTGCTCACGGAGGCCTGAAATGTATTTTAAAAGGCAGGCTGAAACACTGATGTGTGAAAAGACAAAAGGGTGTAATTCTGCCTCCTTATATTAAGTGGAACTTCAGGATGGGCTAAAAGAGGAAGCAATAGCCAGGATGCGAGACCAAAGTCCTTCTGAAAAGAGTACAGCATATCTAAATCCTTATGTCAGATCCAGAAAAGCAGAAAAGGTTTACTGCACACTTCATGAGCATATAGAAATGCAAGGGTCCTTCCCTTTATGACTTCCTACTTTGTGCAAGGAGGGTACGTTTGCAGATGTAGGTGCCAGTGACAGAAAATGCAAGGCAAAATTTACTGGTGGCAGTATCAATGCTACAAGCAGAAGAGGCAAATGAAGTTAAAGAGGCTTGAATAAAGAGGGAAGTTAGTGGAGAAGTATCTATAGTAAGCCTTTCTTGTCTGAGTGAAACACTTAAAGCTTAGAAAGGTTCACTGCAGCAGTTTGGAAACAATCCTAGATATTTTTATCTCAAGACACACAAGACAGTGGGAGAAATCACTGAAAGTTGACTGTACAGCTGAGTATCAGGGACACAGAAGTATCACTGTTAGAGACAGAGGTGAGAAATGTAAATACAGATGCAAAATACGAGAATTTAATTTGGTCATGAGAAAGTAATATACAGGGTATGTCTTCGCAAGTGGTTCAAGGAAGAAAATGAAAGGAAGCTGGAATTGTGACAGACAGCTATCGACATAAACTGATAACTTTGGATTTACTTTGAGGGTGATAAGGCACTGGCACACGTTGCCTGGAGAAGCTGTAGATGCCCCATCCCTTGAAGTGTTCAAGGACAGAGTGGATGGAGTACTGATTCCTGGTCTAGTGGAAACTGTCCCTGCCCATGTCAGGGGAGTTGAAACTGCCTGATCTTTAATGTCCCTTCCAACCCAAACCATTCCATGATTCTATGGTCAATCCAGTGGCTCATATTGAGCCATGAAAAAAAGTGACCAACATATGGAACAGATATTTATTAGCTGAACAACATGGTTTTAACTTCTCCTACAAAAATGAAGCAGAATGAAAATAGTGGAGGTAACAAAATATATCAAAATCTTCTTAAGAACATGAGAAGCTGCATCATTAGCCATGTGGCTGAGAAAGGAAAGGTGAGCAGAGGAAAGCAGTCAGTATCAAGTCTAAAGAGAGCTTTTAAAGGAGGAAAAGTAGCAGATCTTAGCTAGGAAAGCAAGTACAAAAGGCAACATGAACATGACAGCCATAGTTACTTTGGAAATAAAAGATAATGACTGGAAGCATGAAATGCAGACATAAAAAGGTTGTCACAAAGTCATTTTTGAAGAGTGTATATTATTGGTGGTTTAAATTCTTTTATTTTTCTCTGACTCTCACACTCGCCTATGTTCTCTGCTCTTCCTAATGTTCAGATTTAAGGCTAAAGTCAGACTAGACTGCCTTCTTAAAGTTTGACCTTTCCTTTCCTTTCCTTTCCTTTCCTTTCCTTTCCTTTCCTTTCCTTTCCTTTCCTTTCCTTTCCTTTCCTTTC
>JAYDZK010000056.1:50107262-50118120 GCA_034509185.1 Euphonia xanthogaster | reverse complement strand
CCCCCCCCTTCCCCCCCCCCCCCCCCCGGCTCGCTTGTTGGACACAAGGGAGTGTGTGAAAGGCTGCAGCTGGAAAATCTGGTGCACAAACTCATTTGCAGATCCTGTTGCCCATGGATGTACTTCAAGAGCCCCCCAGTAACTTTGGCTGAACTTCCAGTATGTGTGTTGGGTTCTTACACATTTCAGCCCTGTCCAATCCACCCAGCTGAACTATGCTGGAAATGGTTTGCAAATAAAACTGAACATAAACATACTGAAAATGCTACTGTCATCAGATAAGGTTGCTGTGCACATGAAATTCCTGACATGAGTTCATTAAACCAAGGACATGAAAAGTTAAGCCACATGCCTATGTTGCCTGGGATGGGGAGGAGGGTATGGTGAGTGTTGATTCAGGCTGTAACTTTATTTTTTTAGCCTTCTGCCAGCCCATAGCCATCACTCTGGTGTGACTCAATTTATCCCAACAGGAGGGGGAAATAGAATGTTACAGCACCCACCTCCCTCTGTGAATACTGGTGTGATATGGGAAGGAGCAGGAGGCAAGGGTTAGCCATGCCACTTGGCAGCTGTGGAAGCTGGTTTTCCAGAGGGCAAAGCAGACATTGACAAAGCCAGGCCTCGGCAGCCTTCACCAAAACCAGTCATATTTAGCACTGCATGAGGTAGTTAATCTCTGTAGTATGAAACAGGCTCTAAGAGCTTCCTCTATGATACACTTCTCGTAACTGGGGCTGTATTTGACTTGCAGAAATGCCTGGGCTAGATGCTCCTACATGGACTTACCAGTTCTCAGACACCCCAATGTACAGAAGTGCCAGATGTAATGACCTTCCCTACCGCCTACTGAGCTGTTACAGATCTCACACCACATATTTTAAGAGAGGGGCAGGAGCTGTGGGAGTGATGGGAGTGATGGGAGATGGGAGTGATTTCAGGAGATACTCTCTCCTAAGCTCTGCTTCATCCTGCTTTACCCTCTCCTCTCTGAGTCACACAGCCATCATCTGCTTTCTCTTTCTCAAGAAAGATGAGCTGTGCATGCTTTGCCCTGGGATGAGCAACATGGGTTAGATTAACCTGCAAAGGAACATCATGTTCTCCTCAGCCTCTCAAGGGTCAGGGTTGGAGTTTGATGAGTGTGTAAAGCCAACCCAAGTCTGAGCAGTCTCTGAAGGAGGGTTATTCCCCTCCCTTCTCTGATCTTCACACTCCCACTGCTACTCAGATGACAGCCAGCTGATTCAGCTGGAAACAACCTTGAATCAAAAGAAAGACAGATGTTTCCAGTTTAATAATTTTCTTGGTACATTTGACTATGTGCCTGCTACAGAGGTGCTGAAAATGCACAGTCATAAGCAGCCAGACCCACAAGCTGCTCAGAAACTATGAGGGAATTGAAGTTCAGTAGAGGCCAGAAAGCCTCCTTTTCAGGGATATTGTGAATAAATTGAATTCAGTTGTGTGGCTGGTCAGAGGTGTTCTTATGGCATCCCACAGGCAAGTGGTTGCAATCAGTGTCTGAATTAAAGAATGTCTACTATCAAATATGTACCATTACCAAAATCACAGCATCATTTAGCATAAGAGGTAATTTTGGAGAACTCCAGGCCAACCATCTGCTTGGAGCAGGACCAGCCTTGAAGTTAGATCAGGGTGCTTAGGGCCATATCCAACTGGGATTTGAAAAACTCAGAGGATGGCAAATCCACCATCTTCTCCCTCTTGTCCTTCTACTCAGCACATTTGGCAATGTGGCTTTACCTTCCACATAACTCCCATTTGGGTAGTAGAAGTCAGGGGTTAGAGAGTCCCCCTCGTGAGCTTTCTTGTCCCTTTGCAAACCAACCCGTTCCCTCAGACCCTGCCCGTGTGTCAGACGGTCCGGCTCCCTTGGGCAGCTTCATACTTCTGCCCTGGAGTTGCTCCAGTTTGTCTGTGTCCCTCTTGCAAATGTGAAGGACTGTCCTGAAGCAGCCTGAGGAGGGAGAGCAGGTGTCTCTGCCTGCTTGTAGAAGCTTAAGTCTTCAAGTGTGAGTGTTGGGGTGTGCATGCACAGCACCTGCATTTGTCCTGTGTGTACAGAGCATCACAGGGCAGCTGTGCATCCGCCTCTCGGGTAAATATTGACTCAGGAGCTTAGGTCATAAAAATGGGCGCAAATTCACTCAAGGCCATGGAGCTGTGCTGCTTTTTGTAAGCAGAGCTTTCCTGCAGGTGTGCTGTGTGAATGCTATCCACACTGAGTCCCAGGGATGTCTGTGCATGGTCCTCCTGCAGCAGCTCTGCACCTTAGCAGGCATAGATCCTCCTTCCCATTATTGTTGGAGAAGATGTTTACAGTCAGGTTTAAATCTGGTCAGGTAGCTTCTTGATTACTCACTTCTCAGCTATTACTCTGCTTCAGTAACCCTGAAGCTCAGGGAAACAGGGTGTACCAGTCAGTAGCCATGTCTGGAAGACAACAGAAATAATTTTCTGCTCTGGTGAAGTTGCCAGAGAGCAACACATCACTGCTGTGATGTCATGAGCATAAGGCACAGCCTTCAAAGCATAAAAAAACCCACCCATTACTGAGGGGGCCAACAGGTGTTTTTGAAGGAGGCAAGTGAAAATGGGACACCTCAAAACTTTTATCTGCTTGCTGTCTTGGGGATATGGTAGGCAAAATGTTGTGTAACTATGAATCAGCAGTGCCTTTTGAAATAATGGGATTGTGGCTAAATGAGCAATCCCTCTGGTGTCTTCGTAAGTCTTGGTACTGTGGTGTTGGTGGACTGGGCAGGGTAGAGCCAGGGCTGGGCCAGTGACTGCCCCAAGCTACAGAGGCAGTAGCAGCAGAAGAAAGCCGTGAGGTGCTGGTTTTTAGCTGGCCACATCCACTCCTCATTTCACTGCAAGAACTACATCAAGCCTGTCATAAGGAGCTTTGGTGCTGCAGCCCTGGATGCTTGGATGCCTGACACAGAAGGAAAAGGGGTGTTGGGTAAAGACCTCCTTGGTGTTAATCTCCAGTCTGAAGCTGTAGTCTTACAAAGAAGAGGAAAGGAAGCAATGTAGCTTGCTATGGGGAATGGAGATGTAAATCTAGGTTAACAGAGGGTGAGGTGCTCAAAGGTCTGACCCAGATCAGAGCCAAGCAAAGTTTGTTCCCCAGCTATAGAAAATTATTACAGAAATGCAATAAAACAAGATTTTACTATAAGTCAAGGGCAAGAATCACCAGCTGTTTATGTCACCCAGTTCCCTTTTTTCTGAAACAATTTAAGGACTGTTTAGGTGGCATGAAGAAAAGATATTCAGGTCAGATTTGAAAGGCAGAATTTGTTTCAGGGATCAACATCTCCTTTTGAGACCCTTTTGTAAATACCAAAAAGCAAGGCAGAGAGGTGAAATACAAACTCAGCTGATCTTCCCTATCAGCTCCACATCTGGATCTACAAGATCCAGCTGGGATTCCCTGGGATGTGTTGGGACAAGAAGCTGTGTCTGCACCACAGCACCATACGTTAGAAGGTCCAAAATACGTGCACAGCCACCATGAGCCATGGGACCTTGTGCTTTGCCCAGGGCATGGTGGCCCAGGGCATGGTGGCCCTGCTCAGTCCTGCCCTGCTTGGCATCCTGGAGAACCTCACCAAGGCTTATCTGGTTCTGTGACCTCCTCCCTCCCCAGATGTACCCACAAGGCCAGGTTTTCTTGCTTCACCCCAAAGGCTTATTTTTCTTATTTTAAAACAGAGTTGTGTCTGTTTTGATTTCTAGAAGAAGGTTAGAGGGAGGTCAGAGCTGACATCTGGGCTGGAGATAACATTCCTGTCTAATTAGCAAGCCCTGGATAATGAGGGCCTTCCTGTCCCATCCCCCTGCCTGATGTGAGAAAGGACAGCCAGCGCAGGCTGGTGCAGAAATGGGGCAAAAGAACACCCTGTAGGGCAGCATTTCACCTTTTAGTGTCCCCAGCCCAAGCTCCTGGGCTGCTGATAGGTGCCCTTGGGTGATGGCTGGAAGCCGCTCCTCTTTATGAGGACACCATCTGCAGGTGCTCATCCTCTGCAGACTCTTTCCAAGGCATTGGCAATGGCTTTCCAAAGTGCCAACGGTGCTGCCATTCACCTCTCTGCAAAGCAGGGTTTATGGATTTAGACACCCTGGGTACTACTTGTGCTGCTGTGTGTATGGCAAGAGAAGACACCGGGAGACACAATATTGGTGGGAGACAGATGAGATGAGGACAGTGAGGGTCCCGAAAGCATGGCTGGGCTATCTGCTGCCCTCCCCTCAGCGTAGGGAGCTGTACATTGGCAGTTCCATCCCTGCTGTCAGGAACTGGGTCATTTATTAGGGCAGTGTTGCCCGCCGGGCTGACACAATGCAGCTGTTTGTGCACAGCAGTCCCGCGGAGAGGAAGCAGCCACGGACGGAGCCAGCTTTGGCTGGGATGCTGGGCTGGGGGGAGAAAGGGGCAGAAGTGCTGGGGAGACCCAGTTTGTGAGGCTCCTGCAATCTGTAGACATAGCCCTCTGCAGCAGGACAGGGAAATGCTGGAAAAAGGCCTGACTGAGCTGGGACAGAGGCTCCTCGGCTGAATCACCCGAGCCCCATGCTTTCCCTGCAGCTCCCCCACTGTGGGCTGCTGGTGCTTTTGCAAAACCCTGGGAGATTACAGGCACAGGCAAGCGTGGCAGGGCTGAACTGCAGCCAGGAGCTCTCCAGGTGAGATTACGACAGTGGGTGCATCTGGTCCTTGGAAAACCCCAGCTGACACCCCTTAGCAGAGCCGGTGACACGCCAGCCTCCTTGCAGAGCTCCATGGCAGAGGGATTTGCTGCCAGCAGCCTCAGATTCCGCCCTCAACGGAAATGCCACAGCCTGTTGATTCCTTGGACGGGACGTGACCATCATTCCTGGCCTCAATATAAAACCCCAGGGAGGGAAGGAAAAAGGAGGCAGGGAAACGGGGCTTGGGATGTAACAGTGGCAGAACTTAGCCATCGTGACCCCAGCTGCAAGCTGGAGAAATGAGGCTGGGAACAGTGCCCTTGGGTCAGTCATGTGCTGCTGGCCACCACAGGCTGGACACAATGTCACAGGGAGGCACAGCATTGTGGGGGAGCAGCAGAACAGGGAGATGACAGCAGCCTAAGGAGTTTGCTTGCAGACATGGCCACGTTGCCAGTTTCTGTTGCTGCAGGCTCCAATGAGACCAGCAGTGATGGGTCCCTCGTGTTCCTGCATCGTTTCATCTCCAGGATGCTGCCAGCTTCTGCCTTCGTGTGCGATGCCAGACAGATTAGGAAAACCCCCAACGTGCTTCCTCCTGAGAGTTGCCAAAAAACTGAGAACAGAACTCGATCCCAAGGTCAGGAAAAGGGGAATGAGAACTAAACAGGGTTCAGACAGGTACAAGGGGGTTGGAGTGCTGGGCAACCGCACAGTTTAGCATGAGAAATGCAGTAGTAGGTGTGATAGCAACAACTTTTAGTCTTTCCTGAGCTCTGTGAAAAGTTTCTATGCTCTTGCCAGGATTTTAGGATGAAGCCCCTGGGACCTTCCTGGCTGGGAAGGGGAAGCTGGATGTCCTCAGGTAGCGAGCTGAAATAGCTTAGGCTGAAGGATCACCCCCCTTGAGAACAGACCTGGCAAGCAAGAAGGAAGAATGTGGGGGTTTTGTCTTGTAGCTTCCTGCCAAAAACTGGCATAGCTGTAAACATGAGTACTGAACAATAAGGTCTCCTGTCCCAGCAGCTGCTAAAGCTGTCACCTGAGAAGCTTCCTGCAATCAGCCAGTGGTAGGACAAAAAAGAGTTCCCACATGCTTTCCTGCAATTTGTCATATGTCTGAGCTCTGTTCTGCTCAGTGCCTGTCATCCTCCCTTTCCCCAGAGCCATCTCACACTCCAATAGGAGGATGTGATTATGAAGACCAACCTCTGGTGCAGAGCAGGCTCATTGTTCAGCCTTGCTTCTCCAAGCAGCAGGAAGTGCTTCTCTTTAGGGTTTCTGAGTCACCCTATAGACTCTCCTCAGAAGTATTTCCCTTGGGCTGGTTCTGCAGGCACTGGGTGGATTTCCCTGGTGCCTCAGAGATCCACAGCCCTCTGCAGATCCTCTCTGCCTGCCACGTGTTGAAGCTCCAGGGCTTATGGTGACCAGAGTTGGCAGGAGACTGCTACTGGCTTCTTTTTCAGACCACTGCACCTTTCCAAGGCATTAATCTCTGGGTCTGAACAGTGCCATGCTGGATCTCTCCTCACAGGTAAGTATTTTTAGAAAGTTTGAGCTCAGACTATGCAGTCACTTCTGAGCTATGCCAGGACAAAAAGAAAACAACCACTTCTGCCTGAACAATACCAGCACAGAACAAAAAGCCACTGTAAATGAGGTTTTTCAGCATCACTCAAAACTAGCCAAGCTTTGAAAGATGAAACTTGCAGTCAAAAAAAAAATGAAAGAAAAAGGTTCCTAGTGAACAAGTGAACAGAAAGGGCTTTGACAGTTTACTTAAAAAGCCGGATTAAAGCAAAACGACGTTATATAAATACCAGCAGGCATGCTGGAGCTTGCATCTCTCCTTCTCCATCCCGTCTGCTGTGACAGCCAGAGCCAGGGCTGGGTTTGTTACCTGCTGCTGCCTGTGCCATGGCCCTGCGGGTAAAGCCACCTGCAGGGAAAGGAGCCCTGCAGTCCCTGCACCCGTGGCTATGGCCGCTGCAGAGAAACCTCCTTGCCTCATGATGGAGAAAGACAGCAACCTCGGGGCATGCAGCTCCTCTCCTTCCCAAGGCCATGAAGCTCCATGTGCAGAGCCTACTGGGACAAACACCCTCTCACTGACAGCTGTGTGGGGCTGGCATAGAGGAGCTGCAGCCACGTGGGTGACCAGAGGTCGCCATCTCTGGAAAACACCGAAATCTCTGATGCATGTTGTACCCCCTGGATGACTTGAAGTCAGTGTTTCTGAGGACTCTTACTGCAAAAATTTCCTGTTTTTCAGGAAATTGCTCAACCACTTGTACACTTGTAAGAGATGGGGCCAGGGTGCCTTTAGCAGCACAGAGAAGAGAAGCGTTTAGGGGCTGAGAAAGCTTCAGGGAGCTCAGCCTTGCCTTGGTTGGGAGCAGGCTGGCCCCTGTCCTTTTCTGTCAACAGCTGCAGCTTCTGGGGACACCTGTGAGTCACAGAAACTCCTGGCACTCTTCACAACAGAGAACCAGAGTATGGGAGTAGATAAACAAGTATGTATACATATACACCTGTAGGGACCTTATTTCACAGACCTTATTTCATGCAGGCCATGGAGAGAACCCATCAATTTTAGTGCATTTTTATTGTGACTTTTAGATCATGAGAGCCTGGAAGTCAGTGTGAGGTGGGAAGTTGGGTGCCGCCCTGTTGCCTGCAGCTGCGAGCTGTCCTCCACCCTCAGGACACGAGCAGCTCCAATGTGCCTCTCTGGCCTCTCCTTGTAGGCTGTTTCCCTGTCTCACTTCCCACCCTTGAGCAAGGGACCCTTTGCCTCCAGGAAGGCAGCCACAGGGTTTCTCCACATTCCCACAGGGATGTGGGCAGATGCATTTTCAGTCTCTCTCTGTAGGCCTCTTGCTTTCACCCATTTGGCTCCTCTGGTCTAAGAAATTTGGGGTTTCCCCTGCTGCTCCTGCCTCCATCCTTCCCTGGCTAGTGGAATGCACAGAGAGAGAAAGCAAGCAGGCCCGGCTCAGCACAGCAGCCACCTCCAAACTGCATCTAGCCTGTGGCTACCACCTTCCTAAGAGTTGCAGTCTTTGGTTTTTGCCTGCAAAAGGTTTTATGGGGAAAAGTGTTGCTGAAGTTACAGAGCTGCTGAGGCAGAGAAACCCCAAAGCTCACAAAAGTGCCCCACATCCTTGAAAAGAGCAGAAGGACATGGCAGAACACCACCCCTATGAGGTGATGGACAGTGTCCTGATTGAGACTGGGACAGAGTGAATTTTCTTCCTAGCAGCCAGTGCAGTGCTGTGTGTTGGATTTAATATGAGAATAAAGCTGATAACATACCAATGATCTACTTCTTTCTAAGCAGTGCTTACTTTAAATCAAGGACTTTTCCGTTCCCTAAGCTCTGCCAATAAGGAGCTACACAAGAAGCTGGGAAGTAGAGCTGATCCGAACTGGCCAAAGGGATATTCCATGTCATAGAACATCATCCCCAGTGTATAAGCTGGTGGAGTTAACTGGAAGGAGCCAATCACTGCTCAGGGACAGGCTGGGCATCAATCATGGTGAGAAATTATATTGTGCATCATCTTGTGTTTTCTTTCTTTTTGTAATTTCCCTTTTCATTATGAGTATTTTTGTAATTCTTATATTTTACTTTATTCAAATCATTAAACTGTTCCTGTCTCAACCTTTGGTTTTGCCTTTTTTGCCCCTGATTCTCCTCCCCATCCCACCAGGAGAGGTGTGAGTAACCACCTGCCTGGTACTTAGTTGTCAGCTGGGGTTAAACCAGAGCTTGAGCCTGGGTGTGTTGCAGGGGCAAGTAAGGAGGACAAGAGACTGTGTAACAGGTGATCTAGTCTGGTTTTGGTTTGGAAATCAAGCATATGGTAGCTTTATCTTATCTTTTTATTGACTAGACTATTGCAGCTGCTGTTATTCTTTAACTTGCAGGAAACTCACAGCAAACACTTGCCACCATTTAAGCAGTAGTTTTGAACAACACTGAGCTTAACATTGCTGCTAACAGCCTTGCAGAGCTGGAGAATTTAACTAACTACTGATTCTGTCTGAATCCTATAATTACCTGAATGAGAAAAATGAGGTGTGTGAGGGGAAGCTCAGAGTGATTAACTGTTCAGGCCCTCAGCCTGGCTGGGCTGGTGAAAGGCCCTGCCTAAGGCAGCATCAGTGGGGCCACTTCCCTGTTGACATGGAGCTGGTCTTTGTTTTCTTCTTTGCACAGGAGGAATCGTATTTGTTGATAAAGCAAAGGATTTACTGGCCAGGCTGCCAAGGTCAGACCTCACTGGAAACAAACTGGCCCAAACTATCCCCCTTCAGCAGACCACCTATACACAGCCCACTGTGTGCTGCAAGCCAAGCAACCTTGAGAGTTTTCCATCCTCTGCCAGCTCTTGAAGCTGGTCTTGGCATAGCACCTCTAGTAGAGAAGACAGCAAAGCTCTCCCTCCCTCCTTGCAGATATTCACTATGAGCCAGAGCAGCTGGAGATTAACTCGGAGGTCAGCAGGCAGGCACAAACATCTTGCGGAAAGGAGCAGCTGTGTTAGGTCTTGATACGAGTGTAAAGCCAACAGAAATTAATGGAAAACCTCTGCTTGCCTGGAATCAGGCACCTTGGACAAGACTGTGAGGACAGAGACACTGTGCCTGACCCTTGGCATTGGGTTCAAAACATGCATGGGGAAGAGATGTGGGCTTAGCTGAGTGTTGCTCCCCTTGAGAAGGCACTGAACTGCCACGTCCTCTTAAAATAGAAACAAGGAACATTAAGAGCTGAGAAAGCTACTGTTAAATAGACAGGCTTGGGTAGGAGAGAGTAAATGCTTGACAGATCAGAGGAGGATTCAATGTGCTTAATTCCAAAAGGGAAAACAAACTTCATCCTCACTGGAGAAACATTTTCCCAGCTGACATAGAAAAAACAACTACTGCTGAGGAATCACCCTATGCTTCAGCTCTCTTCAATCGGGGAAGACCAACATCACATTCAGGTGGCATGAAAATTGCTGTGCAGCCCCTCTTTAACCACTACATAAATACACTGCTGGCACTACTTCCTCCTTGCACCTCCTGTTATTAACACTGCTGTGGGAATCCCTGAAGCCTTCCCCAGCAGTTGGCAAACAGGGAGCCGAATTAAAAACCTGGCAAAGAAAATATCCTTCTGCTCTGAGTCCTGTCCTGTGGTGGAAACCTTGCAGGCTGCTTGAGGAATCTCAAGCTGTCCCCAAACCCTTCTTCCTCCTGTCCACCTGTTACATTGTTCTGAAGGATTCCCACAAGGCACCAAGTACATGAGTCTTCAGCATTTATCTCAAAGAAACAGTTGTGGCTTTCACATAATGCACCCTAAAGTGTGCTGGCACTTTAACAGCTAAGTGACACTTTAGCTGTGCTTTTCCTTAGAAGGAAGCAATAAAATAACTATTTTATACTGCCCCTTAATTACACAATGCAAAGTCACTGTGTTTTTTCCTGTTCTGTAGGATGGTAATGCAAGAAGGTTGATTATTGTTGAGTATGTGATGCTGTTCCCCTACTTTTCCTGCTTGTGCAGGAAAATGGAGTCTTTACTAGAAGTGTTTATTGAGCAGGAACACTGAAACTGCAGGGGAAATTGCCCAGCCTGAAACTGAGGAGATCAGGAGCAGCACAGCCTTTGTGATCTCTGGAATAAAATGAAATGCCAGTTTTTATTGATTGTAACTGACCAACACTTCTTTACCAGATTACATTCAAGTGACATCACCTGTAGTAGCATGCCAGCGGTGAGATCAGCCCAGCCCCAATGGGAGGCACCCACCTCAAAAAATCAGTACCATCTTGTGCTGTGGCCCTGCTTGTGCTGTGGCCCTGGCTCCAGGGGGACAGAAGCAGGTGGGAGCAGTGATGCCAGCCAGCAGCACTGCAGTTGCAGCAGGACTGGGATCACCACTCCCCTGGTTCCTTCAAAGGTCATAAATTGTTACTGCAGAAGTGCAGAAAAAAAAAAAAAATTACCTGTCTGGTCATATACCAGGGAGGTAAAATGGAGCAATGCCAAAGCAGATTTAAGATTAACTGAAGGAAACAGAAGCTGTGGCAAAAAAAAAAAAGAAAAAAAAAAAAAGAAAAGAAAAAAAAAAAG
>JAYDZK010000056.1:50081472-50107162 GCA_034509185.1 Euphonia xanthogaster | reverse complement strand
AACTCATATTTAATATTAACTCCAGTAAACACAATCTGTGCCAAAAAAAAAAAAACAAAAAAAAAAAAAGAAAAGAAAAAAAAAAAGGCAGCTTGTATATAGTTATTAAGCATTTACAATGTTCTCATGCAGCTTAGATAAGCAAGTTGGAATTAAACAGTAGAGTAGTCATCAGTGCTGGTGCTGTACTCTGCCTGCAAGCTCAGGAGTAGGCCGGGAGCACTCAGAAGCCAGGTTGACTGGAAACAGGTGTATGTGAGGAGAAGGAGGAGGAAGAGGTTAGAAGGGCTGAAGGCTGCTCAGATAGAAGCCCACAATTGGTACCCTCAGTCCAAAGGTCAGGGCAATTGAAGTCAAAAGGCTGCCTTCTGGCAGGGCTCACCCATGTGACCACATTTAATTATTCACAACAGGGAGAGGGAGGCTCAGGCTCTCAGGCTCCACCGAGAGGGGAGGGGTGAGAAAAGCACAGGGGGAGGGAGCACAGCTCAGGTTCCTTGTGTCCAATGAGCAGCTGTTCATCTGTGAGTGACAGGTGAGTCCTCCCTCTGGCCCCCTGGATCCAGCAGCAGACAAAGGGGGTCCTACGGGCAGCACTGAAAGCCCCATGGAAGGAATTCCCTATTTTGTTTTCAGCACATTACCTTTTAGTAGGGATCAAGTCATAACCTGCACTTTCCCAACCCATCATTAGAAACTGTGCTGCTGATACTCCCAACTCACCTCTCTGGACAGAAAGATTTGTGAGAATCAAGTTTTATTCTCCCGGCTAGACAGCAGTGACTGATAAGTCCTCTACTGCTGCAAACATACAAAAGGAGATCTATAAAATACTTCTCCCTATTTTCTCTTATCAAATTATGATGGGAGCCCATGGATTTGTGAAGGAGTTGTACCTGTCCCATCAACACAAGGACAGAGGAAGAAAGAGACAGGTTTCACAGACAAGGCAGAGGCATTCTCAGCTTTAAACAAAACCACCCAGGGCAGGTATGTACCATCATCTTGCAGGGAGCAGCTGCTCTCTGCTCTGGGCTATCAGATGTGAGGCAAAGACAAAAACATTTCTCCTCTTAGCAGCAGCTCTGCACGTCAGCTCCTGGCTGATAAACACAGGCTCCTAATTCCAGCCACATTCCCCGTTTTGAGAATAAGCAGCCCTGCTCCTCAGTGCCCTTTGCAACTACTGCTGCTCATGAGAAGGGGGAGAAGGAAGGAAGGGTTACAACATTTTCCATCTCCTAAAAACATCAAAACAGAAGAAACCCCCGGGTTGTACAGGTCAGGCAATTGACCTGCCTTCAGCTCTCCCAGGCAAGGAATGCACAACATGGACTTGTCCAGAGGCAGAGGTACAGCCACCATTTTACTTCAGGCTCCAATGAGTTTCTTGAGGAACGCCTCCAGCTGGTCCTCGTCCTTTATGCCCACAAATTTATCCACAACGTCTCCATTCTTCATAGCCAGCACAGTTGGCACTGCTGATACCTTGAGCAAGAGAAACAGGGAGACAGGTGAGCAAAGCCGGCAGGAAGCCACCTGCACCTGGTCTCCCAATGGAAGTCTAAGGAAGCAGCTACAAGGGAGCTGAGCATGCACTGCCCTAGGGTAGGATGTCCACTTGCAAAACAGGCCAGCTGAGCTGCACGTTCCCCCTCTCTGCACTGACTTACACCACTCTACTTGAGATAAGGCTGAGCTACTTTTTGAGTTTAAATAAGACCCAAATGTTTAAAGACAAAACCACAACTAATAAAAAACCAACTCCAGTACAAAAGCTTCTTCTCCTCCTTCCCTTTTGTCCTCTCATAAATGAACACACCTAGGACACATCTCAGACATAATTACCTTTGGACATTTTATGGCCAGGGTAGCATCAGACTGGACCTGTGTTCTTCTCCAGACAGGACTGGAGCTCTAATCCTAACCTGCCCCACCATTGCACAGGCAGATTTCCTGCTCATATTATGGCAATGACAATCCCCTCCAAGCCTTCTTCCTTTCCCCACTTCTGTTTTCAGTTATTTATCTGGTCACAAACCAGTGGTCATTCAGTGTAGATCCCTGATGATTAGGTAAGAAGTGAAAAAGTCCCTCTGACCAGAGCTAGCAGGCAGCTGTGCTGCTCTGGGCGCTGCTTTTTTAGCTCAGAACAAAGTTTGCTGGGAATTATCCAAGAGAACAGTGTTGGAAATGACAACACTCCCCAGGGACTTGCTGGTTGACTGGTGACAGCAGAAACCCCAAGGACATGACTGAAAGAAGGAACAACCAGAGCTTGGAGAGCTGCAGCAATGGAGATCTGATCACATTTCTGACCCCACAGCTTATCTCTGCAAAGTCTTCCCCCCAAAACACATCCTGTCCTTATCTTGCCTGCTGACTCTCCTCCAGCCTGCAGGGCCTTCCCGAGTGCACTGCCAGCCCTGCTGCCAACAGAGATCTGTAAATCCCTCTGGAAACCCATCAGAGGGCTGGCTTCTTTCCCAGTGGGAGCCTGAGATGAAAGGGACATTTTGTCTTCCCTTCCCACCCAGTCCCAGCCTGGCAGTCCAGCGTGGCTCCCCACAGTGTCCTTCAGAGCTTCTGCAGAGCTTCTGCAGTCTCATCTGAAGGGATGGAAGCATCAGGGCTGCTCAATGCACAATCTTCAGCTCCTCCTAGTGACTGCAGGGAGTAGATCCAGAGGGCTTGGGCCCCAGCACCAGTGATGGTGTCAACACATTCCCTTGTGATTTTGGGAGAGAGAAAAGATGCACTGCACTCAGCTGCTCCATCCCTGAGAAGGCAAACCTCCACTAAGCCTCCCTCTGGTTTGCACACTGGGTTAATATCGAGCAGAGTTGCTCCAGTCCTATCCAAAAAAACAAGAGCTGGCCCCTATTAGGGCTGGGGTGAGGAACAGGCAACTCTTGGAAGCTCTACGGAGAAGCAGCCAACACCATGTTGCCAGGCCCTGCAGGCTGACCAGCACACCCAGGAGTTTCACATGGCCTTGATTCCTCTGTCTCCTTCCCTCTTTGTGCAGGTGAGCAAATCCAAAGAAAGCGTAGAAGGTCTGGGGCTTGTGCTGCAAAGCCAGATGAGAACTGGGGGTACAAAGCAACTTTCCTCTGCTCAGAAAACACAATGTTTTTGTCAGCTTCCTTCCTGCAGCTGCAGCAAGGGCAGCCTGTTAATGGAGCATGTACTTTGTTTTGCTGGTTGAGAAGCAAATATCATGGGAATTTCTAGAATGCGAAGTTGTGGGCACTTTTTCTTTTTTTGGGTCCCATCTGGACTGAACCTAAACAAACTTTACTCCTTCCTGAAGAGCATTTCTACTGAAAAAAATCAGTCTGCTTTTTATTAGTGTTGACCATACAGATAAATAAACAGACATGGCCGTCCAGGTTATTCCTGGCAACACCCATACCAAGGGAATTCTTCCCCATATAAAACTTTTATACAAGTTCAGATGCCACATAACAGAGCAGGGGAAAGGATTTCACCCAGGCCTCTGAGTGAGGAGGTAACAGGATGGAGCTCCACTGATGAATGACCACCTCTGTACCCAGCAGCTCTCCTGAGCTGCCCACCCACAGTGGCCAGAGAAGGGGCTGCCCTTTCCTGGTCACCACACACAGAGGCAACTGGCTAAGGCAAGAGATGAATCTAAAGAATTTTAAGAGACTGCAGATAAACAAAAGTATTTCTTCTTCCTTTCTACTCTTGAGGCGAGAGGTCAGGAGCTGGCTGGAGCAGTGGAGAAAGGCCACAACCAGAGATGAAAGGTATTCAATAAAACGGGGAGTCCCCAGGGAAAACACTTTTGTGCTGGGCACAACAGGACAGGGAAGAGCAAGGGGGACATTCCTAGTTGCAGGAAATGCATCCACGCTTTGTGCTAAGCTGGGATAGCTAAGAGCCAAGGGCTTGTATAAAGGAATGTGCCAGCATTCCTCAGCTCTTCCAGGGGGCCTCCCCCTCCCACTGCCTCCCCCTGCACCAAGGAGGCTTCTGAAGAGGACATTGTGCAAGCAGGCAGCAAGCTGGAGGTGCGTGTGTGCATGGGCAGGGGAATAAACATGAATGGAGTGAGACTTCCTGGCAGCTAGTGAAGGAGTTGTGGGGTGGCATGGACACTGAAAACCCCCAAACAAAGACTTCCTCAGCGTGCAGACATCTGATTCCCCTAAAGAATGGCTTTAAAACAAATGTTTTCTGACCCCCTCTAAACACCACCTGTGGTTTTCCTCATCTCTCACAAACATTCTGTTTGGTCCCTCTTTGATCTCAACTTGGTGCCTTCTCATCAGCCCTTATATTTCTTCTTACATGGCAACTTCCCAGAAGATGAAGCAAAACCAAACACATGTTCAGCACATGAACAAAACTTCTGCCTCAGAAAGGATGGTCCAAACTTTGAAGATTTGAGCAGAAAATTCTCCCATCCGCCTACCTGTTTGCAGATATGGTACTTGCAGACCAGTCTAAGGACAGTGTTTCAGCCACGGGGATAATGGCCAAGACAAGACACACATGCATCACTCCAAAAATGGAGGAGAGCCTCTTGCAAAACAAAAACTTCACCATGTTTGTATGCAAGGTTCCTGAATGAACTGCTAGAAGCTGACCCTTCCCTGCAGCCTCAGTCCTAAGCTGCACACAAACACACACAGCAGGCAGTGCTCCCTCAGCACCGGTGGGGAGAGGACACGCAGCACATCATCAAACCTGCATGCAACTTGGGACTTTCAGCCTCTTTTCACAGACCTTTCTCTCCATGCACACACCCTGCTTGTCGTTTTCCACTCATCTGAGATTATCCTCTTGTAATCTCAGCTCATTCTATCTACTAGAAGGCTTGGAACAATACATGAGTTGAGCTAATAATCTCTATTCTCTTCTCCTTAGCGTGGCTGCTACCAGAGCTTTCCATGTATCTATTAGGATTTACACACTTTTAGATCATCACTAAAACCACCTCATCCTCTTCAGCTTCTCACCAGCACCCTCTGAGCTATGCAGCCTTCTGGGCTTGTAGCAGCCAGTCCTGCTCAGGAGCCAGCAGCCATCTTCCTTGGCCTGGGGTGTATCTGCCAGCATGCCTCCACCCCGGAGAGCACCAGAGGCTCCCGTGCTGAGCAGGTGTGAACTGCAAGTCATGACTGTGGCCACCAGCAGTGTGGGCACTCCACCACAGCAAGGCAGAAAAGTCTCCCTGGGGAAAGAGTGTGAGGGAACAAGCTGTTCCCACTTCTGTCTCCTTCTGGCTCAGCAGGGCGCAGGAATGGCATCTTCTCCAGGCTCAACAAAATGACAGCTTGCTCGGGAGATGGTTCACACTTTTCAGGGCAGCTTGAGGAGCTTGCTGTGCTAGTTGTCACCCAGGGAGCAGGACTTCATCTGCAGAGAGGGAGCAGATCCATCTGCATGATACCCAAGTGAAAATGAAGCATGTTTTTTCCCTGTAAAATATAACAGGATGCCCCAACTCCATGGGCAGAGTGGTTGATTGCAAGGACAGACAACAGAGGCAAGCACAGCCCTCAGAGGGGCTTTTGTGTTTCTTAAAGTACCTAACCACTGACAGAGGGGACAAATAAATGAATCATGTAAACTAAAGTCATGGCCTTCTCCAGTCATTCTGCTACTTCCTGGGAGAAAGGCAGCACAGGGAACACACCCAGCAGTAATGTCACACGCTAGTGTAAGCACCAAGGTCCTCCCCTTTCAAGAGCAAGACATGTGCTCCTGTTGTTTTTTTTCTGACCTGGCTTCTACCTGTCCAAACAAAACTCACTGTATCTCCTTGTGCTGCAACTTAAGGATGGGGACGTTATGACCCAGCTCGAGATCCTGACAAAGGAAGAGAGGACAGGCTGGTTGCACAAAGAACCACATTCAGTAGCACGGCAGAATGGGGCTTGTATCTTCATGATGTTGCCCTGCACCTGAGCAGCCCCAGCTGGCAGCAAAATGCCAGGGGTACTCCAGGCTCCTCAACGCACAGACACCTGCAAGGCCTAGAGACACCTCCCTGCAGAATCAGAGGTGGGGATGTTGGGCATGACCAGCAGAGCTGGAGCAGAGCCAAGCAGCAAAATCCACCTATTGACAAGTGACCCAATGGATCAGGAACCTATAGGCTCTGGGCTTCCCCTCCCCTCCAATGCTGCTGCTGTGCAGGCACAGTTCTCCTTAGGGAGGCACCTTTGCACTGCCAGCCAAAGAAAGTCTGTGCTCTTCCACCTCCTACCTCGTACTCGATAGCAAGGTCTGTGTGATCGTCAATGTCCACCTTGGCCATCAGCACCTTGCCCTCCTGCTTGGCCACCAGCTTCTCCAACCTGGGGCCTAGGATCTTGCAGGGACCACACCACCTGATGGAGCAGTAAAAGAGAGGGCACATCAGGAGAGGCAGTTGCAGCCATGGAAGGCATGCTGGTACACCAGTGCCTTTACCACCCCTGCTGTTCCACTCAAGAGCCAGCCTGGAAATACAATTCCTGAACCATGGCTTAGAAAAACACTTCTCTCACAAAGGAGCTGTCAAAGGTTAAGGAAGCTCTGCATCCAGTTTCAGGCTTCAATTAATTGTCCTCTCCTACCTGGATGATCCCAACTAGTGCTCACTTTGGTTTATCAGCTGGTTTACTTAGAGCACACGGTTTTTTGGCTATTTTATGTTCTCTTTGCCCAAAATCATCTGTAACAGGCTCATATAACAGTACTGGAGGACTATGAAAACATGTGAAAAATCCAAAGAAAATCAGTATTGTTAATAGAGCAGATAGCATCTAGAAATATTTTTCCTAGCAGGTGGGTGACAGCATTTTTAGTGATGACAACTGCTGTCACTGGTGTCACATGGCTGTTATCAACACATAAAGACATTTGCTATAAAGAGCCTCAAAACAATGCAGCTTTAAGAAACATGGAATGATACACCATAACAATGGTGAGGCATAGGAAGTGCAGAGCTCTCCGAGGATGTTGCATCCATGAAGCCAAGTAGGGCAGACACCAGAGCTTTTTCCTGAGGCATCTTTTGTAGGATGATGCAACACTGGGCCTGGGGTGACACCTGAGCACTTGGAAGGTGCAGCTACGCCACCCTGGGGAATGCTTTCCTGGCACTCCTGTTTGACACTGCTGCAGGGTGTAGCTGTAAGGGGAATCTTCACAGATTGAGCTTGACGAGCAGAAGCATCTTTCAACACGGGACTCCATAGCTTGAGAAGCCCTCAGGCATGCCCCTCCAAGGTGAGTCTGGAGTGCCACCACATCAGGAAAGTCACAGGGACACACCTGCACAGGTGGTGGTGGAGAGGGGTGCAAGAGCCACGACTGGAACTTACTGCGCGTGGAAGTCCACCACAACGGGCTTGGGGCTGTTCACCACCCGGTCCTGGAAGTCGCTGCCATCCTGCACGTTGAAAGTGCTCCTGCGGCCGGCTGAGGTGCCAAAGGCCCTGCCGTGGGATGCCAGGGGCCCCCGCGTGGGGAGCGACAGCAGCCGCTGGAGCGCCAGCCTCTGGGCCATCTGTGGGGAAGAGTGGTTGGTGGGGCGGGTGCACCCCACGGCTGGTCCCACTGAGGTAGCGCCCCCATCCGAGTCCCCGCTGAAGGACAACCCCCACGGCAGCAGGTGTCCAGGAGAGAAAGTTATGGGGTATGACGTGGGATTGCTTCATGCCCCGTGCCCAGCCCCTGCCCGCCTCTGCAGCTCTAGCCCAACGGGCACGGGGCGCCAAGCCGGACCCCGCCTCCTTGCCGTTTACAGGGAGACAGCTCCAGGCACAGGCTCCCCGTTTCGCTTAGCCCTGCGGAGCAGAGCTGCCCCCACGGCCCGTTCCTCGCCACCCACAGGGCAGAGCCAGGCCTGCTCCGACACCGCGGGGCTCCTTCAGCTGATGTCCCAACAGATGGCACAGAGCCCCCGGCCCCCAGCCCACAGCGGAGAACAGCCCCAGGCGCCGACGCCCCGCTGCTCCCTGAGCCCGAGGGCAGAAGGGCACGGCCGAGAGGACCCCGCTCCACCCGCCGGGCCCGCGGTCCACCCGCACCTTCCCGGTGCGGAGGTGACCCGCACACACGGAGCTCCCGCCCGCCTGCGCCAATTGGTCGGAAGGCTGCCTTCCGCTGCCGCCGGAAGGCTGCTAGGGACGGGCCCGCCGCCCTCCCAGCCGATTAGCAGTCGCCCGAAGAGCCCTGCACCTCTGATTGGCCGCCGTGCCTGTCCTTTAGGCCGCTCCGCCCCGCCCCTGGAGGGGGAAATGGAAGGATGTCACATGGGGCGAACCCTGGCTGCTGATTGGCGGCGGAGCCCTCCGATGGGCGCAGCGGGCGGAGCACGAGCCGCTAGTGGCTGCCGGTGCCAGTCCCGGTCCCTCCGGCTGGCGGCTCTCTTCAGCTTGAGGCTCGGCAAAGGGCTGCGAGTTTCACCTGCTTTAAGCCTTCCTAGAAGTGCACAGCTCTCCAGTCCCCCAGACAGCAATTAACGCCATTCCACAACGCGCCTGCATGGGAAGGGCACCCGGACCAACCTGCACCCCTACACTGAGGGGTGACCACAGACCAGCGTAGCCCATGCCACCCTCTCCAGCTGCATGTGAACAGGCACTATCTTCCAGCAGCAGCAGCATTGAGAATGCTGGGCTCTGCAAGCAAAGAGAGCAACAACTCCTCTGTCACTTCCTTGACCTCTTCTACTTCCCTGCCTCTCCAAGGAACTGAGGTTTTAGGGAAAACAGCAGCTGAATTCAAAGGACTGGGAGAGCTTTAGGTACACGTAAGGTACAGCCCCCCTTAGTTTGGAAGCAATAGTGTGCATTTTTCAAGAAGCTAGATAGCTGGAAAACATGTGGAGATAAAAGCCTGTTCCCTGTCATCCCTCCTCTATTTCCTAGAAATCCCAGGGACATCATGAGGTCAAGCTCAAAACTGCTCTTGCTTTGCAACTCCAGGCCCATGGAAGGAGTTCACAGGGAGGTGATAGGCAAGCATACATGGCTGACAAGGGGAGCAGTGGAGTGCAGACAACCTCCCTGTCAGTACCTCTAAAGTCTCAAGGTGATTGGAGGGGAATAAAACAGAGAAAGAGCATTTTAACATCAAACTTTCTTGATGGAACATAGTGCAAATAGGAGAAATATTGGTCATGCTTTATAAAAGACATGCTAACCTTCTAGACTGTGTGGTGTGGGAGAAAAAAAAAATGAGGACAGCAGACCCAAACTCTTTAAGCCTCCATGTCCCAGGCATTCCAAGCAAGCTACTCATCTGTCGTGGAGGAAAGCGTCCCTTGTAGTGTTCTCTGGGAAATTATAAATGATCTGACCTATACAGCAACTAAAAAAAATCATCTTTCCCCACTCAAGCTACACAACTGCCCTAACTCAAATGCAGAAAAAATACCAGGAAGTTTGCCCGGAGTACCACTTCAGGATTCAATGCAGAAACAAATCTTCAACTATACACAGTGTACGGCATCCAGGGACCAGAGAGCCACAGGCTGTGAGCAGGCCACCTCTGAAGGGGACATGACATCTGACGTTTCCCAGGCATTCCTGCGCTCACTTCTGTGGCCTCTGTACATCACTGCAGATACTAGTCAGTGAGATAAACACCAACACCATCTTCAGGCAACTCTGAACTCTGCAAGGACAACATGGGAACCTCAGCATCACTGGGTTTTGGTCCCTCAGTCCTTCAGAGTATGTTTGTCCTCTTTGTAACAGCAAGATCTGAGCGGGTCTTTGGCAACTCATGATCAGTGGGAGGCATGGGGATGGAAAAGGGACGCTGGAAAGGGCAGAATCCTGCTGTGGATCTCTGTTACAATACTGTCACAAGAGCACCTATGGATTTCAGTGTGGAGCAAGAAAGGTTAAAGCTCATCCTTGGCATTAACAAGATGCTGCAGAGGACGAATTGGTATCCCATGATCTCTCATCAAGTGCTCCTGTGACCCATGGTGGCTGTCAGGGGGTCTGTCACCCGAGAAGTCTGTGTGAGTGTAATCCTGGAGCAGCCCAGCCTGTACCGCATGCTGCCGGAGCTCCTGGCTCCCCAGCAGTCCCTGCATTCGAACGTACCCCTGCTGGCAGGAGGGAGGCAGCTTCTGATGGGTGAAGGTAAACAGGAAACAGGACTCTGCAGGGGAAAGGATCAAGACTTAGAGTCAGCAGAGATTCCCCATCGGGAAATACTCCCATAAACTATCAGGGACTTGTTCAAAACAAAAGGCAGAAAGGATGATGGAAGATGGCTGGAATTTCCCACCTGCTACCCTTCCCTGGGTAGCAGCACAGTAACAGATATAATTCTGCAGAGCTCAGGAGGTGTAGAGAGGGATCCCCAGTCTGCACACTGAGAGAAAAAGGAGCTGGATTTGAGCTTGCATCCATCTGGCATATTCTTTGTGCTACAAGATGGCTTCCCTCTATGTGCCACATGGGCTTCCTGCAGGAGGGTCCCACACCAGTGTTAAGACCGGGAAGGGAGGCAGCAGAGGCTCTTCACCTCTCACATCACAGCACTCCCCTTTCCCATGGGAAAGCAATCCAATCACTGGTACATCAGACCTACTACACAATGACACAAAGATATGTTCAGATAATGAAGAAGAAAGGAAAGCTGCAGCTAGAAAAAGGATTGAACCCAACCTTATACCTTATATGCCTTTCTCTAAATCCTGGCATGCCTGCGCCAGTCTTTGTCTAATGGTGACAAGAGCAAGGACTCTTTGGGAACATGCACACGCAACAGCACTTTGTACCATCTGGTGAGACACAAGCAGCTCACCACAGAGAGATCTCAGCTATTTGCAGAAGAGATCACTCCTGTCACTTGTTCCTCACATTGCTCCTCCTCTTCCTGCCACTTTGACCCTGTGCACAAATTACCTGCAAAGAAATTGCGCAGGTCAGTGCTGAGGCAGTTCTCCAAAAATCGCCTCAGCGGCAGGATGTGAGCATTCGGGGCTGTCCAGTCTGTCAAAAAGTCCTCCACAATGTGATGGATGGCACTTGGCCGGGGCAGAGGCCAGTCTGGGGGACGGAGTCTCATCTCACGCTCTGCCAAGAGAACATTAAGGGAGTCTCTTAGAAGCAAAATGGCATTAAAAAGAGCTTGAGGAGTGGAAAGCAGCTGTGACAGCTGTTTCCGCCTTTGTCCTGACCTTTTAATCCGTTACATTCATTTGCAATCCCCTCTGCTAACTCTGTCCTCAATAGCCCTGTCACTGCACAGCTGCCCTCTGTCCCTGCCTGTAGCATTCCTGTCATTTCACTCCTGTTCCCCCTGGGCAGGGACTGCCAGATGGGCCACGTTGTGTTTAATGCTGCTACCCATCATGCTTATTTCCGAGAAGGCAAGCTGGACCCTAACCCTCGGTTTCTGGAGATGAAGATTTCAACACACTCATTTCCCAAGGAAGTCTACCCTGCTGCTAGGTAGAACACTCCTCTTCAAACCCTTGCCTTTGGCTGCTTCTGTCTATGTCTGTGTGACCTCTCAGACCTGGGCCTGCCAGAGAGCAGCTATTTCTTCGCAGCAAGATGGCCAAACAACAACACCCTCATCTGCCAGGTTCTGCAAAATTCACATAGGTGCCAGCCAAAGGGAAGAACTGTTCCTCTTTTTGGGCATGGGGAAATTTCCAGCATGCCTGTTTGTTCCTATTTTCAAACGTGAGGTCTCTGGTACAACCCTCCACCCCCGATATCGGTCTTACGGATGGAACTTTCTGGCCAACTCTCAGCTTCCTTTTCAGCTCATACAGTGGTGGGAGGTGTCTCACAGGAAGGGGGAATAGGGCTTTCAGGTACCACCCCCACTCTGGCTCTGATTTATCTTTATCCCTCTTTGTTTTGGTTGTGTCACACAATTAGCAGGAAAGCTTACCTGTTGGGAGGTGTTTGTAATAGTAAATAACAGGGTGTAAAAAGTTGGACTGCCAGGCATGCTGCGCCTCTCCCACAGCACGGTTGTAGTAGAAGACATCCTTGTCAGCCCCAGAGAAATTCCTCCCATACTCCATGATGATGACAAAGAGGCCATTGCGAGCCTTTCTTCCCGTCTGCATTTCGATGTCGGCCAGGACTCCAATAGGGTACTCTTCCAGGTATTCAAATGCTGTGGCATTCCTGTGAATAGAAAACACACCATTGAAATTTTCCACCAGAGAAAGTCAGCTGGGATCCAACCCACCCTCAGCTGGTCAAGGTTAAAGCCAAAAAGTCATCAGATAGTAATTTTGTTTGGTCATTACAAATCTGAGCTGGACTTGATGCAGAGCTTATAAAGGCTGCAGATACTGTTACAAGACACCATGGTTTTCCTCGGTTATGGGAGTCTCTCTACAGTAGCACTGCTCAACAAAGTTTTTTCCTGGGGGCAGTAAAAGAGTACTACACCTCTAAGCCTAAAGGGAAAGTCTGGACCATTTCAGCCCTTTAAGAGGGAGAAACAGTCTGCACAATTGGGCACCAGTTGCAGCAGTAGTACAGGTTTGGGGTGGCTGCCTATGCGATGGTAACATCCTTAGGCAGGAACAGCACAATTGGTGTGGTGTCAACATGGGAGGCAATGGTGAAGAAACAGAACTGAAATTATGGAGCACGGTCCTGGGAATAATTACTCACTCACTCACTCTCTCAGCAGTATGATGTCAGCCAGGACACTGAACATCTGGTAGAGGCCTGAGGCCTCATTCACCCTCTTGATGATGGAACTGGTCAGCTGTGTAATAGGGTAGACTGTGGATGGCCAGGGGACACCATGGTGACGGTTTTCCAATAGGCGATGGACTGCCCGAGCTAAGACATGGAGAGAAACAAAGACAGCTTATTTAACAACACAAGCTAATGCTTTAAGAAATCCAATCTCTGCGCTGCAGCAGGACGCAGTAAACAACCTTTACAGCTCCTCTGTGCTCATGATCTCCCAGCCCAATCGCTGGTAACTGCAGTGGAGATGCCCTCAGAAAGCTGATGTGATGCTAAGTGGTGGGGGAAGGGGCGGGGGTTCCTTGGGGATATTTCATTACTTCTCAGCAATCTTTTAATGATAAGGATGGGCACACAGACATAAAGAAAGAAATTCTCTCTACTGCCCACAGCTGCTGGGGTTTAACTCCACAGCACAGACCTCTCACCCACAGCCTGTCACAAGGCAGAGCATCTGGCAGGAAGAAATCTATTGTGTTACATAAATAACAGACAGTGGGCAAGAGAGATACAAGACAAAACAAAGACAGACAACCAAAAACTTCATATATGACCCCAAGTCACTTCTCCTTCACTTCAGATGATGCAGCTGCAGCTTGACTGTGTTTTGTTTTTTATTCCCATAACAAGCAATCTCTTTCCAGCAGTAAGCTATGGATTGTTCCTTTGAAGGGAGGAACTATTTCCACCTCTGCCCTTTCTGTACACCCCAGTACTCACTTGTATACCGGAATCCATGGATGAAGCCCCCAGCAGATTTCCTGAAGTCAACTGAATGGCTAGCAGTGCCAAGAACAAAGAGCCCCCGAGTGCCTCTAGACTCGTAGTTGGGTTTGATTTGAGGATACTTCTTAATATTCCCTTTTCCTGGCATGATTCTCAGGGATCTGATATGTAAAGGAGAAGAGCAGGCTATCAGGAAGGACAAGAGTAGAAAAATAAAAAGGGTTTCTGATACACATTATTTTGCAGCCACTGCAAGATTCTGCTTCATACCCCTGCTGCCTTCATACCCCTGACGTTTACTACTAAAATGATGATATTTAGAGGATAAGGGTGTTCATCTCAAGATAGCCCTGGACAAGGTCTAATTCTCAGCTGAGCCACTAACAATGAATTTTGGAAGACAGTGAAGTTAGCAGTATCATTTTCAACTGCAGGATGTACCAAGGTGGAATGAAGGTTGCATCCTCAGGGAATTTTTTTCCCCTGACAAAACCTTTTTGTAGTGATCTGCACCTTTATCATCCTCATTTCAGAAAAAAACCCAAACATTCCTAGCCTTGTCCTTGTGATCTGGCAGGTCAGGATGTTAAGTTCTGAAGGTACAAGCTTTTCTGTGTCACTCAGGTCTCATTGCTCCCATCGGCACAGCCTTAAAGCCTGTTGGTCAGAGGGCAGTGACACACGTTCCCACTGGGACACAGCCTTACCTGCAGGATAAACAAAGGACTGTGCAGCACGAAGCAGCTCAGAGTGCACAGAGGTCCAAACAATGCTGCCAGGAGAAGACCTGTTCTTCCCTTTCCTCCCTACTTCAGCCTAAATACCTTTTTTCATGGCGATCCTGGTTTTCCCTCACCTATTATAGATAGAGAAGTCAAACTTCCAGCCCAAGCAGCGGATGACACGGTCGTAAGGTGCACGGGTGGCAAAATTGTCCAGTTCATCCTGAGGGAGGGTGATGGAGTCGATGCCTGCACTGATGTTCCTGTTCTCCAAGTAGAACTTCAGTGTGATGTGCAGCTTTCCCTTTTTGTCCTTAACGATAGCCAGATCTTCCAGGTCGCCCTCCAGAAGCCCATCCAGAGATTTCAGCTGGTAGGTGTCCAGCAGGCCGTTGTTAATTGCTCTATGGAAAATACAAGAATGTAAAGAAGGGAGGTTCTGTCTTAGCTGCTGAAAATGGGATCATTCATCAGGCATCCCAACTCCTCTTCAGTGTAAAGGTTTTCCCCAGAGCATCAGGGCTCACAGGAAAAGCACAGGTAACGGTCTCGCTGTCCATGCAGGATGTAGCCAACCTCCTAACTCTCCTGTGTAACTAGAAGCAAGGGAATAACTTGAGAGCCAGTACATTTTAAAGATTATAGTTTCCAAGCAGACACGTTTCTATTTTAGGTCCTAAAAAGCTCTCACCAAGCCTCTGTGTTCAGCAACTGCAACCTGGATTGCTTTAAAACAAGGACCTATAGAAAGCCCCATATTTCCCCTATGGCCCCCATGACCACAGCACCAGTCCAGCCTGTCACCTGGGAAAGAGGTGATTCTCCTTGTTAATATTCCAGCTGTGTTACAAACAGGAATAGGGGCAGTTCCTTACCTCAGATCCCCAACGTAGTGGGTGGCCCAAGAGAGACGCACGCGGGACCGGCTCACCATGTGGATGAAATTCGTGACGCCCAGGATGTTCTCCGCTGTCTCGAAGGCCGAGTTCCCTCGGCCCAAGATCAACACGGTTTGGCCAGTGAAGTCCTCCGGGCTGATGGACACAGTCTCGTAACCCTCAACATACTCTGAGCCAGGAAAGTTTACCACATTGGGAACCCACGTCCCAGCAGCAACCAACAAAGAGCTGCAAGAACAGGGATAGCATGTGGAAATGCAGGAATTTCAGGAAAGGGGCTCCATCTCCTCATTCCTTCCTCCTCCCTCCTCCCACTGTGGAAGGTTGCTGCAATGTGACCCCCACAGTGACACTGGACCAGCTGCGCAAGCCATGGTTTCAAGAGAAACCTCTACCTAGCTTCAACTAATGACCTGCTCCTCTTTTCCCTATCCTCAGGACAACTAGGAACACTGTTATATACAGCAACAGTCAGCGTGGGTGCTGTATATATGCATCTCCCTCGCCTGTTCATGAGTGCAACTTCTACTCGTATGAACTCACTGACAATATCACAGGTTGATTATATGTTGCATAAAAATGACTTGGATTTAAAATTTGAGATGACATTTGGCAGAGCAGAAATCATTTTTAAGACAGACAGGAAATAGTTTCAATATTTTGAAATGTAACTGCCAGTCATAAAAACATGTTAGCAACATCGCTAATTGCTAACACCAAAAATAACTACAGTGATCTTTTTATATCACTCCATAAGAGCTTTTACTTAATTCTTGAGGAAGTTTTTGTGACTCAGATGGAAGCACCAGGCAGCTGAGGCAAGCAGCACTGCCTGCTGTCCCAGCCTTGCTTACACAGCATCCCAAGAGCAACTCGCTCGCGGTAAGTGGGTGTCCAGGATTGCCTTCTGTCCCCTCGGAGCCTGCCAGCAGCACACCGGCAAGTGACAGCCAGCACGATCTGCTGTCTAGAGCTGAGGCTCTCAGGAGAGGTGAGAAATATACTCTGTATGTTCACACGAGTAACTTCGAGGTTTTTAGGAATGGTGGTACAGGATACACACACATAAATAGGACGAGTGGAAGGGGAATTCACTGACCAGCAGCCCTGAGGGTTATTTCTCACAGTCCTTGCCCCTCCCCAAAAAATTCCTCACTTTCCTCTGCTTCCCTCTGCCTGTTCCAGCTCTGTGCCAACCAAGGGTTTCACTTGTCTGGGACACACCCCTGAGCACATGCGGGAAAACGGGAGCAAGATGTCACTGCACTGACTCAATCCAGTTTGTAATAAAGGCGGTGTTGACTGTGAGTACAACTGAGTTACTTTTTTCACAGACAGCAATTATCTAGTGATAAAACAAAAGTGACTTCAAGCATACTTATCAAGGACAGACGCTGCAGTGATGGCCGTGGCAGCCAATTTGTGTCTGCCCTCCCAAACTCGTCAGCTGCCCAAAGCAAAACACTGCTACGCCTTCCCAAGGAGCAGTTATTCCACCCATCCGCTTGCCAATACCTAAAAAATGTTCTCCACCCCGATGGTGATTAAAGTTCTAAGAGGCTGTGAAATCTCCATCCTCGGATACTCATGCGTCAACAGGGCAAAACTCTGAGCTGCATGTCAAGCCTCAGGTCTGCCCATTACCTGCACTTGTAGTTCTTCCTGTCCTGGTCGGTCAGGAGAAAATAATGGCCGTTCCAGGCCTGCTCATTCTTCTCCAATGTCACATGGATGATGGCTGTGTTGTACTGAACCCGCAGCTTCAGCAGGGAAGCAAAGTCCTCCAGGTAACGCACCATCGTGTCAGCGTTGGGGAAGAAGTCACGAGAGTAGTGTCGGAATAGCAGCCGCCGGTCGTGGCTGAGGAGCGAATTCCAGTCGTGGCGGAGGTTGAACTCACTGTTGGACTTGCCCGTGTACTGCTTGTTGATGCTGATGAGTTTGCGGTGCCGAGGGTAGAGCGCGAAGAAGCTGCCGGGAGCATGGCTCCGCTCAAAGACGATGTAGTCCCGGCCAGCTTGCTGGAGGAAATAGGCCGCCTGCAAGCCCGCGGGGCCGGCCCCGATGACGCAGTAGTCGTGGTAGAGGAACGTGGCGCCACTCATCGCGCACAGGCTGCTGGCGTACAGGGCCAGCCCCAGGAGCGTCCCGCAGACCGCCGGGACCATGGCGAGGCTGGCGCAGCCGGCCCTGAAGGGAAGAGCACCGGGAGGCGTCATCCCAGGGGCTGCAGCCTCCCCACAGGCGGCCCCCGACCCCACCAGTCCTCGCCCACCGCCGGCCAGAGCCAGCCGCCATTACGCCCCCACACAGGGTGGGGAGTTGGAGCGGGGCCCTGCTCCCTGCCAGCCAATAGCAGCAGGGGTCCCGGGCCTTCCAGCCAATGGGTGCACAGTGGCCCCCGCCACACCACACAGGTGGCAAGGTGGGGCAGCACCTGTGGACTGCTGGTCGCGAGCGCCTCTGCGCCCCACCAGCCAATGCGGACGGGCGGCGCAAGCTCCCCAGCCAATGGGAGATGGGGTGCCCAGCGCTGCCCTCGCTCCCCCGCCAATACGGTCCCGGCCCTGATGCCCCCGCCCCCGCCAAACAGCGCACGAGGCTCAGGGCACGTGACGCGCGGGGCCGCCGCCGCCCGTCCGGACCTGTCCCGCCCGGGACCGCACCTGCACCATGGAGCTCCCGCCGCTCCGCTACCTCCTCCTTCCCGCGCCGCCCGGGCAGGGCGGGGCGGGCACGGCGCTGCCTCCCGCCCGCTGCGGGGACGAGCGAAGGGGGCCGGCGCGCTCCCCGCGTCACGTGATGCCCCCACTGCCGGCACCATGGCGGCGCGCGCACCACGTGTCCGGGGCGGGCGGCGCTTAAAGGGGCAGGCGCGGGACGGAGCCGTGACCGCGGGGGACACCCGAACTAGGCACACACACACAAACAGCGCCGGCAGTCGGCAAAATCAACTTTATTCCGCCTTCCCCCCGTTTATGATCGATGTGCAGCACAGCCGGGGCAAAGGTACAGCCACAGCTCCCCAGACCGGGGCTGCCCGGGCACTGCAGCCCCTCAGTGCTGGTTGCAAGGTTCAGCTCTCTTCCTCTGAAAAAGAAGAGAAGCAGAAATTAAGTGAATGCAGCTGGGGGAAGAAAACCCCAGAATTAAACCCTCGCTGTCAAGGAAATGCCACAAGGAACACAAAAAACCAAGGCTGTCACTTTGGGAGATTTGTCCCACCTCCAACTGCCTCCTTGCCTCTGTTCAGGTTCCCAACAAACCTGCCCATCAGCCAAGACCACACACTAGTCATACACAATTTACATTCCTAAGCAAATTACGCAGCAACCCAACTAACATTTACATAATAAAATCCAGAGCAGGCAGGCTAAGCTTACAGCCTAGAAACAACCTGGGAGATATTTTTCCTATCACAGAAGCAAGAGCTCTAGGATAAGTGGTTTCCCTCTGTCAGTGGAGCATACACAGATCTCACATCAGACATGGTTTTAGGCAGCAAAGAGAAGGCAGCAGTTGTCCATTGGGCACCACTGATCCTCCAACTCACATCCAGACCAGCCAGTGATTGCTCAGCTTCAAGAGTCACTTCAGAAAAGCTTCACCACTTTCCCTCAATTGCGCTCTGTCACCACGCATTTTAAATGTGTCACATTATAGTCACTGCCATTTCTAAAACTGCAGTCAAAAAATATCCCAGTATCAACAGAAATTAGCACCCACCCACTCCTGCAGACCTTGGGGCCGCTGAATGAAGGGCTTCTTGGTAGGCTTTGTTCTGCTAGATAGTGTTCTGGACCTGGGACCTCCCCCCAAACCCTGCTAAAATCAGTCCTCATCAAGTATCTGTACAGAGGCACAACATCTGCATCTCCAACTCTGCGCTGTTTTTCTTCCAGCTGAGTACTCCCAATGTCATCCACACCTTTTCAACAGAGTCCCATCCTTGGGACCACACATTCTCCAGCCTCGTTCCTCTCCCGCCATTGCACTGGTCAGATCCGACCCTTTAGCTCTGGTCTTCATCATACATAACACCGTTTCATCCAGACTAGAACATCACTTCAAAGCATAAAGCACCGAATGTGCTACAGACCTTCCTCTTCCTCTTCTTCCTCCTCATCCTCCTCCTCTTCATCAGAGCTGAAGGTGCCATCAGGCAAACTGTAGATGCGGATCACCTGCTTGTTGGGGTCCTTGAGGATGAGGTACTTCCCCTCATCCAGCTTCATGCAGATGTCAATGACACATCGCAGGATGCCCCAGGCATTCTCTATGCTCAGATTAATCTGGCTGGCAAATTCATTTGGCTTGAACTGCTGTGTGCCCAGGATCACGTGGCGGGCAGAATCCTTCACGTGGTAACGGGATACGTACCTAGGGGGGCAAGAAGAAACCAGAGGGGTATCAGATTACACCCAGACAGCAGAACACCAGCAAGAGCAGCATGATCATCTTATTTTTGTTTTCTGGGCTGAAAAATCCTAATACCTCAACACTGAAAGCTAAGAGGATTTCTTGGCTACGAACTCTCAACCTGCAATGCACCTGGAAATCCCCAAATCAGATGGAGAGGTACAAAAGATAAAGAAGAATTAGCCGCATAGATAAAATTAAGAAAGAGCATGATTACCTGGGACCTTGGAATGAAAAAGATGGAAAAGAATCAATTCTGTATTTGTGGATGGAACTGAAGTTGCCAAACCACTAGAACTTAAATATTTAGCAAAAGCCTCTTGTTCATTACCCACAGTACTCAACTGATTTTAAGCTGACAGTTTAAAAAACCCTGTGGCTGTATCTCCCCCTACCACCTAATTTCTCAGTAACAGGGCACTGAGGATCTCAATCAGATTCCTGACAGGCACCACAGTCACTATATTTATTTCCCTTGTTGGTGACCACAGCAAAGAGGCTGAGAGCCCACACAGGCCACCTGTCCCTCATGCGTGGGGTCAGTCATAGCTGGATGCTATGAGGAAGCAGCTTACACCAAGGCTGGTGCACTCACCACATGCTTTCCTTTCTTGGCCACTCAAATACTGTGTGATTTTAGGATTACTCATTCTGTAATGCTTCATTCAGACACACACCAAGTTTAATAATGGAAAATGCACCTGGAAGACATTTGGGGTGAACCACCCCCCTTACCCGAGTTTAAGATACTCTGATCCAGCCAGCAGTGCACAGCATGTCCAGCGGGCCAGCTTGTAGCTGTTGTTCTTCAGCTCCGTGGCAATGACAGCCCCTCTCTGAGAGTCCAGCTTCTGGCGCCAGTCCACCCCATTGCAATACTGAGAGGAGAATCAAAACCAGGATCAGCCTGACAAGCCAGGAGCAGGCATCTCTTCAGCCACCTTGTCATCACATAGGAAAGCTGTCTACCCTATGGTACCATGTGAGGGAGTGTAAACTGCAGCCTACAGAGAAAGCTCTTGCACCAGGAAGGGAAAAATGCAAACAGCTGAGATTGCTCAACATTTGTGGCACTGGTTAGAAGGGGTAGTTAGTGAGGAAAGAATTCTAAAGAGAACCATAAGAACAGACTGACTACTGCGCTGAACACCCAGGGAGACAAGAGGGCTCAAGCCAGCTACCTCACATTTAGGGGAGAATCTCATCAGCATTGCTTGTCCACCAAAGTTATACTCCTTAGTGGAATGTAACACCTGGGGGACACTGCCATCTATCTGTCTCATCTTCCCTGCTGTACCTGGCATGTCAGGCAGCAGTGAAGCAGTTAGAGCTAGCTTGGGGATCCTGTTCTTCCTCACCCTTGAATCCCACTCGTTCAGTGTTTTGATGTTGATGAATGACACTTCTCCATTAGCTCCTGTCATCACTCCATCATGCTCACAGCGGACAATGAGATCTATATCATCTCCCAGCTTCCACCTTCGATACCTGCCGATAAACAATCCAGATGGTTATTTCTGACCTTTATATTCAGACCTTTGCTCTCTTCCAGATCCACAGAAGTGTTCAGCAAAATCCTTTCCTGCTCTATCTTTTCATTGTGAGGTCATCCATGAATCCCTCTAAAGGTAAAGCTCCTATCAATAACACTCCCAACCTGTTTTGCCTCCGTATCACACTGACAAAACCTGGGCATCAGAAATATCAACTTACCTGTATGCAACAGATGCAACTTCATTTTTATCCATGTCATCCTCCACGAAGGGGTTTGGGTTGGGAAACTTGTACTTCTCCTTTCCCTGCAGATGAAAACAGCAGAGCATGTTAGGAGACAGCTTTCCTCTATTGGAAAAATACTTTTTTTCCCTTCTGTAGAGAAACACCAAAACATTAAGACAGCTGATGAAAGCCTCATGCCCACATTAGTCACAGCACTATAAGGAGTACTTGTACTGGCACTTAGGCTTCCTTAAGTGTACTGAGAAGCCTGTCTACATCATCAACGGGAGTAGGATGATTTCTCTGTGAAATCAAGGTGAAAACCTTTCTACAGCAAAGTCACACTGCTCACCAGAAATAATCCCACCTCTTTCAAAGCTGAAAGACCACTGGTATAACACAACTGTCAATTAAAATGCTTCTGTGCTGTATTAAAGCAGCCTTAATGAAGTGTCTTCTTGAGACTCTGGAACACAGACCCACTACTCATCACAGTTCCACCTTACCATCCTCAGACACTGCTGGGAGAAGTTATGATTGATGTAGGTAGCTTCCATGGCCAGGTTGCGTGGAGAATTAAAAGAGTTGCCCTCTTCCTGTGGTGGCTCATTGGCTGTTTCACTCACTGTCAGGAGGTCTGTGAAGAAAACCAGATGCAAATGGTTATACTTGGGGGAGTAACTATGTCAGCTTTAGTGAATTTCTAGCCCCACATTAGAGCAGATCAATACTGAAGTTCCCCACACAGCTATCACACATACTGCAGTAATAAGCTTGTTCAGGGGACTCAGTGTGGACACCCAAATAAGCATGAGGAGAATCAGACCCTTTAGCTGCTGCAACAGAAATTCCTTTCAGGACTTTTCCTCACCGAAATCTGAGTTGTCCCTCTTGTCAAAGAAAAGCTTGGATCCAACTCTCTGGACAATGATGTCCCAGGAATAGACAGAACGAGTGCAGCTCATCAGTGTGGCCAGGATGGCATCCGTGGCAAACACATTCCCTTGGGTCTTGGCCAGCTGTGAATATAGGAGGAGGAGAAGAAAACTGTTTCAGCAATAAAAACAGATACCCCTTCCCTAGGTAGGACAAGAAGTTCTAGCAAACCAGATCACTGATTCCTTCTGCTGTTCTGACTGAGAAAGCTGTACTGGTGAGTACCCCATTGACTACCAGACAAAGAGTAAGGTACTACCAGCAATCCTGCCCCACCCTCACCCACACAAGGGGAAAGTAAGAAACTACTACAAAATGTTAATTCTGTAGGAAAATGCACAGCTTCTCACTGCAAATCAAGTCACAAGAAAGAAATGTCTGAGCCTTCCTCACCTCCAAAAGCAAGGCCCAAGGATCATGTCTCTGACATAAATTTTCTTCCCAACATACCTCAAGTCCTGGTCTGCCTGCCCTTCCAGAACTGGAGCTTTTCCTTGGCCAGTGTTCCTACCTCTGCATTAATCTAGCTCTGCCTTCCACCTAAGAAAAATACTGATACCAGCTAATGCTTCTTGCTTTTGCCCTTTGGTCTGACAGTGACAGGTGGTCTCCAACAACAGCCCACACTGAGTTTCACAAACTGATAGGTACCTTTCGGATAACTGGGTCATCCGTAGTGGTGACGGTATGGAAGATGCGCTTAATGCTCCTCAGGAGCTTCTCGTTCCTTGTTGTAATGCGGTCGAAGGCTTTGTCATAGTACTCTAGGGCTCCACAGCACTCTCTGCAAAGATAAGAGGACCATCTGGATACCCCTCTTACGGATAACACCACCCATGAACTGCACAGGGCCTGCTGGGTGTTCCATTACCTCCCCCTGGTTTTGGTACTTCAATGAGAACATTGGGACCAGGCAGGAGACCCTTGAGCTCCCGCTTTCCAAAAATCCAGTCACTTCATGGAGCAAGCAAAGGGCTGTCTTAGGAACTCACATGTCCTGTGGCTCTGACACCTCCAGATAGCGCATTTTCATCAGCCGAGGGAAATCCATCTCCTCCTTCACCTCCCAATCGCTGCGAACTTCAACAGAGGAGTCACGAGGTTTCTGCTGTGCGGCCAGAGGGGGGGTTACAGAGAGAAATGGAGACACATCAGGATTTGTGCAAGAGGAGCTGCCCTGTGAGTGCAGCCACAGAAACCTAAACATCAGAGGGGGCACAATGCTCATCAGTTTGTCTACCTGTGATTTCTGGTCCCACTTCTGCCTCACTCCAAACTGCTTCTGAAACTTCTTCTGTAGGCGCAAACGATCTCTAAAATGACAAATGTGAGAAAAGCCGCAATTCCTATATGCTGCAACCACTCCTCCACTTCCAAACTACTACCAGAGGAGCACTGTTTTCAGACACTGAGCTGCTGAAACATTTGTTGAGCCATCTGTTGATCAAGACACCCAAGGCATTAAAAAGTCTAAGCAGCTCTAAGCAGCTCTTTATATAGTTTTACCTGAAGACTGAAATGCAGTCTTCAGAAAGGATATTCTCTCTTCAGAATGCCATCATTACTTTCTAAACACAACTACAAAATTCTCCTAAATTATTAGGTAGCCATTTGAAATCCATGCTTTTAAGTACTACTGACACCAGAAGAACACTGTACTCAAACCATCCCAAAATTCTTTGCTGACTGTTTGCTCCAGCAGATTCTGTTATTGCAAGTTTGCAAATTCATCAACAGTATGTTCACAAGCTCCAACCCGAGCTCAGTATGCTCATCTCTGCAGCCTCACCTCTCCTTCTGCTTGGCACTCTTTGGCAGTGTCTGCATGCTGAACTGCAGCATGTTCCGACGGTCCTTGTCTCTCCGAAGGTTCCTCTGCAGAAATGACGGAAAGAAAAAGGAACAGGTTTCAACTGGGAAGAAACCCATGCTGCCAAAGCTCCCCTCTGATCCCGTCTCAGGGACACACTACCTGAGCAAACCTCATGCGGTTCCTCTGGTACGCTGTTTTCTGCGTCCGGGCCGTGTCCACCAGCTGGAAGCTGGTCTCATCCTCCTCGTGGAAATAGGCATATTGGCTTCCGCCGCCAAACTGTGACGAGTACTTGTCTTGAAACAAAACAAAGCAGCTCAGCACCAAGGTCCTAAAAAAAACTCTGATGCTTTGCTTCAGTCTCTCCCCAGCTTCCTTCACCTAAGTCTGATATTTAAACTGGGATGCCTGCCTTACACCTGCATGTCTACTCCCCTACCACACCTCCCTTATGAGCCCAGGTAGTAAGGCAGTACAAAAACCCAGAGTAAGCCCCAAGGACAGGGAGACCCCCACAGAGCTCTCCCAAGGGTAAAACACACTTCCTAAAGTAAGCTGCTGTCTTGCTGAGGTGTGCAAGTAATTACAGGGTGGGTATGAGACATGAAAGCAGGAACAACGCTTGGAAGGAAGCTTGCAGAAAAGAAACCCTAGGAACAGCCAGCAGACCACACGTACTTGTGTATCTTTTATCCTGGTACGTGGCTCCTGTCCAATCGGCCACCTAAGAACGAGCATAAACAGTTAAAGAATTAACACAACATATGCTCCAGGTCTAATCCTTTTGACTCCCACCTGTGCCTGCCAGCCCTACTAGGAGTTCACAGTGTGTTAGGACACACTACCAAGGGTGCCAGAGAAGCAGCCAAGGGGAGGCAGCGTGCAGGGGGGCCCAGAAGGGCCCCAGAGCTCAGGGCCCAGCACGGTACAGGTACCTTGCCCAGGCGGTCTCCTTTGCTGAAGGGTTGGTACGGCATGTCCTTGAACTGCTCAGGCACAGCACACGGGCCCCAGCCAGAGGGGTTGTCCTGGATCACAGGTGCCACAAACTTCGCCATTTTTTAATTTTCTAAAGGTGAAAAAATGCAAAAACTCTCAAACTCTCAGCTGCCGCACGGTGTGGCACCGAGACCTGAGGCTTTGCTTCGGCACGAGCCACCGCCAAGGGAAGGCGTCTCCGCCAACCAGGCCTGGGGAGGAAGGGAGAGTCCCGGTGGGCGCTTCGTGTGCCGGGGAGGGGAGGGGCGGGGACGCGGCCCCACCGGAACCGGCGGGGCGGGGCCGTAGGGGGGGTCTCGGTACAGGCGGGAGGTGCCGGCGCGGCAGGAGAGCGGCTCCGGTGCGACCCCAGCGCCTCCCTCACCTGCGCGGCCCCGGCGCGGCTCCGATGGCGGCGGATCCAGCAGCAGTTCCGGGAGCAGCTCCGGCGGCGGCGGCGGGCGGGGAAAAGGCCGCGCGCAGGCCCGACGCGCTCTTCGCGTCAGCGCCGCGCGACGGCAGCGCCCTGTCGTAAAAGCAGGAAACCGCCAACCCCCGGAAAAGCGAGCAACGAGCGCGGCTGCCGTAAAGCAGAAGCATTGTCGCAAAATGTCAACTATTTAAAAATTTTCTTAAGGTGTTCATTGGTGTTTGATCTTTATGTATTTTCAGCTCTGATCAACAAGTTTAATCTGTGAAACAGGAGCTAACAAACAAGCTCCAAGTGATGTCCAGATGTTAGAAAGACAAATTACTTGACAG
>JAYDZK010000056.1:50036198-50080491 GCA_034509185.1 Euphonia xanthogaster | reverse complement strand
GGGGGGGGTTGTGAGGCCAATGACTTGCCTTTTTTTTTTTTTTTTTTTTTTTTTTTCCTTTAGAAAAACTTGAGTTCAGCTTAATTTACAAATCATGTATTGGAAAAATATTGATCCTCAGCTTAGTCAAATACAGATTTCAACTATTAATGTGCAGTTCCCATCTGGTAAAGTTTGCTATACATACATGTGATGGAGTTACTGTGAGGTCTGGTTGGTAAATTCCTGGTTTCCCAGATAAAAACAGAGATAGAGGTTAAGAGATGACTTTGATAGAGAACAGACTTACAGGACTCTGGACAAAAATATGTCAATAAAGTCACATGCTAGGACAGGAAACATGACTTAATGGTGTGCCTCTTCATTTTTTCACACACACAACTTCTTAAAATAAAAATGTATTCCAAACTCTGCAATAGTGCTGTGGAAAATCAGATACTTTTCAGGCTGTAGTTGTATGATCATTAAACCAACATTTTGTTTTTAGAGGGTCTTACAAAAACCACTTGACTTTGAGAGTCAAAGATGGGTGAAGAATGGGAATTGCAGTTGCCCTTGCTGTGTTCACAGTGTGATATTTGAGCTTTCCCATTGTCCCTGATGGCTTCCCTGACCTGCTGGGAAGCAGACCTAGGGCTGGAAGTTGGGTTCAGTCCTACAGCCTCTCTAGGAGATCATGAACCAGTGATTTAATACAGCAGTGCCTCGGGTCCCTGTCTCTGTAATTGGGTTAGTATTTCTTCTCAGGGAATGAGGACAATAAATCATTGAATCCCAAATGTTCTCATGCCAGAGTGATTGAAATTTTCTCTACCCCTAGAAAGAGCAGGAAATCTCTTCTGCTCACAGGCTAAAAAACTCTTTAGAGACTTTTACTGAGTGTCTTTTACCTAGGAAGAGTCTAGATCAATATTTTCCAGGCGGAGAGGTTGTGCACTTTCTTCTTTATTTTCCACTTGTGATTCCTCCTCAAGAAAGAACCAAAGCTGAAGCAGTCTTTGCTTTGACAAGACACCCTGCCATTAATCAGAAGTGGGATTATTAAAGTGCCTCTTCCTGCTAGGAAAAAAAAAATCCACTTCTAGAAATACAGTTTATAAAATACAATTTGTAACTGTCTCACCTAAACAGCCTTTTTGGAGACAAACATCATTAGAGCTGGAGCTGCCTCCCTTGTCACTTGCAGTGGCTCAGTGGGATGCCAGCTCCACAGTGCCTGTCCCTTGTCCCCCCCCAGGCTGGGCAATGGGCTTTGTGGGCTCAGAGGGACTCAGCTTAGGAGATGGTGAGGAAAAGAGGAAGAAGTTCTGAAGAGAGAAACAGACTTAGGAATGAAGGAATGAAGAGAAATAGACTGATAAAACGAAATCCTGTGCTTTCCACCATTTCCTCTTCATTCCTGAGCCTGCATGAGGTGCATGCAAGAGAATCTAGTGCTGCTGCTGTCTACCAGAGATGGCAGATCGTGTGCATCTTGGTCTCAGCCCATCAAAATTCTTTTTCTGGTGACACAGTTGGATATAGGTGTGGGTTGGAGGAGATGGCATGCATAAGGAGTGACTGGCTTCACTGGGATAAACGCTCCCCTGGGCATAAATCTAACCTCCCATTTTCTTATCAAGGAGAAGAAGAGTTCTATAAAAAAAGAATCCAGTCTTAAGCAGGGGGGATTTTCTGTCACATTTAGAATCATAGAGTGTTAAGGGTTGGAAGGAACCTTAAAGATCCTCTAGTCCCAACCACCCTTGCCATGGGCAGGGACACCTCCCACTAGATCAGGTTGCCCAAGGCCTTATCCAACCTGGCCTTGAAGACTGCCAGAGTTGAGGCATCCACAACTTCCCTGATCAACCTGTTCCAGTGTCTGGGTCACCCTCACAGTAAACAAATTCTTTCTAATATCCAGCCTAAATTTCCCTCTTTCAATTTGTAGCCATTAGTCATTGTCCTATCAGTACTGTTCCTGATGAAGAATCCCTCTCTGGCTTCCTGGTAGTCCCTCTTCAGATACTGGAAGGTTGCTATGAGATCTCCATGAGACCTTCTCTTCTCCAGGGTGAACAGAACCAACTTTCTCTGCCTATCTCAGGTCACATTTACTAGGAGAGGGAACAGGTCTGTCTCGCTTCCCACTTCACACCAGGCTCTGCACCTCCTGTGTCCTGCTGGGGTCCCACAGCTCCGTGTGACTCTGCTCCTGTCCTGCTGACCCCACACTCTGCTGCTGCTGCAAACAGTTCCCCTCCTGGCCTCTGGTTTTCATGAAAGGCACGTGAAATACATTGCTTCCTGGAAAAATACTCCAAATACACTTGCCTTGCAATCATTTGATCCTTGATCCATAATTTCAGTTCATCAGTTAATTAATCATTTAATCAGTTAATAAGACTAATCGCTCTTCCCTAGAAGATGCTCATGAGAACAGCCAGGATAAATTGCTCCCATCTGTTTCTCTGTTCTTGTCTCCCACTTCTCTGGCTTTGGGCTCTGTGCTAGTGTTAGCAGGCCCATAAAAGAGGGGCTCATTCCAGCACCTTAGATTTTTCCAGTCCAAAACCTTCTCTGCCATCCATCTCCTCTGCAGTTTGGGGCTCGCTGGAGAGCTGTAACCCCATGAGCTGGTGCTACATTGAGCAGCCTCCTCCTTCTAAGAGAGGATAATACACAGCTCAGGCTGAGTTACCAGGGGCTTGCCAGGTTTAAGTGAAGGAGAGCATGCCCAAGCACCCAACCTGTTAGGGGCCTTTCCTAGAAAATAGATCACCTCTGCCTTGAAAAAGCTTTGGAAAGCCTTAAGATGGGTTGCTTTCCAGCTTGTATGATGGTACTTCCAATCAAAGAGGCAGCTGAGGATTGGAAGACTAATGTTCACATTAAAACACCATTCTTCAGTAGTTCTTTTTCTCATTCTAATAAGAAATGCATCAAAAATAGAAAGTTGTATTCCTTTTCCTCACTGAAGACCAAACACACACCGTATGCCTGTACCATATGCTTAGTCTTCACTGCCCCGTGCTTCTTGACAAACCCAGAAACCAAGGGAAATAGTCTTCAGCCTTAACACCTTCCCACTGTGGGGAACCCTGATGTTCACACACACCTCCTCAGGTCAGATTCCTCTTCCGCAGTCATTGTCATCATCTTTAAAGCAGCAAAACTTACTGCTGGCTCCAGGGCTTTTGTTGTAACCAATTTTGGCCATGTATGAACTGGCTTATGCCCTGGATTGATGTTCATAGGCTGGGAAGCCTTCTTTCCTTCCCTGGCCCTCCCCTTTGCATCCCATCTTTTCTATGGCACTTTTATCTGCCTCCTCAGTCTGCTGTTCTCTCATGCCAGGTGATTTGCTGCAATGCTTGGCCTCCTTTCCAAAAGCTTCATTCCTCTCACTGTTGCCCTGGTTGCTGAACTCTAGTCTGGTGGTTACTCACCAGCTTTGTCAAGGAAATTCTTGGTTGGATTTCCAGGAAAATTCTTGGTTGGATTTCAGGAACCCTGGAAAAATGGCCACGAAACAGCGTTACTGTGTATGTGCAGTGAATCTGATTTTTAATTTGCTGCCTGTGCAATCTGGTGGGGCTGGGAGCAGGTGGCACCAGGCAGATTTGCTGTGTGTGTTCAGACCAGCCCTGGCTGTCCAGTAAGGTCCACACAAGGAATGTGCTGAGTTTATTGTTCTTGGTAGCAGATAGTGCTTTCACTGTAAGGCTTTTCCTCTCTTCCTCCTCCTGCTGTGCTGAGCTCTCCCTGGCTGCTGGGCTGGATTGTCTTGTCCTCACAGACAGACAGAAACTGAGCAAGGACAGACTTACCCTTCTTAAACCACACTGCTTCTGTAGGCTGGGCTCAGAGCCTGACCTTGCACCGTCTGCTCCTTCCATGCTACCAGGAAAACTCACAAAATTTGGTGTATCCAAAAATTGTCTTTCTGTGAATGAGTGCAGTCTCTTGCCTGTTTTTGACTATTTTTGCCACCATTGTCAGACCTCTCCCAAGGTTTCTGTAGCTTTGACCACCAGGGTCTGGACTACATGAATTGCCGGAGAGGCAGTGTGTGTGTCATGCTGCATCCTCACCCTTGGCTGCTGAGCACTGCCCTTTCCAGAGCTGCAGAAGGAGCCCAGGGCCTGCTGCCTCCCCTCAAACTGTCAGCAAGATTGTCTCCTTTGATCTGCACTCAGTACTGGATTTTTTCCTAGCAGCCAACAGGCGAATTCTACAAGTTTATTCTACAAAGCTCAATTAGAGCAGCTGGTGCCGGCAGCATCGCTGCTGGCTCCAAGCCTGCATCAGGAGGCTGGTGCAGTGGCTGGGGTATGAGCTTGGGAGTCCACAGGCTCATCTGCAAATCCCTGCTCTGTGGCTGTTTTCTAGGCCACACCAGTGAGCTTCTGCAGTGGGAGCTTGTCACCTCCATGCTGTGCAAGGAGGGACAACATTCCCTGCCTGACTGAAGGAGACACAAGCTATGGTGATGGGCAACTGTGTCAACAGAGGCTGCTGCTTCTGGGAAATGCTGCATAGATCCAGCCAGATCTATAGCAGGGGGGAGGATGGGGCCCTGGGTGGTGGAAGGCACACGATGCCTTCTCACCACTGAGTTAGCAGTTTGCTTTTTACCTGCTGGAGCCCTGCTCCATGCCCTGCGGTTATCCAGTGCCTGAATCGTATGCTGCACTGCCCTCAGAAGGATCTCGATGTGAGCAGAGCTGTGAGCAATATGGGTTTTCTTTACAAGGGCCCTTGCTCAGCACAGAAGCACTCATTTTTATTTCCTTCAACATCATCAGTGTGAGAGTAACTTCCATGAAAAATCAGAATCTTCTGGGGCTAAATATGCTGTGCAAGTGCTCTTGCCTGGCTGGTCTCTTCTCTGGAAGGCTTAATGTTTATGGCAGCCAGGAAAAGAGGTCTAAGCAGAATATCAGGAGGCAGAAAAAGAGTGCAAGCAATTTCTGCTAGGAAACACAGTTGAACCTTGTTTGCACAAGACCTACTTTCAAGGCAGTAAGGAGGCAAAAGCAGATGCTACTGTCAGGAAGGTCCCCACAAAAGAGAAAGGCAGCAAGGGATATGCAGCAGCCCAGCAAGTCCATGGTAGCCATTCCCTTCTCTGCTCCTTGGTAAGTCAGAGACAGGGCCGACACGCTTGGCCGCGGACAAATGTGCCTCTCAGGGTACAGGGAGTGTGGAGGGAACAGGGAGTATGGAGCCTTGGGGCCATTCCTTCCTCTCCTCTTGAGCAGATTTCAGCGCCATCTGCTCTCTTCTGTCTTTGGAGGAGTCAGCTGGGTGCTTTTGTCCCTTCTGGCAAAGCTGTGCTGCGTATGTCCCCCATCAGGCATTAGGTACCCCGAGGCAGCTGGGACGGATGCGCACTCTCAGCCTTGCTCCAGAAAGCTCCCACTGCAGCAGTCCAAGGTCTTTCTTTCTCTCCTTTTCCCTGTCTGCAGCCTGTTCCTCTGGATCAGGCATTTCCCAAGGTCACAGCTGATCGCCAAGGTCAGGCCCAGGCTTTGCGTTTGGCCCCTGCTGTAGGGGATGGGAAGGGGTTTGGGCTGGGAAGGAACCTTCCCTTCACCCCTTTTTCCCCAAAGGATCCACAAGCAGCACCAGGTACTTCATGGAGAGTAGCAAGGGAGAGTAGCAAGGGCAAAAGGAGACATGGGGTAGCCATGGGGCTCCCTGGCCTTGGAAGTGCTTTCTGGAATTACTCTTTTCTCTGCATGCATGAAGTATTACCCCATTAAACACTCCTAGATGATCCCTGGCCAGGCACCAGTCAGAGCTGCAGATTTTAGAGTGGGAGAAGTGGGGGGACTTGCTGGTGGTAAGCAGCTTTTTGGGCCATGCTGCCTCCAACCTCATGGCCACACCAAGCTCACAGTAAGAGCTTTGTTGTCTGCCCTCCCCTCCTAAAACAATACCTGCCCCTGTGCTGGCTGGAGGCCATCCACGGGTGGGTCTAAGCTGAACCCCCATGTAAATTATGTCCCTGCGTCCCCTCTGAGATGCTGTCAGGAGAGGGGGAATGAGGGAAAGCGGGTAGTGAGGAGCCCTGGAAAAGTGGAAAAGTCCGCTGGCCACCCCTGTGCACCAGGGGGACACCGGGCAAGGGTCCCAGCGCTGCATCTTCCCTGGAAGCTGTGGGGCTGCTCCAGCTCCCGCACAGTGCGGCTGTGAGGCTCCGCTGCTGTGCAGAGCTCGTCCCACGGGATGGCACTGCCTGCTCAGGAACTGGCAGCCCGGCTGGCGCTCATGGCAGGCATAAATGCAGCAAATTAAACGGTGCAGGCAGATTCTGATTGACGGGCCGCTAGAGAGCAAAGTCCCTTGTTTCTTCCATCCCCGAGGGGATCAGGAGCAGCAGGAGGAGCAGCAGCAGAGAAAACCCTTTCCCAAGCCCTGTACTTTGCCCTTGTGGATCTGTTTCTGGGACTCAGCCCACAGCCGTGTATCTTGACCCCTTTGCTGAAGCCGTGGGTATGGGCCAGCCGGCTCCTCCGCTGCGGGCGCTCCGCAATGTCAGGAGCTGACCGCTGCAGAGGATGCCGAGGCCGCCGAGGCCCAGCCCTCGTGGTGTACATGAGCCGTGGCACCCGTGTCGCTCCGAGCCCAGGGTGCAAGGCCCGGAGGTTTCAATAAAGGGCAAGCGAAATGAGGCCAGTGGGGTTTGGCGTCATTCGCACGTTGCTCCTCTCCACAGTGTAAAATTGGCACAAGTGACAACACTCTGCCAGAATGGTTCACGTCTGTGTTGGCTCTGCCAGAGCCGGGTCAAAGCTGGGACTTGCAGCCAGGAAGATGAAGGCAGTCACCCAATTTTTGCTGCTGCAGTTGTGGGAAGCAGCATGGCCCATTGGGGTGTCCTGGATCCTCTGGCAGCGTCCTAAGTGCAGCTCCATGTCTGGCAGGTCCTCAGCACCCCTCTACAGGCCAGTGGTGGATGGGTTTAGTAAGGTGTAGCTACCATGGACATTGGGACATCACAGATGTCCTGCCTACCCTTGTGGGTGCAGATCCCCAGCTAAAGGTCTTTTTATGGGCATGTCTGGGTGGCAGGACCGTGTTCCCTCTCTCAGGCTGGAGGGAAGTTTCCCATCTCCATGGGGTATCTTGGTTGCACAGCTACTGTGGAGCTCTGTGGAGCCAGCAAATTGTGGTACAGGTATGCTTGGCTTGAACAGAAGTTCTGTAAATGCCCTGCCTGGGTGAGGAGCTGCACACTGCACAGCAGCCCATGTGTGGTCCAGCTCCATGCCTCAGCTTAGTGGGGGGGGGGGAGTGACTTGTTCCCTGCTCTTGGAGGTAAAACTCAGGCTGGTGGCATTTAATTCACATCTGCTTAATCTGCATAGGTCCTACTCAAATTCTATCCTCCGTCTGCCACTCTTCTGTACCAAAACTGTACAGAAATCAGAAATCTTTTTTGATTTTTGTCTCTCCAGAAGGTGTCCAGAAGAGCCTGGGAAGAGGAGGGGAGAAGGCCCCAGCAGCTGGAAGGCACCTGGGAAGGAGGTGCCAAGATATCTGGACCCACCTCTACATTTGGGGATACTTCCTGGCCATTCAGATAGCCTGTCCTTTGCCATCCTTGCTCACCTAGCAGCTTTAGTTGTGTTGACTGTACCTCTTCACAGACCCTCCTCCTCCATCAGCTCTGACTGCACCTCTTCACAGACCCTCCTCCTCCATCAGCTCTGCTTCTCAAACCTTTCTGTGTCCTTGGCCTCGGTGCTTGGCTTTTGAAAGGTGAGCTGTGTGGCTGTCTCCTTCCCCCGTGGCAGTCCTCACACACAAGCAAGACAGCAGGCTTGTGTGTCTAATGCTTGGCCTCTCTCTGTAGTCATATGGCAGTAAAAATTATCTGCAGAGAAAAATACTGGGCTCCATACCTGGGACTTAATATCCTCCCTCACCAAACCATAATTACTAATTACCATTCCTGAGTGTTTAAACCATTTGAATGATGCAGTTAAATGCCCGATGTTAATTTAATAGCCAAGTATCTGGGTTTCCCCACATGAGGAGCTCTCAGAGCGTCTCCCACTGAAGCAAAATGCAGCTAGCTCTGGCTGTGGTCCATATGAGAGAGGCAGCAGAGGAGCAGCAAGCACATGTTGACAGCAGACCCACACACGTGAAGGCCTGGGCATTACTCAGCAGCAAGTGCTCCCTTGCCCTACACCATCCCCCAAAGGGAGCCCCCTCTCCAGCCGTGCTGTGCCTCCACGGGATGGAAGACCTGGCACCCCTGCCAGTGCAGGCCAGCATCCCTTGGGCAGTACAGGCCCTCTGGAGCTCACATCCTTTGCCAGAGCCATTCTTGCAAATTTCTCTGTCTGAGTAGGGCAGCACTCTCTCTGGCAGATACCCTGCCTGCCTTCTACCCATCCCTGGCCAGCATTTGAGAGTGTGTCCTCAGGTTTGGAGGGGCACTGTCCAAAATCATCCCTGTGCAGGGCCGGACCCTGCATTCCTGTGGCACCTGAAAGCAGGGAATGACCATTGGTCCCAAAGAGGTCACGAGGCTGGGGCATGACAGGGAGCTGGCTGAAGGCATTGGACCAGACTCTGCCTGCTCCATCTCCACTCTGGCTGTGTTGCAAGGGACCTGCAGTCTCTCCTTCCCCACTGCTGGGGCTTGGGACTGGGGCAGGAACTTTTCCAACCCAAATATTTTAACTGACCTCTCAGTCATGAGTCTTCGTCTTCCCTAAGGCCTCAGTGGCTCAGTGTTGTGGAGGAGAGGACCCTGGTGCCCTGCTCACCCCTGGCATACTCAGGGCTTGCCAAAGCACACAGTGGGAGAGGCAAACACGTGAAATGGGGAGCACTGAGAACTAGGAGGGGAGCAGGAAAACATATTAAGGTCTCTCACCTATCTAAGTGTTAACATGCCTGGGGAGAGATGGGGAATGAGAGCTTCTACCCACGCACAATTTGTTTGCTTTCGATGCTGCCCCTCTAAGATATCACTTAATGTGACATTAATTACTTAATGTTTGCAAAGTGCTTTGAACATGAAAAGTGCTGTATAAGTGCTGAATATTAGTACTAATTATTATGGCATGGAGGCTGGTGCAGTCTGAAGAGCATTCCCCACACCTAATTTCAGGCCGGAGCTGCTTTGCTGCCTCATCCCATAAAAGCCAGACAGAGAAGGGGAGAAGCCTCTGCACCCTATGAGGAAGTGCACCCCTCATGGAGTTTTGTGGAGGGGGTGAGCTGTGCACCCCCTTCACTCCAGACAGGACATTGCATGGGAAGTGTAGCCACATATTTCCAGTGCCTCACTGGCACTGGGGAGGATAAGGGAGCACACTCTTGCCCCAAGCTCTGAAGCAGGCCAGGATTGGAAACATCACAGGGTGGATGGAGGATATGCAGAGAGGTTCCTTCATCCTTATACCACCCATGCCTGAGCAGGAGCACTCAGCATGGGTAAGCACTCAGGCAAGGAGATGAGAAGGAGGTGAGAAGGTTTTGGGGTCTGTGCACTAGATGGGGAGAAAGACAGGCGCCTCCTAGATGTGCCTCCCTATCTCTTCCCATGTGGCAGGGCCAGGAGCTTCCTGGTGTCCCCCAGACAGGCTCCTGGCCTGCTTTGCTGCCTCTCCCCTCCCTGTGCCCTCCTTCTTGTTGAGGATGCTGCTGGGAAGGGTCCCTGGAGGAGGAGCAGAAATGGGTCGGCGGGTGCCCCCAATTACCTTGGCAGTGAAGCGTCGTGCTAGCTGGAATGCTGGGGGGGTGTTAGGTGCTGCCAGGGGCCCAAAGAAGGGGGATGAGCTGGAGGACCTTGTGCTAGAGGGAGTGCAGTGAGGGCCAGAGTGGGGACGCACTGGTTGGTGCTGGCCAGGGGGTAGAGATGCTGAGCACAGGTATCAGCATGTGTGAGGTGCATTGGGCAGCAGGGAGAACTGCAGGGCTGTGATCGCACTGCGACCCACCAGTGCCTGCTGGGACTCCTGGAGCCAGCTGTGCCTTCCTTGCTGCTACCAAATTAACTGCCCTGCTTCGACCTGCTCATTCAGCTCGAGGTCTCACTCGTCTGCTGTGGGTCACACACGGAGAAGCTTTGTCACTCAGGTGGCTGTCCTTCCACGTCATCCCCCCGAGCTAGCAGTCATGGAGTCTGATGGGGATTCTGGTCTGCCTCAGAAAGGCATGGAGGGCCTCACAGGAAGTGAGAGCCCAGTGCAGGGTGAAGGGAAGATCATTGGTGACACCCTTGCTGCCAATGGTGAGTGGGAGGTGAGGGGATGTGCCTAGTCCCCTTTGTGGGGATCTCACTTCCCTGCTCTGCTGACACCTTACCTGTTTCTGGGTCTGCATCTCCAGCTGTAAGTTATTCCCCCTCTCCAAGCTCCTACCTGACCATTTCTCCCAGGCACCCACTCCCAACCCAGCTACTGAGGAAACTGCCATGAGTGGCTGAACAAAACCCCAAAGCAATGCTGGAGTCATTTTCTTTTTCCTTTTTGAGCCCTCCAGTGTGTATGAATTCTGACCTTGCTGGCAATTCTTGGCTTGCCACGAAAGCCACTGTTTCCAGTAGGAATTGGAGCATCAGCCTTTGTGGTATCTTGACCCCAGGAAGAACGGAACAGGAAGGGAGATGCTGGAAGCTAAAGAGAGGCTAGAGCAGGTGTTTTGGAGGGCAGCAGAGAAAGCCCGCTTATGACTTGAGTTTACTCACACTTACTTAAATTAAAAAGTTGTGGCAAAACACTCTCCTCTTGCCTCATCCATTCCTATATCTCAAAGACTATCTTGAAGCAAGCCCATCCTCTGAATATCCAACGAGGATGAAATTGTCCACAGCAGTAGATTCTCTTGCTGGGTTTTGAGGTACTCTTCTGGCGCCACAAATCCCCCCCAATAAATCCACATAAACGATGACCAAGTTATAAAAAAAAAATCTTTATTTCATGTACCAGGATTTTTTTTTTGTCATTTTATCTTTTTAAAATTTTTTTCTTTTTAACAGTCTGAAAAAAACCCACGAAATAAAGAAAATGGAGGTTGGTTTCTTGTACTGGTTTGAGCTGGACATAAGCAACGCCCTGGGGAAAATTCTTCCCTTCCAGCCCTTGCCTCCTGCCCATGCTCTCCTGGCGCCCTCCCGCACTCTCCCCTTCCCTCCTGGCCCCCGGGCGCGCTCAGCCCTGTGAATGCTCCCCAACTCCGAGCAGTGTTGGGTGGGGATGGAAACCCCAACGCCACCTTCCCTCTACTCTGGAATCTGGGGAATCTTTGACTTATTCCTCGGGGGGCATTGGAGGGGGTGGCTATCCCCTGTGAATCGTTCTGAAAGGGCTGGGGGGCCACGGCAGGGGATGTCATTAGTGGGGTGGGGTCTGAACACCCAGCCGAGGCGCTCGCATCCGCCTCTTGCCCCGTGATGCCATTTCTGGGGGTGATCCCGTCCCTCTGCTGCCCCCCGCCCTACCTCAGAGCGGGGAAGGGAGGGTGAAGTAGCAGCGGGTCGGGGGGAACGGGGAGGATCTGGCTGCTTTAAAGCAGAACCCCCGCTGGGACCTGGAGCGGGACTGCGCGGCTCCTAAAACTGGAGCACCACGAATGGGGACGGAAAAAAAGTCGAAAAGTGGGTCTGAGCTGCCGAAGGGCTCAGCCGCCCCGTCCTGCAAACTCTCCTGCCCCGGGCGCTTCTGCTTTCGGGGGGCAGCCCCAAAGGGGTCCCGTCCTCGCCCCGGGCTGGCCGGTGTCTGTGGGTGTCACAGAGGCACCCCGTCACCCCTGTGCCACCTCCCCTCCCGCCTCCATCGGCAGCGGCTCTCGTGGAGGGAGCTGCATGAGAAGCTGCCCCCTTCCCCGGGTGCCAGGGAGTGGAGGGTGCGGCAGCCAGGCCAGGGGCCCGGGGGTCTGGGGAGACCCAGCTCGCCTTGCCTCGCTGCTGTGGAGGGGACCACGGCAGGCGGGGTCCCCCAGGAGGAGGATGCACAACGCCATGGGCATGGGGACACCCGCTGGCTTGGCACCTCTCCCGGCGTGGGGGCTGGCAGGCGGCACGGATAGAGGGCGGGCAGCCTGGGGCCGGCTTTGGCTCAGGGGGTGCTCGCTGTGTCCAGGCGTGGACGGGAGCGATTTCAGGGAGCGGCTGGGTGGCCCCACCATGCCCCTGCATGGCTGCAGCCCCACTGATGTGACCCAAAGGGGATCTGGGCAGATTTGAGGGGTGCATGGCCACCCTGGGGAGCTTCTGGAGCATTCACAGGAGAGCATGCGCCCACCAGGGCAAGAGTGTTTTAACCTGGGTCACACGTGTGCACGAGTGCTGTCCCCCCCCACAGCATCCCATGTGTGCCCCCCCCACAGCATCATCACCCTAAAAGAATGGGAGCTCCAGCTGCCCTCCGCCAGCCCCCCCCACCCTCTACCTGTGCCTCCCACACAGCTCCCTCTTTTCTTTTTTTTCACGGTTTAAAGCTGAAGAGAACAAAAATTAAAAGAAAAAAATACTATCTGTTCTTCTTGCAAGTAAATCCACTTATTATATTTACATTTATTTATAGCTGTTGTTTTATTAAAAAATTGCCACTTTATGTTTTAAGAAACCTCTTTTGTCCTTTTTTTAAAATCTCTGTATGTGTGTCTTTATTTACTGTGTCTGTTTGTTTTTTGCACTGTCACTGTTAACCCCAGGGTCCCCAGGACTGGAGAAGTGGGGACCTCCCTGGGGACACTGTGGAGGGTGACTCAGCATCAGCTCCTGCACACTCTTGGGTCACTTTAAACCCCTGTGGATCTGTGGAGGATGAGCGGATCCCCACGGATCCCAGGGGAATGGAGTGGATCCCCATGGGTCTCAGGGGAACAGAGTGGATCCCCATGGGTCTCAGGGGAACAGAGTGGATCATGGCTGACTCTGGCACCCAGGATCCTCCATAACTGGCCCAAGGACACCGAAGTCACTGGCGACCGAACCCCCATCCCCTGTTCCCCAAGAAGCCTGAGCTGGGTTAAAGGTAAGTGGGAAACAAACCATAAAATAAAAGAATAAAACCTCCCAAAATTAAAAAAGCTGCCTCCTCCTCCTCTTCCTCCTGCTTGATTTATTGTCATTTGTTATTTCTTGCTTCCCTTTTATTTTTTTAAACCTGTTTTTATTAAATGTTAAAATAATGGTACATGGGAAATCATGCATTTTCTTTTAAATTTATTTCTATTTTTTAAATCTCTTTCAGTTTTAAGGATTTTCTTTTTATTCATTTTTCTTTTGCTTTTTTTTTTTAAGAATTTTTTTTCACTGTTGTCTCTTTCCTCACGTTTCCTTTTCGTTTGTTTGGTTTTTTGTTCACTCACTTGTTTGTCTGCTTATCTGCTTGTTCCTTTGTTATTGTTGTTTTTTTGTTTTTTTTTTTTTTTTGTCAGTTTTTTGTTTGCTTTTGTAGTTTTTTTGGGGGGATTTTTTTTTTTTTTTGCATTGGGAAGGTCCCCACTCCACCAAGGGACACTTCCACCTGCTCATTCCCCACCCCCCTGCTTCTCCCTGCCCCCTTCCACCCTCCCCACCCTGCAGCCCACCCCCATCTCCTCCTGCCCGTTCCTGCCCCATTTTCAGCTCTGGGCGAGGGCTTCATACCGGGGTGGTCCGGCGGTTGGCTGTGTTGGTGTGGATAGAGTCCTTGTTCTCTTTCTGGATACAGTTGTGAACCTGGAGGAAACTGTTATCCCTGTCAGAGTTGTAGGTGGCGGTGGGGGTGGTGGTTGCCTTCAGCGGGTCCCTGGTCAGGGTGTACATCGAGATCTCTGTTGATGGCAGGGTGTTGAACCCTTTGATCCCAACGGGAGAGGCATCCCTGGAGTGTGAAGGCTCGGTGGAGCGGGAGCTGGAGCGACTGCGTCTCTGATAGCGGTACCGGTAGCTGGGGATGCGGGTGATGGCGGAGGACTGGAGGTAGTCCGTGGCACGAGCGTTGGCACGCAGCTGTTTGTGCCGGTCTATGAACATGTGGACAGCCAGCACTCCCACCATCTCGGCTATAATGAAGGACAGGGCCCCAAAATAGAAGGACCAGCCGTAGGAGTAGCTGTTCTTCTTGGAGTCACTCTTGGAGGGGTCTCCAGCGTTGGCTGATATGTATACAATGATGCCAATTATATTACTGAGACCTGCAAGCCATCCAGCAGGGGAGAGAGAAGGAGATGTCAGGAAGGTCACCCATGGCAGTGGTGGGGCTGAGGGGTTGAATCCCCTCCTGGATGGGCAGTTTGCCTTGGGAAACTCAGGCAAAACCCATGAGGAATGTGCCTGCCACTTTCCTGGATTGCACTCCTGGTCCCTGAGAGATGTCAGATGTTAGGGACACTCTCCTTCCATCATCTCCCAAGCAGGAGGAAAGCCTCTGCCTGCCTGCCTCTGCTGGGTGAGCAGGCGGGATGGAGAGGCGTCCTTGTGATGCTGCCTTCAGCCTGACTAAGACTTATCAGGGCTGGGAAATGCACATACTCCTGACTAGGCAGCTGTACCCCAGCATCCTGGCTGGGCAGCCCCCCAATCCCTGGAGCCCACCCTCGGGGCATCAGGCCCTGTGCACCCCTTTACCTGCAGACACGAAGAAGATGCCGGCACTAAGGATGATGTTGTGTCGGGTTTTGTAGAACTCGCTGGCTGCAATGCAGAGTCCACCCATGAAAAGCAGAATCACACTCAGGATCGGGAAAATACTAGAGGCTCTAACAGCCCCTGCAGAGGAGAGAGGGAGGGCGAGGCAGAAAGAACAACACAGGTGTGAGAGAGAGGAAAAAGGGGCATGGAGAAATGGCACCGGAGTGAGGGGATGGGGGCACGCGAGCATGTTTAGTGGGTGGGGGTGAAGGGGAGAGACAGAGGGCAATGTGCAGTAGGGGAGTAATTTAAGGAGAGATAAAGGCATTGGAGGATGGAGGGAGGAAGGGAGGGAGGGAGGGAGAGAGAAACAAAGTGTGTCAGAAAAAGAGAGTGGTCCAAAGCAACCCTCCCATGCCCTGGCCACTGCTGCTGCCACAAAGCTGGTGGTTCAGCATGGCAAGGCAGAGGGGGCTGTGGGGCTGGTGGCTGGGCTGGGAGCCTGCCTACATTGTCTGTGCCCCCTCACACTGTTTTTTCCTCTGTTTTGGGGGGGACTGTGGGCTGGAGGGGGAGCCCAGGCACCATTCAGCTTCTCCTTCTGCAGGGCTCTGCCTCTCAAAACTGCACTTCAAAGAACTGCAACCCAATTGCTTCCTGCAGAGCTGCTCAATCTCGAATCCTCCCAAAAGGGCATGAGCATCTCAAGGAGATTTTTTTTTTTTTTAGGTCTGAGAAGGAGCTCGTGGTGCCATGCACTGCTCTGCAGCTGCAGTGAGGACTGAGAAGAAACAGTCCCAGCCCTGTGTGCTGAAATGCGGAGCTTAACCTAGTGATTAAATGACTGGGCTGCTTCCAGAGGGCAGTGATGGTTTGGATGTGCCAGCTCCCACACATGCACACTCTCCATCAGTCGATATGGGAAGAGCTCAGCCAGCAGAGGGCAATGGCATAGATGCACAGATGCACGTATATGCTCGTATGTGCATGCAAAACATACCCCAAAGCTTCTGGGGGGCCTGATTTGTGTTCCCATAGAGGAAGGCCAAGTCTGTGTGTACACACACCCACACACACAGGCACTCATGCACACACCACTCGTGGGCGGCTCGGGGGGAGCCAGAGCTCTGCCTGAGTCTTCGTTGCAAATATTCCTAATTTTTTTTAACTAGGAAGGCCTTCTTTCCTCCCTTCACAAGAGAAAATAAGCTGTTAAACTGTGAAATGAAGCCTCGCTTGATAAAGAAAGGTATCAGACGGGCTGGTGCAATTCTACTTGTGGAGCAAAGATCTGGAAGGGAGGGATGAAAGCTAATCCTTCCTTGCCTGCAAGAATGAATCCAATGAAGCAAATGCAGGACTTTTTCCTAAGTGAGCAGAGACCCCGCTTCAAAGACCCTGTTGGCCTCTGGATCCTGCTAGGCTCAAGCAATCAGCTCTTTGAGGGGGGCCTAGCCCACTGGTTGTGCATGGGGAATGCAGAAGGCAGGGAGAAACCTCTCTTGCTTGCTTTACCAGTTCTGTTTGGCTGTGTTTCAGGGAACAGGATAACAGTAATAACCATCTTAATAGCTTCTGGAAAACAAGGTGGCATTTGACAATGGGAAGCTTAAATGGCAGGAAGCAAATGTCAAACAGACACCCACTATTGAGAGGCTTTCTAGGGGGATGCTTGGTCAGTCCTGCAACCTGGTCCTGACTACATCAGTTTTCTCTGTGTCTTAATTCTGAAATTCACGTCTGTGGGGAGAACACAAAGTTGCTGACTGATATGGGAAGCTGCAGGTGTCATGTGATGGAGAAGGACAGCAGTCTTCCTCAGCCTTTCAGGAGGACCATTCCAGCAAGAGAGGAGGAAAATATCATCCAGCCTGCCTGGCTCCAGAGCCTGTGGCCTAAAGAAAAGGAGCTGGTGGGGTATGCTCCCTAAACTCATCTGTGTCTGCTAGTGAGGAAACACAGGGATGCTTCTGCTCCCTCTCTGATAACAGGCATTTGATTTCAAAAATCCTGACACCTTATGTGAATGGCTGGCAGAAATAATGGCTAAAACCTTCTAGCCAGGCCACGGACACTGCTCCATCACTGTCGTGGTCCCCTGGGACATGAGGGAATTGCCTACTCTGATATAGATAAACAACTTCCTAGTTGTTCCTGATGGTACCGCTGGCATCGCCCATGCAGAGCAGCCACAGACTCCGGTTTGACAGAAGTTCTGGGAAGAAGCTGTTCAGTGGGGTCCTTCTCCAGGCAGGTCTAAGCCAGCAGAAATTCCAGTTCCCTCAGGAATGACCCAAATCATCCTTTATTGACTTGCCAAATCCCTCTTTGAACCTGGTTCTTTCTTAAAAAGGGCTCTACCCTGGGGACACTGTCAGATCCTGACATTGGGCCAATTTTTGTCTTCAGATCTTGTTCTCTCTGAGGGAACAAATCCATTCTTCTTGTGATGTTTGGCCCCTTCCCCAGACTCTTTTTTCTGAAGTGCAATTGATGCTGCAAGCAGCTTCCTTGCTCCCAAGCAGCTCTGCAAAGGCTGATTTGCCCTCAGAGGCAGCCTGCAAACCATTGGAATCCCTGTGCCAAACCGGATCAAACCTCTGTGTTCAGCTCTGCTGTTCAGGGGCCATGCAGCAATTAAGAGACTGGTGCTGCAGAAAGGCAGCTGAAAGAAGCAATCTCCCTCAGTTTTTTACAATTTACAGTGGATGAAGGATTGTTTGAGAAACCAAGAGGAAGCAGCATAAGATCTGCCTCTTTTTACATACAAATGAGCTTCACAGATCCAAAATTATCTCTCTCATCCCTGCTGCAGGGCTGGGTTTCCACATCTGGCTTGGAGCACACCCAGATGACAGGGAGTTTTTCTGAAAGACTCCCAGTCTTTCGAAGCCTCTGATGATTAACCTTGGAAGGTCAAAAGCACTTATCTCAAATTTCTGTTAGGAGAAGAACTCATGATGTCAAAATACGTTGGGCTTGTGGAGGGAGGGCAGGATGGCAAGGTGGAGATCTAAAAGGAGTGTTCCCTGTTCAGTTTTGCTAAAGGAAGAGTAATCACCTGTCTCTGAGGTGGGTAAAAATGCTGGCTGGGGAGGGCAACCAGGCAGGCAATGCATGATGTGGATCTGTCCTGCTTGCCAGGGTGCTGCTGCGCAAAGCGGTGTGAGCTTCACTCACACATCTCAGGCTGGACTTGGAGCTTGGGCTACAAGACATTGTAGACATTACAGACATGCCTTGTGCCTAGGGTTCAGCACCTCTCCTAGGGGGTCTGGGTGAGCACCAGGTCTTTTCTTCAAAGGGCTCTGGCTGTCCTTATTCCTGCTGCCTGCTCCCATCACTAAAACCAGCAAAGATCAGATCTGCAGCCTATGTAGGGAAGTGGTGTTTGGGGAAAGGTGAAGACAGCAATAAGAGCTCCTCAGACAAAGTCCAGCTAATTTCTTAAGTCTGGTGCCACTTGAGTACCAGATAAGGAAATATAAACTTTCTCTGCTTTAGGAGGACATGCACACTCACACACACATGCTGCCCCAGCTAGGCCAGTCTGACCTTAGGCTTAATCAGCAGCCTTTCAGTGGATTTGAATTAAGACTCTGATTTTTATGTCACAGTTAATCGCTGCTAATAAAAAAAATGCCATTGGTTGTTTCTGTGAGTTCGAATTTGCACTGTCTCATAGGCAGAGCCCCTGGGAAGTGAGAGTGGAGTCATTTTTGGGGGTGACGAGGCTCTGGGGTTTCCACTGAGCCCCACAGGTCCCAGTGTCTCCACCACCCTGGGTTCAGAAACAAAAGGCGCCCAACACTAGCACCTACGAGCCATTGCAAAAAGAGCCTGCGGACTTACGGAGGAAATATTCTGCTGTATCGGCTTCATAATCTGCATCCTCAGGGAAGTGATCGATTTGCTTACACAGACCTTTAAAATTCCCTAGGGAACAAGAGGAAAAAAGAACAAATGAGAACACCAAAACCTGCCTTGCAGGAACAGCTGCCCTCTGCGTCACCTTTTGTGCCCACCTGCCTTCCTCCCAGGCAGTATGTCCACTCGCGTGTGCATGCCCGGGGAATGCCCAGGGCCTCTCCTTGCACACTCGCACATGTATTTGCACAGGAATGTGAGGTTTGCTGTCAGGCTCCAGCCTGACGCCCACTTAGCCCAGCATGCTTCACTGTGAGAGGAGAGCGCCAGAAGCTCCGTGACTCCTGCTGCAGACAGGCAGGAAAGCACTGCCCGCCTCGGAGGGAGGCAGGATGGGAACAGAGCCACGTACTGGGCAAAGTACAGGTGTCAGCGTCCCCTCCCTCAGCATCCACGGCAGTGACTGTGAGTTACATCATCAGATCTCAGTATTTTCCCTGGCATGGCCTCCCTGGATCCCAGCAGTGAGTGGATCAGGTGTGGGTTGCATAAGTATTTGTTTTTCTCAGCTGTGAATTTGCTGCCCTCTAATTCCGTGGGCAGGATACATCCTTTTGTTCTGGTTCGGTGCTAGAAAAAAAGCCCTTAATCTACCTTGTCCATATGACTGCTTGTTTCTGCAGACCTTTGTCAGGTGTGCTCATGTCCTCTTACAGACTGAGGCTACAAGAAGCTTGGAGCAAGTGTGTGTATGCAGCTCAACAGCAAAACACCCTGATGCTGGGGGAGCAAAATCTTCCGCCCTAAGTGAGGGAAGCTGGGCTGGACACAGTTCCATCAGGCTGGTGTATGTACAGGGCCTTCTGCCAGTTTCAGTCATGGGGCACCCTTTTTCACACACTCCATGATCAACAAGACCGTCCCAACAGGGGGCCAGTGACATCTTCCAAGTCTTTTGTTAGCTGGGATGTCTACCAGGCTCTTATTTTCATCACTCATATCTTCTCTTGACATCAGGAGTACCACTCCAGAGAGGTACTCTTCAAGCCACATCATAATTTCACCATGATCACTGATTAATTAGTATCTCAAATGATCAGGTTGTCCATTCTTGTACAGGGTTGGCCATGTGAGAGATAATTTCATTATGTCTCCTGGGGTTCCCACAAATGTTTCCTCCTACCCTCCATTCCATTTCCCTCTGGACACTTGCACTGACTGGCCATTAACACAGAACTGATGGACACAGTCTGTCCAGAAAGGAGAAATGCATTGTCTGCATGAGGTGTGTGGGTAGGCATGGTGATCCCGTGGGCCTCCTCACCAGATGTCAACCAACAAAGTGGCTCAGGCTCACTGATCCCTCAGCAGAAGCATTTGGAGCCCGAGTCTGAAAAGTGACAAATGCTGTGGCAGCCTGGGTAAGCCTCCTGCCACCCTGACCCTGAACCCAGCTTCTGGACCAGCTGGATGTGAAGGGCAAGGAGAAAATGAAGCCACCACACTTGAGGTTGTTGCCTCGGGGAAGAGCAACAGAGCTCTTCCAGACCAAACCTACCCAGGCTGAGACCTGCACTCACCAAGTCAGGTCCCCAAGTCATGTCTCGGAAGGTCTATTCCAGATGAATTTGAATGATCTTTCAGATATTTGTGAATATAGGGAAGAAGGGACTAAGCTCAAAGGATTCTCCCTGAGTTGCTTCTTGAGGCCAACCCTTGAGGGATTAATGTTTGGGATGCTTTGGGAGGCAGTCCTGAGTAAATATCTGAGTAAATGGAAGGTAGGCAGGTGGGTTCCTTTAGGTCTAGCCCCAAGTTTGGCTTCTTCTGCATCCATCTGGCTTGTGTCTGATGCCTCCAAGGTACCTATTGCATTTATTCGAAGAGCTTGCATGAAGAGACTGGAGATAGCAGAGAGGAGTGTGTGCATGTATTAAGAGGTAAATAACAGAAGGAAGTAGGAACAAAGCCTCTCTGTGTAGCTCTGACATACTATTCCCACACTGAAAATGTGGGTTATGAAAGGTTAATAATCACCCATCCCCAATCCAGTTACCTAGTTCAAAAAGTGTCTGCTTCTCAGCCATGGCTCTTCTGGAGGGAAAGCTTCATAGCCAAGTAAATTGCCTTGGCACACCTCCACCCTGCTACTTACCCACTAAAATCCCTATGAGGCACGCAGATACAGCATGAAGGGGCTCCTTTCCCTTGCTTGCCCCTGACTACCTGGGGCCATCTGCCTGTGACAGATGAGCAGCTCCTCATCCTGGTCCTTTGGCTGCTGTTACTGCTGTACAGTGCAGGTGAACACTGGCACACTCCGGGGCACTGAGGAGGTCTCCAGCTTCAGATTTCAATTCCTCGCCCAGCAGATCCTGAACACCGAGTCCCTCCAGCCCGTACATGCTGGAGGAGCAAGCAGAACCTGCATACACCTCCCAGGTGATGTTCCTGGCACACAGCCAGAGCCTCCCAGTTGGAATCAGCCAGGGAGGGAAGATGCAGTGCATCTGGAAACCCCTCACTGTGTGACATCCTTTCCCTACTTCCTTTTTTCTCCCTCTCCCCTGCTCTGTTTCTCACTGAATTTGAGGCTGATTAATTCCTATGTAAAGAATTGAGCTGCCTGGGGAAGATGCTGCATCTTGTGCAGGCTGTCTTTTATATGGACTTGCGTGGGATAGCTGGTTAGAGGTTCAGCCACTGAGGCAGGCTGAGGGGATATGCAGGCTCTTTGAAAATCTGCTCCTGGTGCTCAGTGTCTCACAGTCTTTGCTGACCTGGCTCCACAGGGTACTTGGCCATTGGAGTGTCCAGGCTTGGCTTGCTTAAAATGCTGTGACATTGTGGAGCTGTCCTTCTCCACAGGCTCATATGCTGTGCCAGGTTCCCCTCCCTGGATCAACCCTACCAGGGTTCATGAGGGCAGTGTTGCTGCCACTTTAGCCCCTGCTTTGTCTGTGCTCAGGACAGAGGGCCGTGGGTTTGGATGCTGACTGTTTGCCTGTGCTACCACACCCTCTCCTCCAATGCCTCCTAGCTCCTCTGGGCGATGGGTGGGGAAAGGATGCAGAATTTAGGTCATTAATGCACTAACTGGGAACATAAGAGAACAAGATTCAGTTTTTGCTCTGCCACAGGTGTTCTGTTAAAACCACTTCTCTCTGCCTCAGAGTCCCACCCTGTAAAATGGGGGTGACAGCACTCCTCTGCCTGGTGCTGTACAGGGACGTGTTAAACAGGGCATGGTGTGGGTGTGCTGGTGCCAGTGGCTCCCAAAGTGCACAGAGTGAGTGAGTGATGGATGGCAGCCGTTCAGAAACCCGCTTGGTGTGGGGAAGGCCTTGATGTCACTTCTTTTGCCAAGGTCACTCGGCAATTCTGATGGACATCTGTGGCCTGCTGAGATGGTACAGCAGCTTTCCTAGCACCTGTGCTGGTGGAAGCACACAGGGGGGATGGAGCAGCTCAGCAGTGCTGCTGAGGTCCGACACAACAGCCTTTTCTTGTGCTGCATGTGTGGTCTGCGGAGCCAGGGATGGTGAGAGCCGTGTGCCACCCTACAGTTAATACTCCTAAATGCCTGAGCAAGATCAAATCATTATGTGGGAGGGCATGTAGGGTTCTGAGAACCCCCCCAAGGAAGTAAGAACCACATCTCCTCTCTACTTGAGTCCCTTTGCCCTTCACATTCTTCCCAACTCAAGGTATTTCATGCTGCGAACCTTGAAACAGGGCATGTGTCTCTGTCTTCTCCCACACGCCTCTCTGAGACACTTAAGCCACATGCTTCCACCTCCTCCCTGTAGCTCTCCCAGAGCACTTTGGGCTCTCTCCTCATCCTTGCTCATGTTGACCCATCAGATCTTTCTCCTGTTTCTCAGTCCCTCTCATTTATGACAGCCACCTCCTTCTCTCTGGTGTATCAGTGTGGGCATCCTCCACACCCTGCTTTGGGGTGTGCAGGCTGCAAAGAAGGTGGGGATGCACATCAGCCTGTCTCAGGAAAAGAAGGCTGCAGATGCCCAGGTCCATAGAAAAGCACGGAGCAGTCTCCACATCCCTTGTTTGCTACTGGGAGTCGATAAGCAAGATCACCACTGTTTGCTTGTTGCCTGTCCCAGCTTTGGAAAATGCAGTTTAGAAGAGCCAGGATTGGTGCAGTAGGCAGCACCCCTCTAGTGTCTGGCCAAGGACAGAAGCTGCCATTAAGAACAGTCTCTCATACTGCCAAGAGGGACTAAATGTCTAAGATGAAATTCAATGTCAACTGTGTGTTCATCTCTGAGAGAGACCTCCTCCAGTGTGGCAGGATCATTGTTTGGGTATAAGCTGTCTATCCAGGACAGCTGGCAGCCACCAGCCCTGCTGCAGCAATACTCAGACTGAGCTACCCCCGATGAGAACTGAGCTCCGTATTGTTGGTGATACAGTTTATTTTTGTGCCGCTTTGTGCAGCCCTCTCAGAAATCTGGCTTGCCTGCAGAGTGCAATCCATTGCAAAATAGTAAGTTCCAAAGAATGAAAAGCTACTCCCTTCCTGTGAGGTAGGAACACTTTAAAATGGTCAGGACCATACATCTGAAAAGTGTGAGCCAGAAGCAGAGGAAAAGACATCCAAAAGGATTGAAGCAGACAAAGAGGGATGAGAACAGAAAGACCTGTTTTCCCAGAATGATTTGTGATATTTCCATTTATGGAGAAAAGCAATCCACTGAAAGCTTTTCTTCAGTCTCACTCTCTAATTTAGCAGAGGTTTTGGCATGATGGCTTCTAGAGAAATAAATAAAGGGGGCTGGATATAGCTGCTGTCTCTAAAAGCTGAGAAAGATGGTTTGGTTTTGGCCAAGGATTCAGTATCACTTTTTGTCACACGCTCCCCATATCATTTTAGGCAAGCCACTTACCATCCCCAACCCACCTCTTCTTTCACTCAAAATGGGAATAATGTATTTCCCTGCCTCAGGAGAGTAGGCTGAGAATATTTGTATTAAAAATACGAAAGTGATCAGACACTGTATCATTTGGGTCAGATAATTCTTCCCACCATCTAGTTCAAATGTGATATGCTCGTTTTTGATGTGACCTTCTGTACATGAGGGCTCTGCAAAAATGACAGTTCTCAGAAGTTCCCACTTGTGCTGCCTGCCCTAGGAGTAAACTTTGGTGCAGATTAAACTGTTTGCTATCTGCCCATGAAAGAGATGTGAGAAATGGCACATGATGGGCAGGTAGTCAGACACAAACACAAATGTTTCTGCTCCAGGATTCTGTTTCTGAGCAGCGTCCCTTTGGTACCAGGTGGTGAAGTGGGGCTCAGAGCCAGGCTCTGGGCTACAGAGACAAATTCCACAACTACATGGCAAACTGCTGGCATGCCTTTCTTACACAGGAAAGGCTTCCAAACCAGGAGAAGAGATCTGCCATCCCTGTCAAAAATTGACACTGGTGACACTGAGTTGTTAATGCCCAACCTGACATGACTGCAAGAGGAAAGAGTGAGGTTTCATGAAGTGACAAAGAGCACAGAAAAAGCCTTTTGAAGGCATTTTGATCACTCTCCTCCCTTCCAAGAATGAAGCACTTGAGAGCACACATAATTTTGGGGGATTTGGAGCTGATGAAAAGTGTGGTGGCAGTGAACACAGACAGTGCTTGTGGGCATCTGCTTTTACCCACCTGTGCTGACACTCCCAAAAGAAAGACTGTCCCTTCAAAAGAGCTCATTATCCCTCTCTGGGAATCTCTCCATAGATAGCACCTTACAGAAATTAGGCCATCTTTTCACCTGCCTCAGTACACAGGTTACAGGGTGTAGGGCTAAGCCAGCAAACAGAGCACAAGGGATGGTTGTTCTGGGGCTGGAGAAGGTGCTGCTCTTGCAGCTCTGACCCTACACAGTGGCAGGGGATGCTGTGCTAGGGTAATACCTTTTGACACAGCTGAGTAATTTTAAGACTGAAGAATGCTCAGCTGTCATTGGGGACAAAGGGATTTTCTACGAGGTGAAGGTCAGTGGGGCAGTAAATGTGGCCTGAGGAGTTGACCCGGGGACAATATCAGAGATCCCATGGGAATTACAGGCAATCAAAAATCTTGCCACCTTTCTGTCCAAATGCAATGAACCTGCTTTGATGTGGTCTTCTTCAATGCAAACATGCAGCAATGCATATGTTAAAAATCCCAAACAAAACCCTAGCAACATAACCAGTATGTGGCATACATAATTCTCTCCCTGGGGAGAGGATAAAAGAACAAACCACATATGACTGATATCAAGCTCCATCACTTAATGTGCCACTGGAATTCATTCAGATATTATGCTGAAGAAGCCTGTAAAAGAACTGGTGCAAAACAGAAATTGATCTTATAGTTATGAAAGCATGTCTGCCCCTGCCTATGAGGTAGAACCATTATACCATCTCTCCTCACCTTATTATTAATAATCATGTTTATTACAGCTGTTGTCAAGGATCAGATGATAAAGGGAGTTGCAGTAAAAATGCTACACTGTCTTACAGACCACTTCTGCCTTGATAAGCATGGAGGAAGAGGTGTATCACAACACATTAGCAATGACCAAAGCTACAGCAGTAAAACGGCCTAAAACATACTGGTTCTGAGGAGATTAATTTATTCAGGAGATGCCTGATAAATAGGGAAAGAAATGCAGACATAGATGGCAGAAATAAGTGGGAGAAGCCAGTATGGAGTAGCATTGAGGAGAAGATGAGATGGAAGGAGAGGGGTATAGAGAACTGCCAGGGAAATTAGTCCCATCCAAAACAATACCAGGCTCCTGTTCTGCCTTTTTCAGCTCTTCTCCTCACTTACTCTCTGCAGCCATCCCTGGCAATGACCTGGCAAAGGAGAGGGGGCTAATGACAGAAGGATCATAGAATCATTAAAGTTGGAAAAGATGTCCAAGATCATGGAGTCCATCCTTTGACTAGTCACCATTGTGCCAACTTAACCAAAGCACTATGTGCCACGTCCAGTTGTTTAATGCACTCTTCCAAGGATGGTGGTGACTCCACCACTTCCCTGGGCAGCCCTTTCCAACCCTTAACCACCTTTTCAGTGTGATGACCACACGTGCTGCTGGAGGTGACTCAAGTCTCTCCTGCAGAGCCTCAGCAGTGTGGGAGTGCAGGAGAGCCCATCCCACCCCAGCATTGCCCACAGGGTGCCTTGCAGACCTCTGCTGCAGCAGCCAAGGGGGCCCACGCTCTGCTAGGGCTGGACTCTGCAGTGCTGTCAGCTTGGAACTGGTTTGCATTTTTCCTTGGAGGTGGCAGCCTCCCCTCCTTCCCACCCTGCTTGATGCTGCTGCATGCTGCTAAGTAGCCCATAGACTCTGCCTCAGAGCTGGCTACAGCTATTCCATGTACATGGGTGGAGATGCAGTGGTAGCAAAACCTATTATTAAGATTATATGAAGACTTCCATTTATAAACACCCTCTTTTTACAGGGTTGTAACTATCAAAAATATCCTCGCTGTGGCTTGAAATTTCCCATGCTTTTTCACAGGCAGAGAAGTGAGATTGGCTGGGAAAATTGGGCAAAGGCTCCTGAGTGTGTTTTGGTGCAAACGCAAATCCAGCATGTTGGAGCTTTACAAACCGAAACATTGCAGGTGGCTGGATTTCGGGGTCTGCTACAAATCCGTCCAAGTCACAAAGGAAAAATCTCAACACAGCAATAATAAAAATCATTCAAAAAATTCTTTTTTCCAAACACCCAGTACAAATGTCTCCCACGGTAAACAAATGCCTCTGTTTCCTAGATTTTGCCAGAATCAAACCTGGACTAAATTTCTTCTGAAAATAGTACTTTACACAAAAATGTATTAGGCTCATCTAAATCATTGAAAGCTGTGCATAACTGTGCTACTCCTAATGTTCTATTTCTCACATTTGCCTTCGGCACTGACATTGAAAATAATTTTACATATACATATGTAAAAAATGCATGATTTCATTTATATGTCAATGAAATAATTAAGTTTTATAATGATATTTGCCTGTGTGATTCAATGAATGAGTAAAGCATGAACAATATCTCCGGTTCCTCAGCAGAGAGATCAGAAATTATTTATACTGCTGTTAGAGTGACTAGTGTCACTCTATGAGGCAAAAAGACATGAACCTTCTGTCTTACAAGCCCCATACCAGTTTTAAAGGTGTATTAGCTGAATTAGTAGAAGTACTGCCTTTGCATTGCAAGAAGAGACAGAACTAGATTTGAAATGAGCTGGGAACCAGAAATAGAATTGAGAAAAAGGCTTGTAAGTAGTTGTGCTCAGATGTGGTAGCATGATGTTGGGTTTCAAATTTGAAGAACATAACTTAAGTACTGGACCTGCTGTGCTAGAGGATGGAGAAATAAAAGCAGAAGTTGGTCAGGATGTGGAGAAAAGTCCAGGCAAAACAGGAAGGGCAAGTAAAAGAAACCAAGAAATTACAGATGATTAAAAAAGAATCTATCAATTTGTAGCAAAACCATTTATATATGTGTGTGTGTTTAACGAGTCAAATGTGACACTACAACTGTGAGTTGAGTGACAGGAAGGGTGATGCAATTATCTGCAGTGAGAGAGAAGTGATGTGCATAAGGTGTGGGAGGAGAGGAGATGCTCCATAGCTACCACAGGCAATCCCAATCCACGGCTGCACATCCAGATGTGACAGGAAGGAAGACACCAATGTAAACCTGCATGGAAAGGGGTGAATGGGATGGAGGAAGTATTTAAGAGCTGGTTGTTCTGTTGTTTTTGGTTTTTTTCCTTATCAGGGCAACAATATTGTAACTAGAACAGTTTTTGCATATAGGGTTACAACATCAAAGTCTCAGAAATCAGAGCATGTAAACAACATCCTAGCTGGATGAGGGCATAAGGACTGAACCATCTTGAATTTGGACTCGAAGACCCACAGCTCAAATGGATTAATCTTTCCCCAGAAGTATGTAGAGGAAAATCACAGGCTAGAAAATTTCTGGTTTAGTTCATCCTATTGTGTTGCATTTTTCTGCTCAGATGTAACTGTGTTGCTGATCTATGAGTGTGCATCAGAGGACAGAGCCAGGCTCACCTTGTACAGTAGGTCATGTTTTGGATCAGTGATGAGACTGTAACTCTAGTGGTCACTGGAAGTAACTGTGCACAGACATAGATTTATAGGCAAGAAAAGAGGGCAAACCAGCCCTGCTTACACGGTGAAAAGTGTCCTGCACAGCCTGGGACAAGCCACAAGCTACGCATGCCTTGGTACAGTTGTGAGCTCTGCCCCTAACTCAGCAGGAACCAGGGCTTAGCTATTCCCAAGCTCCAAATCTTGACTCTTGCAATTGTAATGCTGTGTTCACAAGACTTTTTGAATGCAATTTCCTTAGTCATTTTTAAATTATGAAGGAGGAGAAAAGGCACTTGAAATCTTTCATCTCCAGCTCCACATTGCATTTGTCTCTGACATATCCAGCTGGATCTATAGGGAGACACTGTCCTCAGTTAAACTGGTGTAAATCTAGTGTGACTCTGAACTGCTCCTTTAGCATTTAGGGCCACAACCAAGAGAGGAATTAAGCTCTCAGCTGTTAATTAGCTTATGAAGTATGTGGTGTGTTTTAGGGTCCTTCAGAATGCAAAGCGCTATATAGAAATTATTATTAGTTATTAATAGCAAAAATACCCAAGAACCCCAGGGAAATAAGCCAAAGAATGGAACAAGTCAATGACAGAGGCAGCTTTTAATCCATCCTCCCTCTTCTGTGGCACTTAAGCTCTCCTCCCCCTTCCCCTCCAAGGCTCAGACACATGGAGGAAGGGAGAGCCCACCATCACGCATGTTCAGCAATTTGGCAGTCTCAGCAAGTCTCCTGTGCTCTCCCACACAACATCATCAGCCTGCAGTAGGAATTATGAAATCTGTAGCAGAATTGACACCCAGCAGTAGAATTTTTGGGGAATAACAGTGTGTGGGAATTCCTCAGCTTGCCTCTCATGGAAAATTGCAACCCTGCCCAGTGGTCTTCAGGGCTTTTCATTTCATTGCCCTCCCTTCCTCTGGGGAAATGATTGAGAAGGTAGGCACTGCTTGTTTTCTTTAAAGGTGAGAGATGAGACCCCCCCCCCCCTAGATGAGAACTGGGGGTCCATTTGCTGTTGCCTGAGTTGGAGCGAGTGGCTCCACTGGAAACTCCTAACCTGTTCTAGCCATTCCAGCCCAGGAGATGATTATGAAGTCTATTTCAGGTGAGGAAATAGAACAAGGGAAGGGCTGGACTTTCTCTAGCTCTTTTTTACCCCAGGGAACCCAAAGCCCTTCATGCAGCACTGACAGAGGTCCCACAGTGCGGAGGCTTTGCGGATGAGCGTGGCAGCCATTACGTGCTCACTGGGCACGCACACACTTGCCCTTGGAGAGTGGAGGCGGCTTTGCCCAGGCACGAAATATTGGTTATCCCTTAGTCTGTTCAGGAAGTGCGCTGGGATTTTTGATGTCCCTTCAGACAGCCCACCAGAGACAGCCAGGAGAGAACTGGGTGTAGGATTTCCTCGGCAGAAAGCCCTGCTGACTGCAGCGCTTCAGGTTGAGCTGCAATGTGCAGGGCCAGGCACTCACGGAGCTTTTCTGCCCTGTGTCCTTTATGCCCTGGAACACACCACCTACAAATTAGAAAATGAAAGCCCTGGGGAAGAGGTCAGGACTTTCCAATTTTGCAATTTCCTCTGGCAGTCACTACATCTCACCCTCCAGCACTGGTGTTTTGGGAGAAGCCTGACCCAGAACAGATACCCTGCTGTGCTCTGGGGAACATGCCGGGATGAAGGGAATGTGAGCGTGCTGAAGGTCTTCAGGATGTTCACTCCTGATGAATCCAGTCCTGACCTGGACCTCACTCACAAAATTATCCAAAGCCTCCCAAATGTTCCTAAATCAATAAGGAATAAGAAACATGAGGGAAAACAGGGCAGGAAGAGCAGAGGACTGATTTGATGCATAGCAAGCCTCTTCCTACTGACAGCTGGGGAGGAAGCTGCTGGTCCTGAGCTAGCCACTTAGAGAAAGGGTTAGTCATGTCTTCAGGGGACAGCCTCCATTGAAGTCCCCCCACAATCAGCCTGAATGCTGAATCCAACCACGGCTTAATATGGTTTCTTGCATTTCCCAGCTATGCTAGGATTTGGGATTTGAAGAGTTGTATGGATTTGCATGTAGGGGTTCCAAAATTTTAGGCTCATAGCTCCCTGTGCTTATTTAGGTGCAATTGATGGCAAGGCAAATATCCAGTGTAACAACCAGACTGGTCTGTGAAAGTTGTAGGAAAGCATTGCCCTCTGTGCTGAAAGAGCCAGGACACAGAGTTTGCTTTGTTACACGCATTATGCTTATTTTTCACTTGGGTCACTGGAGTTCAGAAAATGTTGATAAACACAGCTTATATCCCACAGGGCCATGCAGGGTAGCTGTGAGTCTGATCGAATTGCCTTAGCACAGCTATGCCGAGGCTCCCAATGTCTCCAAACAAGCTACTGCTGTTCTAACTTGTTGCTTTACTCATAATCCACATCAAACACTGGGTGTTAAAGTAGATATTGCACAGATTTGATTTTAGGTCCCTTTCTATGCAGCTGGGCAAAAAACAAATGCCAAGCCTTGCAAGTGTTGCTAGCTTTTAGAGGCTGCTATTAGAACATTAATAATTTTATTATTGTTATTTCCTGAGGGTTGCGGGTACCCTAGTGATTTACAAGAAAACAAAGTGATTTGGCCCTCTCCTTAAGCTCTTACAACAAAAGTTAGACTTAAGCACAGCACTGGGCTTATTTAACAAGCAAACAGGGCCAGCAGGGTGTTTGGAAAAGGGAGGTTTATAGCAGCATAGGATCATGAGACATTTACAATTGTGTGCACGTGTATATCCTTGTTAGTTTATGCTGGCTTTTGAAAAGAAAACCATAGAGGGGAAAGGTGTGCTGGAGTTAGGGATAATGACTGCAAGAAAAACAAGCAGAAGTCAGTGAGGGAAGGATGATTTGGAAAGGGGAGGCTGAAGGCAAGGCTGCAAAGGAGGAGTGTGACTCTTCCTGTGACACAGCCAGGGAAGGCATTCGGGGGAGCAGGTACTGCTGCTCAGTCATAAAAACTCTTTTGAAGCTTGACTGCAAGTCGTGCTGCTCCACCAATATTTTTTCATCCACTGAGCACACTAATTTATTGCAGAAGAATCTGTAGGTGTCAGCTGTGTGCTAAGGCTAATCTCTGAAGAGTTTTCAGCTACTCTACACGTAACATTACTCTTGTGTCCCAGGGAGGAGGCTATTCATAATGGAATAAAATTTACTCACAATAGTAGACTGGAGAATATTATTTTTAATGTGATCTGGTCCACTTACACTCAGTTAGAAACCTGAAAGGCCGTTTCAGGGTTTTGAATCATATCCAAGCATCCTTTTATGTCCTGGATTGTACTATCTGGAGACATCCATCAGAGCTTCTTGTACCAAATTGTACCTCTGTACTCCCCACCTGCACCACACATGGAATAACGTAGGTCTCAGAACTGAAACTTTCCTGATTTAAAGTCTTTAACACGAGAACTTGTCTCCTAAGACTGCCAAAACCCAAATCCCTTTCATATCTGCCCAGTTTTCCTTGGAAAATATTATCATTTCTCCACTAGAGTCACTGGTCTGAAGTACCAGCCCCTTTCTCAGTTTCTAATTTACATCTATAGCTGCGGCAGTCTGTGAAGTAACAACAAAAGTTGTGCTGCATCTTAGATCCCAACCTCATTCTCTTACCTTTGAACTCAGTTGCCAGACAAGAAAAGTACCTAGATCAAAGAACAGCAGCATCTCAGCCTCACTGTGTGTTTGTCTCTCCACAAGTAAATCCCTTTTTTTTTGTCTGTGCCACAGCCACGGCTGAAAGTCCTTCTGTCTTTAAGTTGGTCAGCATTTTTCAATGAAAATTTCTCAGAGGGGTGCAGGGACTTTGCCCTGGTCACCTGAATCCCAGGGGAATAAAGTCAATACCTGAACTATTGGCTTACTGACAATTTCAATGCATCTAACTTATGGGTTTTGTTTAAATAAAAAAAGGCACAAAAAACTATCTTTTTCCCACCCCAGTGTCAAACAGCAAGTTTTGTGAATCCAGAGCTCTGTGGAATGGGAAAATAGTTGTCCATGTTTTTCCAGCCTGGTCTCTGCATCTGCTTGACTTCTTGTCAGCTACCACGCACCTTACTCAGCATATGTTTGCAGCTTCTCTTTGGGTCCTGTTGGGACAGCCATGGCTGCTGAAGACACAGCTGGCCAGCTGTTCCTTGGGCACCACTTGGGCACTTTACTTACAGTTGCCACACCTCAGTCTACCAGTCTGCTCCTTCCAAACTGACCTCTGAAATCCATTGTGCACCAAGACCTCTTGACCGGCACAGCCTCGGAAGGTGCTGGCCTCAGTTTTGCTGAGCCAACACTAGAGTCAACCTCAAACATGGAATTCAGAAAGTCTCTGCTCCGAACTGTCTCTCGTGGAGCCCCTTTTATTGAATGTCTAAATGAGTTCTGGCCAAGCTGGAACAAAAACCATGCAGGTTTTCCTCTTGTTTCCTGCGTAACCTGACATAACAAATGGATTGTGCCTCTTGAGAGCTGCCCTCCACTCTTCCTGAAGGGCTCCTCTTTTTCTGTAGTGCACTTCACGGTGCGCTGCAGAGCAGAGGCCATCGATACGGCAAAGAGAGAATGAACAACTTTGCCTAACCCTGGGATCCTGTAACAGCCCCAGCACTGGAGATTCCCCTGCAGGGGGTGGGAGGGGTGTGGGTGTGGAGAGAAGACAGAGCATACCCTGACAAGCTGGAAGCCTTGTGTACAAAATACCTGTGGAGACTGGCAGGGAAAGCAAGCAAGCTGGGACTGGATGCCTTCCAAGCGTCAGAGCAAAACTGAGTCTCTCAGTGGAGGATGCTAAATTTTGACGTCGGGAAAGAAACAGATAGACAAGGAGTGAGTGGGAGGGGAAAGCCTTTTCCTGGTAATGCTGTCTGCTTGTAGCTTTAAGCATTATTATGTATTTCCACATGCCATCATGTGTACACACCATTTTACTGGCAGCTAAACAGGCAGAATTTTGTCCCCAGGATTTTGCAATACAAAGACCCCAGTACATGGGGCACTTGCAAGTGAGGATACCCAGCTCTTCAGAAGAGGCTCTCAGCAGCCATTAGGCAGCAGCTACAAGGCTGTGATCCTGCTCCTGATGAGGTCAGTGGAAAAGAGTGGGGACAAGATTGGGCCCAAGACTTGCAGGATGAAATGAGGGAAGGAAGTGCCTGAGAAAGGTCACAGGCTGAGTTACCGCATGTTCATATCTTGTTTGCTCCTGGCTTTGGCTGTGTGTATCTGAATCATTCCTCATTCCAAAGAGGTAATATAGTAAACAAAGTTAATAATCAGAAGAGGCAAAGCTTGCCAAGGGAATAGGAGAAGTGGAAGTCATTCCAACGCAGGGAGACTAACTGCAGTAAATGAGTCCCGAGGGCAGGCATGAGGGAGGCGAACAAGGCTGTGCAGTGGAAGGAGGGGGGAGGACAGCAGGAGGGGAGGAGCAGAGTCAGTGCTGCAGGGCAATGGAGGGGGCTGGGGAGGGGCAGATGTGCTGAGTGAGCACCGAGTAGCATGGGAGAGGAGACAGGGAGCAAGCTCCAAGAGAGCCATGTGAGGCCTTGAAGATGAAATGAGAACTGAACTTTGATGTAGAAAGAGTCTGGAAGTCAGCACAGGGATTCAAGAAGAGGGAATGACACAAGTGGAACAGCAGGTAAGGAAAAGATAATGTAACTGCCACATGCTGGGTGTTTCAGGGTGATTATTAAGCCTCCCTTACAGTCCTGCTGGGCCTCCCTGACTCTGAGAATTGAGTGGGTTTGTGCTTTCATTAACTGGTCTAAACAGCAGGGTAAAACATTTTCCCTTTATTGCTTTTGCCTAATCAATCATCCACACATCAGGACTGTTCATTCGTAAGGGAGGCAATGGCAGGGAGAGGGCTGTCTGTGAGTGGTGGGATGGGCACCACCAGAGCCGCAGAACAGTGTCACTGAGGGGCTGAGGATCTCCCATCACAGCCCACAAGCTGTAGGGTGCAGAGCATTTCTACAGGGATAAAAGTTGTGGGATTTCCTCCAATCTCATGACTTCCCCAAAAGTTGATCAAGAGGATAATCCCAGCAGCAGAACATTTCCCACACTCTGCTGGTTCCGAAAAAGATCAATACCACTGTCTCTGTTGTTTATTGTATCTTCCCTAGGTCATGTCTTGTCAAGGGTGTTTCCTGCAGGACAGAACTGCCAGAATAAGCAAGAAACATTCCTATTCCTGTGGCTTCTTCTGGGACAAGCTTCATCTCCCATCTCTGAAACCTTGAGTAGATTCTATGTGGGGCTTTTTAACAGCTCATCTCTCCATTCCCCTTTGAAACAATTTTCTACATGTGAATTTCTTCTATTTTCTTACCTTCTTTTAGACTTCTTAGTTATCTTTTAGACTTCTTAGTTTTTAGCTTATTGTTCCAACTCTGGTGACTTTCTTCCTGCTACCCCTTCCTCTTTCTTCTCCTTCCTTTATAACTATTGGCATGCAGTTTCTCAAATGCATCTTCCTGATCTCTGTGACTCAGTCCTAATAAGATCAACTTTTCCCGCCCTACCCAGTGCTTCCTTGCTTAATTTGCACCAATCCCTGTTGTCTCTTAATTTCAGAATTACCCTTAAACTTTGATTCCCTTCAAGCATTTTCCTCATATTCCTCTTAGTGCTCATCTGCAGTTTGACTGGCTCCCTCCTTTCATCTCCCTGTCCATTATGGCAATACCTGCAGAGCTGAGTCAATCTCCATTTCTGTCCAACACCATCTGCATTAAAAACCAAACCCAAACCTAAACAAAATCCATTACTTCAGGATCTTCTTCAGGATGCTTTAGCAAGTCTCTGATTCTCAATTGTTTGGGTTATACTTTCAGGAACAACAGCGTGAATCTGTCTTTCATATCTACCAGGAGACTTAGGGCAGCTTATCAAGGATAGTCTTGCTATTCCTTCTCTCCCTGTTCCTTTGACACCACTATTATTCCCAGCACACCCATGTTGTCTTCACCTCCTAGCTCTTTTCCAGACAATATACTTTTCTCATCTTTCAATCACAGATTTCCCTGATTTATATTGTTCAGACTTAACAGCTCCCTTTCCTGAGCCTTTCTCATGCCTTTCCTCCTACTCTTGCAGCCCTGGAAGCATCTGACGTAATTCAGTCACTCAAGAAAACAACTACTTCTCTTGACCCTGGTACCTCTCATCATTTAGGCCTGTCTCTTTACTCTGTCTTTTTACTTTACTCCAGTGTGTGTTTCCAGTAATTCCATAGCTTCTGGTACTCTGCTCAGCTCTTTGAAAAGAAGCCATTATCTGCTGTGTCCTCAGGCTCCTCCACCGACACCGCCGTTCCACTTAACAAGCACCCAGAGCCTCCTTATTCTTCATAGAGCACTTAAGAGAGTCACTCCCTGCTATCTCTCCTACATGACTGTCCTCATCCATTTTCACTCTAGGTTCATGCAGACCGCAGTGCAGGAATCTAATGATCTCTTCTTTGCTAATGATGCCTGGTCCTATTTCTTTTTTTACCTCATGGCAGCCTTGTGAAATGGTTGCCCACTCCATCCGTCTTGAGGTATTCATTGCGATGAAGGTACTGTCGTTTCTTAGCAACTGCTCAACTTTCAAGTGGCTCTTCGGATGGGGATGCCTCTTCTGTGCTGGGATCCCTTCCCCAGCGATAAATGCTGCTTTTAATATTTCTTTTTCTTATAAAAATTATAATAATTCCTAACATTCATACTGCTTTTCACTCATAGAGCTCAAAGTACTTTACCAAATCAGTAAGCATTGTTTTCTCTATTGTAGAGAGAGAAAAGCTGAGTCACAGAGACACTAGGGCAAATATTTTCATGTGTTCATTCATTTTATGCATCTTCATTTCTGGGAACCCAGTCTGAAATAACCTAATTGCTTTACTGTAGGACATGAAAGGGAGCAGTAGGTCTTGAGCACATTTGAAAAATACAGAATAGAACAGTAGGTGCAAAATATCTCAGATGAGGCACATAGAACTGAGTATCTATGAAAATGTAGTTGTATACCATCTGATTGAGACCACAAAGAGCTCCCTTACTTCTGACATCAGAGCCAGAGACCTCCATTCATGAGCCTAATGCTGCTTCAGGGTCTTCTTTCTGCCTTAAGTGGTGGAGAGATGTGATGGTGCAAAGCATCAGGGTATTTTAGATGTTTCAGAGTAACTCTTCATGCTGTGCCATATTCATACCTCCTCAGTTGTTTTTTTTTTGTTTGTTTTTTTTTTTTCTGCGAGGAAGGTAGAAAACAACCCTGTCCTAGAAGAACCGGTGGACTAGTAGCTAGACTTAATATTGAAACTGGTTCAAAATTCTTGTCACCCAGCAAAGACTTCACCCTGGCCTTCCCATATTCTAGATGATTTCATTAAATATTTGGTTCTTCTGACTGCTTCTTCTCTCCTTCTGGCCAGCAAGTCCATTTCAGATCTAAGCAATCTTTTCCACTGGGACTAGAAAGTATGTTCCTGCAGAGTGTCAGCTTCAACACACTGTCATTCACAGACAAAAAATGTGTTTCAGTAAAAAATTTCTGTGAGCTCTATTGGCCACGTTAATGTCAATAGTACTCAAATACACTCAGTTTTATAACTGCATTGGCTTGTCTCTGCTATCTGCAGCCTCTCTTGCCTAAGGAAGTTTCTGCATTCATATCGGCTTTTCTCAGTTAACTTCTTCATGGGTAGAATAGTTCCTCTTAATCTAAAATGTTTCGAATAATCGATATAACTTTTCTGTCCCTGTTTGAAACCCGTTCTGCACGTGTTGTGTGATGGCTGATGAACAACTCGGCATGAGCCAATAGTGTGCGCTCTCAGCACAGAAAGCCAAAGGAATCCTGGGCTGCATCAGCAGGAATGTGGCCAGCAGGTCAAGGGAGGGGATACTCCCCCTCTACTCTGCTCTTGTGACCCCACACCTGGAGTGCTGTGTACAGTTCTTGTGTCCCCAGCATAGGAAGAACATGGAACTTTTGGAGCAAGAAGGAGGCCGTGAAGTTGATAAAAGGACTGGACCACTTCTACAAAGACAGGCTGTGGAAGTTGAGGCTGTTCAGCCTGGAGAAGAGAAGTTTGTGTGAAGACTTCATTCATTTTTTCAAATCTCTCTCCTTTATTTTCCAATCTGCTTTGTTCCAGTCTGTGCCATTACTCAAATTTTGCTGCCAGCAGGGGCTTCCTCTGTGTCCCAAAGCTCCAGCTGTTGACATGTCTTTTTTCAATACTGCTTCCTTTGCCTGGACTAATATTTCTCTCTCTGCTTTTTAAACTCTCTCTCTCTCTCTCTCTCTCTCTCACCCTCTCTCTCCCCTGTCTTGATTTCAATTGATAACAGATTTTAGTCCTGGGTTTTTCCACTGTGAACCCAAGCCAGCCTTCTCTTTTCTAGCACTCAGTACAAATGTTACGAAATATAGGATTGGAAAGTAATGTAAAACTGCAATTCCATGCATGATCAACAGAAAGTTGAATTTCTTTTGAAGAGCCTGGGAGATACCCACTTCCTCAAAACCATTAACAGTCTCTCCCATGTGTTTTAAAAAAATTCTTGAAGGAACATAATAGCTTCCCTTAATTCGTTTGTTGATTGACTTTTTTTCTGACAGCACAAGGGCAATTCAACCTCTGACTTGTTTGCTAATCTGTTTCTGCCAGCATGGCTTTAAGTGTATGAGATGTGAATTCCAGTTATTTTCTAACTGGAGACATGTACTCAATGACTTTTATCCTATGCCATCAATTGAAAATGGAAAATATTTGGGTTTCCAGTTCTCCCACAAAAGAAAGAATGTAACAAAAATATGCCCAAAAACCCAGATGCTTTTGCAGATTTTCCCTCATACAAAAATTTCCAGTAACAATTTGGTAGTTGCTTTAACTTGTTAGTAGTAGTGACTCATCAGAGTGAATACTTTTTGGTTATAGAAATCAACATTTGCTTTTTAAAAACATGTTCATGTAAATGTAGCCATTTGAGGGAAAATCCATGCCAGTAAATATGTTTCTGGAACAGTCACAGAAGGCAGACAAATGGAGTGGGAACACAATTGAAGCTGATTTGTTTAAAGTAAACTGAATGATCATACACAAATATTTTGTGTGATATTTACTAAAACCTATGTTCTTGCCCATCAGATGACAATTATGTAATTTTTGCAAAGTAAAACAGGCGTGTGAGAGCCTAACCTGTCCCTTCAAATGGTAGGAGTTAACCAACACTGGGAGATGTACCATGCTGAGTTTTTGTTTAAAGGGTAGTCTTAGAGGTTAGTCTTAAAATTCAGGTCTCACACACTTTTCACTCCAAATGCATGTATACACTCAGCCAAAGTTTGACTGCATCCACAGAATCCTTCTTTTATGAAGAAAATGTGACTGCAGAATCAATACTTTAAGGTTAATGACAGGTATAGAGTATGAAAACCTCCCTTCTTTTGGTGAAAATATATCAGCTTTCTTAATTATTGGTCTGTCTAGCTTTGTTTCTTTCCTTGGCTGCTACAGGAATGCTGCTGTTGTAACACGGGATAATCTTACAGGTGCTATTAAGGAGCACCACATCTCTGTCTTGTTTATTGGACAGCAAGGGGCAAGTGTGGAGGAATCCAGCAGAAGTTAAGGTGCTTTAAGCTGTGTGAGTTGCATGCTGGCAGGACAGGGAGAAAGCCACATTACAGCAGCTCAACTGCTTCGGATTCACTCAGTTCAAGCTGTGAACATCACGAAATATATGCATTCTGCTGGCATTTTTATTAGTTATAGACTTCCATCTTTTCCATCCAAGCCAGTGAAACAGCTCATGTAGCTTGCTGGGTGAAAAGCCTCTACTCCTGAGTGGGGAAGTCCCAGAATTATACCCCAGATACTTTATGCAGTGAAATGGCTGCAGTACAAAGTAATGGCTGTGGATAAATAAAGTCAGTATTAGAAATTTATGTTACAAACATCTGAAGAACTGTTCAAAAGAGAGATGACAGTGTCGTCACATCTAGCTCTGGATCAATCATGCCGCTGTACACCATTACATGCCTAACATATAGATTATAAGCCAGCTATGAACTGCTGAGCAGCCCTGGGAATCACGCATATTCGAAAAGGAGCAAACCACCAAGCAGTCATCGTGGTGCATACTAGTGACTGTGAGCAAACAAATCTGGGCCTGTTTGCAGAGCCATATGACCGGGTTCCTCTGCTACACAGCCTCAGGTTTGGAATACAGCATCTCTCTCTAACATAGCCCCATTTCCCAGCTGGCCTGAGAGGCCAGCTCCAGGCAAGTGGGATTAAGGACATGCTGACACTCACACATGCAAGGAATTAAGGGAGGTGACAGTAAAGAGGAGATGCCTGTGACCAATGCAGCCACTTCTTTGTCAAAGTGGGAAGCTTCTGATCATACAAGGTGTTACCAGGGGTCTGCACAAAGCTGTTTGCAGCTTCATGTCTGCAGCATCACTGTGCAGTACCCAGAGGTGCAGCCTTGCCAGGAGCTCGGAGTTTGGAATGGCTCCTCTGGCTGCAGGTTTGACTGCCCTGACCAGGCTGATCCAGTGGGCAGCCTAAAGCCTGTTTTGTGTGTTTGTCTAACATGTATCACAGTAGGAGGTACTGCTTTATGAAATACAGTTTCTAATTGCAACCCAGGGTTTTCCAGACCAGTGGCATTGGCTGACAGACGTTCATGTGGCCCCAGATTGCCTTTTACTGTGTTTCTCATCCTCCCATTTATCCAATAGACCATTGAACTATTGAGTAGCTCTGGCTGACACATCTTTGCAGCTCGAAGACCTACAGCACATGATCCTCAGTATATGAAGACTATGACCTCTTGTCACATTCAGGGAAAAAAAGGATAGTTTTTGTCTGAAAACAGCTGAATTGGTTGGTGTTGCTCTTAAAACTTTCTGCCTACTTGTCACTGCATGATGAGAATTGTATGATCCTTGAGCTGTTGTGCAATTTCCCAAGTAAGGAGCCAAATAAATGGGATTTCAGAGGAGTATTTCTTCTTTGTTCTTCCTGGATGCTACCAGATTTGAATTCCTCCACCTCAGTGGAGGAGTTCAAATCTGGTAGCATCCATGCTGACCAGAGACAGCTTCACTGCCCCTGCTCCAGGACTCTGAGGATGTGCTATGATAGGGTGATTTATCCAGCCTAACTCTTTGCCAACAGTAAGCAGTAAGTTCCTGTTTCATGCTCAGAAGCCTGTAAGAGTTAGCTCACAAATAGAAGTCCACCCATCCCCAGGACAGAGGGGAGTCCCCTCCCCTGTGCATTTGACTTCAGGGACTAGAAACAGGGTGCGTGGGATTTCACCAGCTGGTGCAGAGAGGCATCAGACATGTTCCCATGGGTTCAGAGCCTTCAATTCTCACACAGTGAGCTCCCAAGGAGCTTGATTCTGCAGAGCACATTTTTCTACATCTCTTACTCTCTGGCTACTCTCTTGTTACTGTGATAAGGTAGATGAAACACTGCTATCTCTTTTCTTGTGTGCACAACCTAGGAAAAGCCATACAAGGTGCTTCCTTTGGCTTTCTTACAAGCATGTGGCTCAAGCAGGGCTTACAATTTTTATTGATTTGAGATCCAGGATGGGCTATTTTCAGTTCTTGATGAGTACCCACTGAGAACTGCCAGAGTGAGGAGATGGGATAAGTCTCGAAGGTGTGATGCACAAACCACTAAGACGGAAGTAAAAATTGTTAAAAACCCGTATGTCTGGAACTTTGGGCATAGCTGTTCTTCAGTGATACACCACATTCACTCGGAGTTCTGCTGGGATGTGATATCCATGAAACCTAGCTGCAGCTGAGTAAAGCCCTGAGCAAACTGGCCTGGCCTCACAGCTGACCTGGCTTTGAGCAGTAGCTTGGACTAGAGAATTTGTGAGGCTCCTTCCCGCCTGAATGTTCCAGTTATCCTATGATTCCAACTCAAATACCACACACAAATGTCTGACCAGCCTTTTCTTTATCAATATTGCTTGCGCTGTGTCTAGAGGGTGTATATAAACAAGCACAACTGGAGGTGAAAGTCAGTGCTATGCCATTGCAAAGCCTGTAAATAGAGTGATTCAATGCATACAAAACGTGGTAATGACCAGACTATAAACACCTATGGAGCAACTCTAAAATTTAATACTACCACAGCATCCAGCTGCTGAAATTTGTGTTATAACTAGAACTTACAGGGAGAAAAGGAATTGGATTGAAAAAAATATACAGGGAAAAACAGGCTTTCTCAAATCGGCAACATGTTGACAGATTTCTGTCAGTGCAACATATATTAAAGTAAAAGAAGCTTCCATGCTAGTCTAAACATAGGAAATGGGTGAGTGCTCCAGCAGATCCACCCCACTGGCTGATTGTGATGTTCTTCAAAACTGGTTAAGTCTCTGAGAACATTTTGGGATGGAAGCCCAGGCTTCCAGGCTATCCTAAGATTTATGATGCAGCATGATGATGATGATGATGATGATTATTATTATTACTATTATTTCCAATTTACCAGGCAAACTGAATCAGAAAAAAACAACTGAAACTGAATTCTAACTCAAGCCAGGGATATTTTATTCAGCTTGGGTTGACCATGGATCTCACCACATTTGAGAAGAACAGGAAAATTGGAATCCCAGAATCCCAGTGAAGCAATCTCAACAGCCAAAAAACCAATGCACTTCACTGCATGTTACTGCGTTCTGATGGGAAGTAAAATAAAGAACTTGTAGTTTACATGAAAGCGCAGCAAGAATCCAAAATCTATTGACTTCCAAAACAGCCAGTAAGCCCCAGTTCTTCACCTATCCCGCCTGGGGCATAAACTTCCCTCAGAGGCATATTTCTGTGCATGCAGTTACTGTAGAAGACAGAATTTGGATTATCAGTTTTGTCCCTTCTCCAGTGGGGCTTGTACAAGTTCATTCCATTACTGCAGTGATGAGACTGGTTCAAGAAATGAGGTCATGACTGCAGTTACCTTGGACCTTCGAGGGTCTCTGGGGAATCATAGCCCTTTTCTCTAGGAATGCAGCTGCACGCTTTCAACTTGCATTTATCTTACAAAGCAGCATGTCTCCATTTGAAGTTCTGCACAACAGGATTCTTCATAATGGACTTGACAAATCTGGGGCAGTGCACAGAAAATCTCCCTTCAAGGGAACAGGTTCAGGTGCACTGACACTGATTTTCACTCTTCAGCAGATGGAAGGCTATTTAGAGGTGGGACATTGAAGATGGCATTATTTGCCAAGAGTTGCATTCCAGAGTTTAAAGGAAAGGATCTGTCAAAGAGAAAGGTTATGCTGGTAATAAACTCCCAGACCACCTCAACTCCCTTGCATCAGGAGGACTGAATGATCAGTGGCCTTGAGCAGATGTTCCTCTAATGGGAGTAGAGGCCATCGGGAGGATTTTTTGTAGCTGTGGAATGTGTCCAAGGAGGTGTGTATAAGGAAATAATCTAAGACAAAACAAGAAAGTGTACAGCCATCCAAGCACCTGGAAAGAGGTAGCACTGGCTGACCTGACAGACTTGTTTGTATGTGCATGGTGAAGCCTGAAGATGAGCTGCCAGGGATGGCTGAGCACATTCTCTCCCTGAGGATTTCTGGATGGGATTATCAGACTGGGATCTATCTCCCTGTGAACTCACTGAAGCATACACCAGTTCTAGACTGTTTTGCCATGCTCAGTAGCTTGTGGGAGAGGAATAGTGTAAAGACAGTTCTTGCCACGCTGGACTTAAGAGGTTGCTCTGAGAAGTGGGGGCATGTCAGGATCTTCACTCCTCTGCAATGAGGGAAATGTCCCAGGCAGGAGTAGAGTTCCAGGGATAGGGGTGTGTGACATACAGAATAAAGCTAAGGTGCTAAGATGACCATATTTCAGCTTCTGATGAATGGTAAAAGGAGAAGGATGAACAGGCTCTTCCTTTTTTTGTCCTATCATGCTGTCCTATCCTCTAAGGCTGCTGAGGTATTGCTAACTCACTGTGTTAGAATTTGCTTGTTAACTCTCCATGGAGTTAACAAGGGGAGTGAGAGAACATTTGGGAAAAGGTAGAAAGAGAGAGAGTATGGAAAAGATCTTGGAAGGAAAGCCAAGGACAAGCAGATACAGTCATGATGCTTTGGCTGGGACATATATTGAATAATACTTCCGAGTTGCCCATAAAGTCAAGATCCTGGCAGAGGGTGGATCTGGATGCTAACTCAGCATTTGTATGCCATGAAGAGAATACCATGGGGACTCAGTCCATTTTCCTCATTGAAATTATCAACTCAAGTGAATTAACTTTGTTTCCAACTCATCCAACCCTAACCATCCTCCTTTGAAGTTCTCCTTCCTCATTCATGCTGCAATTATGCCCTATATAAAAAACCCAATGTGTCTCAAGGGCAGCTGGAGTACAAACCACAGAAGGAATGTGGAGGCCTTTTATCCAAGACAAACTTACACTAAAAATTAATCCTGGTTTTGGACACAGTAATAGCTCTCAGATTAAAGGGACAGAAGAAGGTAGCATGGCTGGACTGCTAACTATGCCTCTGCTTGCTGCCCTTGAAAAGGACTGATTCAGGGGACTTTGTTCACCCAGACTAAAATACTTGTTGAGTTGGAGGAAGGTAGAAAACCTTGTTCTGATGTTACATAAGCACATAATGTAAATTAAACTGAGGGATCAGTTCAACTCTGTAACTCTGAGCAAGCATAACTGTAGTGAAATAAAATTGTTACAAGAAGGAGTGAAAAGGGGTTTAGAGACTGAGTTTTCTGTCATATCTCTTGGGAGGAAAATGTCAATGAAAGCCACCAGTATTAATGAAAGCCAATTGGAACTTGATAGGAATTATTTTGCTATTTTGTCAGCGTTGGTTGGAACACAGGGATTTAGGAAGATTTCCTTTGTAGAAGCACATCTAGGAACACTGTGCTGTCTCCTCTGAGCTGTGAGATGCACAAGCCTTTGGGAATTTGTATTTCTCTCAGGATCTGGTTTGTATGCAGCTTTTCAGATTTTTGTGGAAGACCAACAAACCCACATTACTGGCATCTGTTAACTGAATAAGAACACACAAGCCCAGACCCAAATCCTACCTACATGCCATGAAGGAGCTAGGAGGATAGAAGGGAAATTCAGGTTGCCTGGAATCGCTGTGCCTCTCCTAAAAATTGTCCCCATAAACAAATACCTTATCACAGTGGGGTAAACTACCAAATCCCAAAGAATGGGCTTCAAGAAAGTCCTTCTCAGGTTATTAAACAGGTCCTATCAAAGAAATGGCAAATGAGAAAGTGGCCTTTGTTTTCCACATTCATGATGGGTCTAGGGACTGGAGTGGTAAGGGTGCATGGTTAGTGGGGACCAGCACAATATATAGGGGTCCCAGAGAATGGAGTGTGCTACAGTTGAGTCATTTTCTAACTGCATTTGCTGGTATTGCACTTGGCTCTGACCAGAGCATTTCATTGCTTTTTATTGGAAGCACATAAACATTCCGTCCCATTTGAAAGGAAGGAGAGTGAAGAGCTCAGCTGCAATGAAGAATAGAGAAATCAGAGAGTGAGGGAGGGAGCTGCAAAGAAAAGAGCAGGTATAGTGCATGTCCGATGAGGTCCATCTGTTCCTCATTAACCAGATGTCTCC
>JAYDZK010000056.1:50014771-50036098 GCA_034509185.1 Euphonia xanthogaster | reverse complement strand
CTGTTCCTCATTAACCAGATGTCTCCCATCCACCTCCTGAAGTGCCATTGACTGCGTATTGTCAGGACAAGAAGGGGATAACAATGCCACCATGGTGCATTCATACACCAACAGGAGACATTCATACACCAACAGGAGTCCTGCCATGCAGCCATCCCTCCCTCTACTACCCTTCCAGATTGGATGCCAAATCCCTCTTTTTCATATTCAGCTTTTAAACAGTTACATCCTCATAAAGCTTTTTCAATATAGTTGCCATTTGTTTCATCCCACTCTGAAAATAGCAAGTTATTTCAGCCCACTTTACCAGAATCTGACCTTACTTCCTGTGTGTCATGACTTCCTGCAGCATTTAAAAGAGAGAGAAGTGAATATTTGCTTTAAAAAGTGGTTTCTACTTGCCAAACTTCATCATTTTAAGAGTCAGAGAGTCCTTGGATTCACACCTGTATCCAAAGTACAGCAGTAGATTTATGGACAATTCAATGTACTAAAGATTATTTAGAAATGCGGGAAGAAGCATAAATTACTTTCTCTATGTTGTTAGCCAAGGATAATTTATAATAAGAGCCCATCGAATCATCCTTACTCCAAGGGTGATCTGTGCAGTGATCCATGTGTGGGCATGTCAGCCCACACAGGAAAACTCTGTCTTATTCTCCAGGCTGTATTCGCAGCCTGTTCATGGCAAGTCTTCCTTTACCTCCATATCCCTGATGAAAGCAAAGCACTCTGTCCCCAACCCTCTAAATCATTCCACAGCACAGCTCATAAATTGTAGTGTGCAAATGGAGCATCTGATGAGCTGCAGCCACAGATAATGTGATGCTTCCACCTATTTTCCTTTGTAAAAGCATGCAGGCTATGCTGTGCACTGGGCCCCTGACTCACGTAACAGTTAGAAAATAGCCTATGTCTTAATCTTGTCATTTGGTCCGAGCTCCTGCATACTGAACTTGAATGGCTGGAGGAGGTCTGGGTGGGCGTGTGTCCTCCAAAAGCAGCAGCTCTGAGCACTTGCCAGAACAGCAGCTGAAGGCCTCAAGAGCTTGTTGAGATAAATATCTGTACGTCTTTCAGAGTCATTGTACCTAGTGAGCCTGCAACGCTGCTAGAATAGCACTAGGTTTAAATGCCTGTTGAACAGCTGGTACTGAGCCACATGTTGATGTGAGACCTCTGCATGAGCTGTGCACTCTCCTTGATGTCACGGTGTTATTACATTGCTGTCACCACAAGAGTAACTCCAGTGTGTATTCCTGCTCACTTTGAGGCAGGAGAGTCCTTCATACATCAACAGCAGATGGTCCTTGAACCCTGGTGGGTGATGACTGAGACTGCACACAGGGGCAGAAGGATTGCTGAGCCCTGTGCATGTTGCAAAAAGCTGAACAAAGCCAGGTAAAGATGGAAAGGACAAAAGAAAGACTTGGTTGAACAATGAAACAGGAAACTTCATCAAGAGACAAGAGAGAATGGATGGCAGAGAGAGGAGTGAATGGTTTTTTAAAGAGAAAAGGCTTGTTTGGAGAGGGGAATAACCACGAGCAGAAAAGACAAATTATCAACTGGCATCAAGGCAGGAAATTTCCTGTTGAGTTAAAAATAGAGGGAGCTGTTACAGGGGACATTGTTTTTATTGTTTTTTCATGACCTGTTTTTCCATTATCTGTTTTTCCTGAGAGGTGATGGGTTCAGACATTATATGCAAATTTCATCTTTATCACAGATGTGTTACATCTAGCAGTGACTGTAATAGAAAGGGTAAGCTCATGCCTCATGATAGGTTTCTGTAAAAGGCTGTACTTAAGCTACCTGGGGAAGTTGTGTGAGCCTGCAGGGAGAGGCAACTGCAGTAGGAGGTCAATTTCTCAAGAAGGAATGGTCGATAGAGCTCTGTGCCCCTCAAACATCCCGGGAGATGCCCAGTCAGGTGTAGAGCTTTTGTCTCTCTTTACACTCCAGAGGCTGAAATCACTGTGGAAACTCAGCAGCTGGATTCTGCAGCAGCAATCTGATTAGTGTCCAACAAATGGCTCCTAGCCAGGTTTGTGACTACCTGATCAATCAAATTCAGAAAATCCCTTTTTAACTTCACAGCTGACATTGGGAAAGATCTGGGAACAGGTTTGGGAATTGAAGGCACCTGTTGAACATGAATGAGAAAGAAAAAAAACAGGTGGATGAAGAAAGAAATGAATGGAGGTTTGTGTGATGATTCCATGTGCTGGTGTTTGGAAGAAGGCAAGCCACCTTAGATGCCAAATTATGTCCCTGCCTGCATCATGGGACTGCGCTGTGATGTCAGCTTAATGTGGATGCATTTCCATGTCTTGCTTTTGCAATAGGAAAACACACCTGAAAATTTCTCCAGGTGAGTTATAACTGACATGGAAAGCCTGAGGAGAAAGCTGGGATCCAGCAAGACATGGGAAAACATACCCAGAGTGTCTGTTGCTATTAAACACCATCTGTCATGGACCTAAGCAGGAATTCAGTATTGGATTCTTCTTCTATCACAAAGGCTAAATGAAATAATCTGTGTCTTAGCCTCACATGCGTCATTGCTGAACGTAAGAATTAGTAGTTCATGCTCACTTTTAGTAGCCATGGATTGGACCCAATACATCAACTTCATGACTTTTTTTCCTGACACTGCCCAAGACTTAAACAGCATGGATTTTATTTTTCTTTTTCTCCCTTCCTATTTTCTTCTCACTCAAAGCATTGTAGAAATTGTTTGGTTTTTTTTTAATAAAACCTTTTTTTACGTGCCAAGTAAGACTGCAACTGCAGCAAGAACAATACCCCAATGTTCTCTCTCTCCCCTTTGGTTTTAACAACTTCTGAGTATCAATCAATAATTGCTTTGCAGAGGAAAAAAAGATAATAATGAATGACTTAAAATATCTCTGCTGAGGAAAATATGAGCTTGATTTCAGTTTCAGAGGGAATTACTTTTTTCCTGGCTCACTCACTGACTCTAAGAGAAGACCAGCGAGCTCTGATGTGGCTCCAAGAGAGACCTCCTATGTTCAAAGTATCTGGGAGCTTGAAAGAAGTACCGTAGAGTTTGAATTGGCTCTAATGTTACTGATTGCTATTCATGACGTTTCCCTGGAGCTTTATAGAACATCTGTGTACTTCACACATGGAAAACAGTCAATATCCTTCCATGGTGTGATAGGCAGTAGGGGCCAGGTAAACAGCACTTTGGAAGGAAGGTGGAGTGATCTAATAGGGACTTGTGGCTTGGTGAAAAGTGAGTTCAGCTCTACTGCAGTCTTTGTGTATACTTGGCTTACCGCTAAATCTTCCCATGTCTGAAATTTTCCACAAGTAGAATGGGCATGGGAGCATTTTCTTGTGCTCCAGAGACACTGGGTGATGGAAAGCATCAAGGGGTGAAAAACCAGGCACTACCAGAATGGCTTCCATTGCTTTGAGCAGAGGACAGCAATTGCATGTATAGAAAGCATGAGCTGAAACCTCACCCAGCAGCATTGGTTTTGCTGCTGCAAATTGAGACCTTGCATTCAGTAATTTATCTGTTAGCCTTTGTTTACCTGACTAGTGACGGCACTAGTGGGTTTGGAATGTCATCTTGATTGGCACCAGTAAAACTTTCATACCATCATCTGCCACTCTCTGTTCTAGAGGGGCCATGTGTGTCATGGAAAATAAATTTATTTTGAAGAGTTTAAAAATGTTATCACGACTATTCTTACATTGCTTTTCTGCAAAAGTAAGCATCAGTTACTTCTCAAATAACCACAGGCCATAATGGTCCTTTAAAAAATGCCAAGGTAGTCTCTCTATGCATAAAAATGTCAACATTTTAAATTCATGCTATTCAAAGTGACTTCTGGAGGGAAGCTGTGGATTTCCAGCTTTCTCAGTGATGTCTAAAGCAGCAAGGTTTGTGGAGGAGTTAAAGGTGGCTTTGTGCTGCATTGTGTTTTTCTGATCACCAGACCAGAAGAGATTGGCTTAGTCTCTGATACAAGCTGGAGTACCTCAAGGCTGTTGTAACATATACCTGACCAAATCCACTGAAAACAAGGGACCACTGTAGCAGGGGACTCCTGGAATGTGTCTTGTACTCTTCGTCCTTTGGCCACATCCCCTCACTGAGGGAAAGCTTATGCATTTCTTGGCTATGTGGGAGTTCCTGATAACAGGAATTTAAACCACCAATGTGCAGCAATGTTAGCAAAGGGCATGATCTGACTCCGTGGAGTCAGGCAGCAACAGAATTAACTGAAATACCATGATGCTTTTTGTCTGAAAAAGAAAACTGCTGCCTCAAGACTAGGTCTTATTAGTTTTGGGCCTTGGGCAGGTGTTGTTTTGGAAGGCAAAATCACAAATGTCACAGTGTCTTCTTAAATTAATAAATCAGAAAAATGCACATTTTCCAGTGAAGAGATACTTCAGCTGTGAGAAGTAGCTTTAACCCAGTGCAGTAGAAGGCTACATAGCAAACCCTTCTCATCATTCCCCTGATGCACTCCAACAGGGCTTCCAATGAGTTCAAGAGATGGTATCTGAAGAACCCAGCATGACCTCGAAGAAACCTGTGTGACACAGCAGCATCTGATAGAACCAGTGCAAAATCCCCACGATAACCTAGCATAACCCACAAGACTGACTCTGTGACAACATTTGATTTATGGCAAATGACATGGATTTAATCACTCACTGGAGAATGCTGAATGACGCAGCACAGCATTGCTCACTGTGGCTCTACTGAACTGGCATGCTCCAATTGGCTTTGGGAACACACCCATTGGGTGATTCATACAATTAAAGAGCTGCCAATCCTCCCAACACTAATGAAATGCATCTCTATTTTACTGGTAGCACTTTCTAGCAACCCATTTAGGCTTTTCTGCTGCTCTCATCACCCTAAGGTATGAGCACATCACAATTGATGGACAGCTGGTTTGCAGTTGAGGTTAAAAGGAAAACCTGGCTCCAAATAGGATGGAATGGAATAATTCGTGAGTTTATAAGCAGAGTACAAATATTCAGTCAGATAATTAATTGCTATACTGACTTAGCAGGGGTTGGATGAGGTACCCCCACCTTGGGAGGGGGACACATTAACAATAATCTGGGAATGCTAAGAACTGTGTGTTCTAAGTAAACCAGCGTTACAAAATTGTTGTAATGTATAAACTATATCTCAAATGTGGTTTGAGATTTTCTGCAGACTGTGAGAAAGACACTGTGGTTCTTCTCCACTGGAAGGAAAAGTATAAAGATAGCTTCAAGGTGCACAGCAAGCTGCCTACTGAGATCACTGATATACGAGCATACATCAGCCAGAGCAGGTGCATAGGGTTCAGTCTTCAAATTCATTCCAGTTGATTCAGCCCATTTAATAGCACAAAACAACAAATAATTTTGCTTAAATTCCATCTGAAGACATTCCATATATAGAGGAAATCCTGGATGACATTAATAAAGGGACATGTGGACTCTGCTTAAGTCTCTTTTCTCTTCCTCTGTCATTCTGGACTAAGTATGACCCAGACATGCTGGAAGATGTAGTCTATCTAGGACAGCCGGTCTGTCATAAACTAAACTAGTTCAATAGTACTCTCTCAAACCTTACAACAGACCTAAATTTCCTATTAGGGCCTCAGTTTCCTTTATTTCCTTTGGTTTAAAACCCATGAGGATCCAGCTCACTCCCTTCCCTGCATGAAAATGAAATCTTCCCTTGACGTAGGGTCTATGCTGACTCCCCACTCATGTTTTGCTGCTGGACAATTAAAAACCAGATTCTTCCTCATTCACCCTCCCCATCCTCCTAATCTAATGTCCTGGTGTTATCCTGATAACAGCATGAAGAGATGTGAACTGATATGCTTCCCATCTTGTCAGCTTCTCTCACATACCGACCCAGTTCCCAGGGTCTGATTTTGTACAACTATGAACATTTAGTCTTGAAAATTGATCACTGGCCCAGAGGCTAGATGTTTGTTACCCAGAAAAAAAAAAAAAAAAGATGATGTTACAGTTATTTTAGGTCCTGAAAAGGTCAGGAAGTCCTACTACATTAGCAGTGAAAGGATCAAGAGTGGCTCAAGAGGATCTTGGCAGGTTCAAAAAGTCACAACATTGGAAAGCATAGTCCACATTTGATCACCTATCAACAATTTATCAGTAGCTCAGTGATTAAAAACAAAGATCTTTCACTTCATTAAACACATTCAGTGCCATTTGCTCTACATTCCAAATGGCTGAACTGATGTTCCAGTGCAGCCTATTTTTAGTCTTTCTGATTAGTTCATTATTTAGGAAAACTGTGTATCTGTTGCAGAGATCTAAGTCTTCATGTGGATCCCAAGGAAGAGAAGAGCTTCATATAGGTCTTAAGAATTTATTTGAATGTGGGTTTGACCACTGTCCCTGCTGTGGTGCAGCTCAGTGAAGTGATGAGCATAGAGCTTTCCTCTCCTTGAGTATTTTCCTTCATTTTTTTTATGGGAAGAAGCCCTGTAATACATTACACTTTTTTTTCCCTGTGAAAACTAAGATGTAGATTGACAAAACTAGCAGTCTCAGTGAGAATTAAACAAGATACCCAAAAAAAGTGATCTCTTGGGTGTCTGAGTAAATCACTACCTCCAGTTCAGATTTTACTTATTTTGGGAACAAACTATTTCCTTGCTGGTAATTCCTGCAGTTTTGTCATGAATCCAATGAATTTTTCTCTGGTGACAACCCTGGAGACAGGAGTGGCCATGTATCCCCAGGGCAAACACCACATGGGCAAAAGCATTCCAGCATTGCCTCTTCAGCAAGCTTCAGCCCTCATGTGAAAGGACAGAATCTGCAGGTCACATGGGGAGTAGTCTCTGTGTCCTTCAGCCCTGCCTGCTAAAACTGCAAAGGAGAAATCCAGCTACGATGGCATCTTCTGGCTCCCGATTTCTCAAGCACTTGCACACACGTCTGGGCCAAGCTCCATTTCAGAACAATAACAATGCACCTCCCATAGGGACAGAATGAGATAGGATCATTCATTTATTTCAGACCACCTGTGGTTACCAAGCATGGGGGAAAACCCTTCCAGTCTCTTAGGTATGCGTCTTTGGGGATATGGGAATTAGATTTGGACTGAGAACTGAAAGGGGCTCTTACTACAAGTTCCCATGGCACAAAGCAATGTGACCTTGCATGGGTTTTGGAATCTGCACACCTGAGTAAGCACTGCATCCTGACAGCTCTCACATGCACAGCTAATTTGCCTGTGCAGGGCACCATGCTTGAGTGGCCATTAGAACTTGAAATACCTAAGCTAGCTTGCTTAGATTTATTTGGGAATGTTCTCCTGGCACTGCCTGGTGTTGGGCAGGCAGGGCCTGTTCTGCATTCTGTTCTGCCTGGAGAAGGAGATGAAGTCAGTTCTAGGTGTAATACCCTCTTAGTGATGCCAAAAGCAGCAACACAGAAACAAGTTGTACACTTTTGGTGTCTTCTGCTTTGCTGCCTTTCATATGTCATTTGTCATCTTAAGAGTGTCACTTCTTTGATGTAGGGACAACAGTTTTGTGTGTGCACAGTGTCTAGCATAAAGGCGTTTCCACCCTATGTGAAGCATTTTTTGTGCAGCTGCAATGGCACAATGGCAAGAAAAGGTAAAATTCTCAGAAAATCTCCACCAAAGAACAACAGCCAGAGAAGAGCAGTAAGTGTTAGTTCCTGTGCTTTACCAAAGATAATCTAGCCAAGACATGGGTGCTTTGCCATGAAAACTGTACGCAGAGACTCGAGAAGGAGGACAAATTCATGTGCTTCCAGTATGAGACCAGCACAGAGCCCCAATGTATGAGGTGGCCATGCCAGTCTTTCTTGGCATCACCAAGTCAAGTCTAAAATGTCATGCTCCAGCTAGTTTGTTTCCTCTTTCCTTTTTCAAACTTTACTGTATGGAGTCAAAACCACTAGTCACACTTTCCAAATTGCTGGAGGTCCAAGACCGGTTGGTCTATATGATTGATCCTGCCCAGTCTTCCCATGTCAGAACCCTTCTTTCTCCCACGGACTGGGGCAGGAAGGAGTGGGAGGGAGTGCTGTTAGTGGTGGTAGATGTTGGCATCAGCAGGTGAAAATCCATCCCATTCCACAATTCAGAGAAGATGGATGAGGAGGTCTGTCTCTCCATCCATCAGCTCTAACTGATACTCCTGCTTCTCTCAGCAATTCAAACCTCTCCTACCCCTGAGTCCCAGGATTTCTTCTGACTCATCTTCCTCTTTCAGACCATGTATCTCAATTATCTCCGTCCAGCATGCACACTGCATTCCTATTACCACCTTCCCTTGTCGTGCTGTGGCCGAGTCCTGGATCCTCTCTTGCCTAATGTTTCCTTCTGGCCACCTGTGCTTTCCAGCTGTCACAGATCCTTCCAGCCCCAAATATCCCTCCATTTCCAGCACACAGAGATGCTTTCCTCCACAGCTGAGTTGGTTTATTCCCAGAAACAACCCATCCCTTCAGTTTCTGCAGAAGAATAAAAGTCCTCCCTGGTCCTGGTGCCTTTATATTGTCACAATGCTCTTTCTCACAGTCTTTGCTCTGAATGTTTTCCTCCTCACTGTTCCTGTAAATGTGGGCCAAGCTGTAATGATGCAGCACACAGAAAAACACCTTTTTCTTGTGATCTTAGACAGCCCCTGGAATTAATTCCTGGAAAGTCATTCTTGTCCTTTCTGAGTTATGCTTTCCTGTGAACAGATGGACAAAGTGATGGATGAAGAGGGGAAGAACGGAACAATGATTGAGAAAGAGTTGTGCAATGATTAGGTGCTCACCCAAAATTTAGAAAAATTGTCAGTCCCATGCACTTTCCTGTGCTGTGCTGCTGTTTGCATTGCAGTTCACTCAGCACGGCAGACATATTATTTTCTCTTTTGCTCCCTTTCCCAACAGCAAAGCAGCTGCATTGCTCTGCTCTGCTCTTGGCAGTTGTTGCCTTTGAGGCCATTGAGTACAGTTCCAATGGAATCCTCAGCTAAAGAACGCTGTGCAATGTTGAGCTCCAATTATCTCCAGCAGCAAGCCTGTTCACAGCTGCTCTGTTGCCCCAAACCCTTGCACTTCATGAGAGACCGTATCATTCTCCCAGGCTTCCTCCCAAATTCTCCTATTGAACTTTCTCTGTGTATTTTCTCTTCCTTGAAAGAAATACATGGCTCCTACTTTTGGAGACAGAAAAGATTAAAACAACTCCATATTTGGAAGACTTATAGGTCTAGCCCATTGTGCAATCCCCCCAAGCCTGGAAGATACGAAGGAACCAAAGCCTGGTTATTTTTTAGGGAGCAGCTACATGTCTCCACTTCTGTTATTTCACAAGTCAACTTACAATTTCTCTCTGTGCTTCATACACTGAGATCATAGGGCTCCAGGCAGGCATTTTGAGGAATATCTGGGACAGAAGCTTCTACACCAAACTGTAGCGTCCCCCATACCAAAAGCATGCACTACAGAAGTGGGCGGAAGCAATTGGAGGAGAAAGGAGCCTGGAGATAGCTATTCCTGGACCTTTCCTCACTCCTGCCCAACTGCATTTCCACAGTGCAGTGGGGATCTCAGTCTCTCACTCAATCGTTTCCACTGGACACTGGCCCCTCTTGCTGTCCCCAAAATAAACTAAATCAGCTTTTCACCCTGCTTCAAATGTTCCTGCTGTCTGCGGCCAATTAAGAATTCCCAAATACAGGGAAACCATCCATCCTGTGGTTGTGAAATTCAGTAAAACTTCATAGTGGCTCCAGCCTATTCCCTGTACTTTTTGTCTCTGAATATTTGATTTCTGTCCTCCTCCCCCCTGCCTTCAGGCAGGATGACATTCTTTTCTGCTCAAGTCCTTTCAGTCCTTTCAGATCTTGAAGCTCCCCAATTACAACCACTTTTCTTGCGATGGTGACACCTTAAGAGACAACAGCAGCTGCCTATAGGCCTCTGCCATCTGTTTCCTCTGCTACTTCTTTGAGACAGTTCTAGTTATATACAGAAAAATATTTATCACAGTTCATTCACTCCTCACTCAGAAATGAGCAAGAGAAAAATGCCTTCCTTCATGGTTCTGCCACTGCCCTTCAAAAACCCATGACCCTCAGCCTAAGGAAAAGGACAATGCCTGAATCTAAAACAAAGCAACAGAAATTCCGGATGGATGGTCCCTTGGGACCCTGTACTCTGAAGGCAATTCTGGGGGGCATCTACATTTGGGAATGGATCCTCATGGCTGCCTGAAAGGCAAAAGTCAAAATCAAACCACTTCATCTCAACCACCAATCTTTCATACCAATCATATCTGAAAGAAGATGCACATGTGCACATGTGCACAGATGCACATTTGAACAGACTTAGTTGGGAGTCCTTTTCCATCACCTCTCCATAGAGGCTGGATGGGATGGGATCAAGGGGGCTAGTTCCTACCCAGGAGGACTATGGACTAGAAATGTAAAGGGAAGAGGGGAAACATCATCAAGGGTTAGGACTGTGGGAGAAAAATCCACACATGAGAGATGATGTGGACAAAACGGAAGAGATGAAGAAACAGTAAATTCTGAAGAAGAATGGTGAAGAGAGTGAATAAAAATGAAAACCAAAGGTGAAAAAAAATTGAACTAAGAAAGAAAAATATTATGCAACATCCTCAGGAGGAGATAAAGCTCCAGGAACAGGTTCTCAGAAATTTACTGTTTACAGTGGACAGGTCACAGTAAGGTTGCAGAAGTCAGCAAATAGGGTTGGATGAAAAGTTGTTTGACTCACAGTGATCTGTGATACTGTATGAACACAACCATAAACCTGGGAAATATTCAGTGTTCAAGCATGATCCATCTCACTGCAGCTACACTGGTGATACAAACAAGACCTGAAGAAAGAGAGACGTTCCCTGAGTGATAGCAAATTTAAGAATGAAATGTTGTTATAAAGGAGTGGGAGGAGAAAAATAAAACCAGCACTAAAAAAAAATATCATGTTCAGAAGGAGAATGAAAACTGAGAAATAGGAAGAGAAAAATCAGAAAGGGATAGAAAATCCAAAGAACGGAGGTGGTTGGTGTTATTCTTTATTTGACAGAATGTATTCTTTATACAACAAGCTAAATCAGAAATTTATAGGTGTTTGCTTCTAGCAAAAACACACATCAGAAAAATCCCTACCCATGAATGAGATGACATTGCATTCTCAAGTTTTTTTATACCATCCTCATTTTCTGTTTTTCACAGCTAGAAGATAGGAGTATATGCTCTGGGGGAATAGGAAGTGCAGCATAAAGTCCATATGCTTCTCTGGGGAGTTATAGATTTGACAAGAAGCTAGCATAAATACTATAGTTGCCTGTGCCACAGAAACAGAAGTGGATTTCGCCTGTCCTGCAGGGCTTGGTATGAAAACTCTGATTGAATAGTTTGGAATTTTATGGGAGAGCTTTTCTGTAACACAAGGAGAATAAACGGGTCTGGGAGACAGAAAGGTGTCAATAAAAAAAAGGCTCAGATAAAGATAGAAATGCAGAAGGAAGAGAAAGAGAAACATGAATGCCAGCAAGTTCATGGTCGCCTCTGCCATTTTACACACTCACCCATCCAAGGTGAGGAATCTGTATGAGATTTTTGCCCCACAGGAAGAGCAGCCAAGTCGAATTTTCCTAATGAGTGCAAAAGATGATGAAAATGGGAATAGTTATAAAAGGAACTGCTGGACTTGGTGAACAGCTGGCATAAATAAATACAGAATCTCATTACCTTTGGGGCTGTCGCACCCACTCACACTAGAAGTGAATTTAGCCCCTGGTTTGTTGGGTACGTCACTGGCGGAGCGGGGACACGCGGTGACCTTGGGGGCATGGATGCTGAAAGCGCGCACAGCCCTTCCTCAGCCTTGCTCTCCCCTTGCGTACACGGGCAGCGTAAGCAGTGTGGCCCCATCCGAGTCACCGAGGTTACATCAGAGCAATGAGGGGAGAACTGGGCCTCCATCTCTTGTGCATAGAAACACTACAGTATTGTACATCATCAGGTGCCAGTGCAGTAATCATTTCCACACATACAAGAGGAAAGAGACTCCCTTGTTTCCAATTTACTTGTGATAGCATCAAATAGACCCAAAGCCTATTGCTTTCTGGGAAGCAGGGACTTCAACAATAATAATTCTTTGCATATATATAGCACCTTCATTGCCAGCTACTTACTTTATACCCTGGGGTGTGAAGAAAAAGGACTCCACTTAATTCCATATGGTCTTAATTGCTCTCTATCCTAGATCCTTCCTAGCAAAATATGATAGAAATACCTTAACTCACTGTTAATTTGTCAAATTAGGGCAGTCACTGACATCAGCAGAAATGTAGGCCTAGTTTGCATCTTACATTGCAGCTGCACAGCATAGCATCTAGAAACAAAAGAAATGCCAGACTAAGTAAATCTGAGCTCTGTTTAATCCCTGACAAATGTTTCAGGGAAGAGGCAAGAACCACATGGCAGTCAGATAGGGGATAGACTGCCCTTGTGAAATGTTATCCTAGTTTTTATGGCGACTGGCTTAATTGCTGAATTACAAAACACCCAAAATGCTGTTCACATCCATTAGGAGGATGCTTAATTTTCATGAACTCTGTCGTAAATGCCCACTTGCTTGCTAAATGTTGTTAAAATCTTGGCCTTGAGAGCTCCAGTGGCAGTGAGCTCCACAGCCCTGATATGCAACAATAGAGAAAGCTTTAACTGGGTCTCCTGTGACTCATGTCAGGTCCTCTTGTCTGTGTGTTACAAATTGGGGAAATCAAGAGCTACTGATCCACCTTCTCTAGTCCGTTCATTATTCAACACAATCCAATCATTTTCCCTCTCGTTCACCTCCTTTTCCAGACAAACATGCCTAGCCTTCATACACAACCTTCCTACTCTTCCTTGTCCCTGTCCCTCTTTTATGAACCCTATTCTGACTTTGCAGCACCCCACCATTGGATAGCCCTTGCTTCTGCACTCTCTGCTGTCCCCTTTGCTTCACTCCTTATGCTTGGGGACTTGCTGGTGGTGGGTTTTCTGTCTACAGCCATCTGCCGCAATAGACCATTAACAGCAGTGTCCCCATTTCTGGCACCCAGTGAGTCACCACGGTTCATGTAGAGCCCTGCATGGTACACAGTCCTCCTTTTCTCACCAGCCAGTGATACCCTCTGTCCCTCCTCACTGAGGTTCATTCAGACAACCATGGGGCTTGGAGCCCCCAGCCCCATTCACCTCCCCACCTTAGGTATTCCTGAGAATCTCAGAGAAAATCATTGTCTTGAAAACAGTTCAAAAAGGACGACTGCTCACTGAGACTCTTTTCCCTGACAACCAGAGATCCTTCACTGTAGTGCACAACAACTGCCCCAGGGTTATGGCTTGAGAGACCCTTATTTTCCATTTGGATCCTGGCCTGATCCATGTCTGAGGGTTGCCAGGGAGGACATTTAGGGCTGCCATGAGCTCCTTCCAGCCCAGTTGCTGGCTGCACGCAGATGAGCCAGCTCATCAGCTGAGTTGCCAGTGAGCCCTCTGGCCATGGGAGTTTGGAGGCAGCAAAGTGGAAGGAGGTTGGCTTGACCACAGGCAGTGAGCAATGAGGGGAGCAGAGGGAGGGGCTCAGGTCTCACCCCCCTCGGAGGTAGCTGGGCTGCTAGTAAGAGGAGACAGTGACAGCAACTGGTGTCATACACTGCTTTGAGGAGGGGGCACTGGCTGGAGAAAGGACGAGGGGAACAGCCAGAAAGAGGCTGGAAGAGTGTTTATTTAGAGCACAGCAGCAGAACACAGGCAGCACAACTCCAAAAAGAATGGGGTCCTTTAGCTGGAGGGAATGACTACCTGTAAGATGGGGTAAAGACAGGGGGAAATGATGGCAGGGAGAAGAGGAAAGAGAAATGTGACAGCAGGAACAAAGGGGATGGAGAGGAGCAAGGAAAAGATAATATAACAGAGGATAGGATAATATAAGATAGGATAATATAACAGAGCAAGGGGGATGGGCCTCAGAGAACTTGGAGACAAACAGGGAGAAATAATGAAGGAGAAAATGCTTTTGAGAGAAAGCACAGAAGAGACATAAAGATGAAAGGGAAAAATAAAGAGGAAAAACAGGGGATAGAAATAAGAACAAATTAAAATGGAGATGGATAGAATGAGTCAAAGATGGAGGGTGAGGAAAAAGCTGGGGTTATATAGGCAAGGGACAAATAACTTTTAGGTGTATTGTATTTGCACTACGTTCTGCATATGCCTAAGCAGTGGCTGCCTAACTGGGTGGCTGCTGCCCTGGATTGGGGGCTGAGCAGGGAGGACATGAAGCAGGAACCCTGCTGTAAGCCATTCCTCCAGCAGCAGCCCCCTTGTCTCCTTGAGAGCCCCCTGCAAGGGAGAAGGTTCCGTGCCCGTGAAAGGAAGGCAGCAGCACATCCCCTGACAACGAATGCGATATGGAAGGGAGAAGCAGCGCAGAATGGAGCAGCGGGGCTCCCCCTGGGATAAACCGGGTATGCTTGATTGGGAATCTGCTCTTAAAACAGGGGCAGGGACAGAGCCATCTGAGAGCCTGAAATGTTCCCTGCTCCCCCCGGCAACCACCTCGCTACTGCTTTTAAATTAAATAAATATGGAGATTCTGCTGTCAAACCTCAGTGGTTCTCCTCCACCAAAACTCTTGCTTAGATCGTACCAAACCGCAACCAAGTGAGACGGGGCTCAGAGGGCTGCATGGGGAAAGGGATGGGTTAAAATGGAAATATTAAATAGGAATAGCTCCTAGTCTCCCTGGCAAAGAGACATTTGTTCTATCTCTGCGTAATTTCTTTATACATTACTGCTGCCACACTGAACCTCCATGTCCCTCCCACTGCATTTCACTCTCACTCTTTTCAGCAAGGCAATTTCTGGTGCATTTCAGGACAGTATTAACCCACTCCTCTTTCTCTGTCAGCAGGAAGATTCATAATTTAAAAGCAATTTAGAAGTCTGTTCTAGCAACTCACTAGTGAGGAACAGCATTTCCTTGTCAAATCTTACAAAGGAGCTGAGCTTGCAGGTCTCAATCCCTCACATCCCTGCCTTCTCTGTGACTTCAGTCAGGTGTGAATTTAAGCTGAGAGGAGAACCAAACCCACCCAAGTCTGGGATCCTGAGTAATTCTTCCTCACCATCTGCCACCCCACTTTTTAAAATTCTTTGTCTTCTTCTTCACCCAAGGCCTGTCCAGCTCTGAATCCTTTTTTCCCCATCAGATGCAATGCCAGCAACAATCACCTCTGTGCCTGGTCATTTCCTCCTGCTGCATCTCACTGGGCTGGGCTAGGATGCCCTGGTCCTGAACTGTGAAAACATGGAGACCCTGATTTAATCTACTGCTACACACACTGAATTTTCAGATAAGGCCCTGGATTAGGTCAGCGAGGATGAAAGGAAAAGACCCTTTGTAGGTTTGTGGATCCTTGGAAGTAGGACAGCAGGCAATTCTGAAAGCAAAACTAGGGACACTGACAAGAAACAATGGCTGAAAGAAATAAAATCATGAAAGGTAAGAGGGAAAACAGGGGAAAAAACATGCATATAAAATGGATGTGAAAGGAAAGAGGTGCACCAGGAACAAATGGCAGTGGGAGAAGTCAGTGAGAGGAAGCGACGCAGCGCCAGAAGCATCTGGCAGAAGCTTGTCCACTGCCTGTGCCCTGCCTCACTTTGCTGTCAGCTCTTTGTTTTTGCAAACACTGGATCTGCACTTAGCTCTCATGCACTGTTCAGATATAACAAGCTGGAAAGGGAACAGATCAGCTCATTAATTCTCCTTGGGAAGGGTCTCTAGGCAGGAATTATTTTCTCCACCAACATTCATTCAATTACTTGCCTTCACACCAGTCAGATCTACAGGGATGTCTAACCCCATGTGCATCACTCATGCCTGCCTGCCCTGGACTCTTCTCTCCCGCCTTCTCAGTACAAAAGCCTCCCAGACCTATCTGTTTCTTAATAATAATGACAACATGACAAAACCAATAACCTACAGATACAAAATATGTTTCATTTTCTTGCTTCATAAGACCCTGATAAAGCATCATCCCTCACTTTTTGAGATCCTGTAGGAGATCTACAGGAGCTAATGAAAGAATTAGACAAGGCATCACTCATAATAAAAAGTGGTTTTAAAACATTCAGTGCCAAGAAGGAATTAGGCTGGAATATCCACAGCCATTTCGAAGTTGTAAGAGGTGCAGCATCCATGTGGGGCATGAGCTTGCAGATCTCAATTGTTCAGTGTTCGTGTGTGTTTTGTGCCTATACAGCTAAAGGGCTGAGAAAAAACATTTTGCTTGAAGGGCAGAGACTTTTGAATGATAAAGAGACATATTTGGGCAACCCCAAAGTCATCTAGAGAAGAGTCTAGATCTAGAGAGTCATCTAGAGAAGATATGAGAAAATTTCAGAAGCATAATCTGCAGTAATGTGAACTGACACCACCTGTCTGCTTGAGTCCCACCATGGAGCAGGGGCTCACTGTAGGGCACAAGAAAGGGGAGAAATAAATCCCAATAGAGGAGGAACTTCCCAAATTACACTCTTTGAAGTAATACAAAGATCTGAAGGTGCTGACTGAAAGTCCATTGTAGGGAATAGAATGACTGAAGAGAGGGAAACCCAAAAATTGAAAGCCTGGGAACCAAATTCTCCAAGAGGAGCTTGCAATTCTGACAACAATGTATCTGTGCATAGAGCCCAAGATAAGTACTCACATCCATTTTTGCTACTGGATCTCTTGGCCAAGAAGAGAAAAGACAATTTAGTATGATAACTTGAACATGAGGTGTCCATCTCTGACAGCCTACAGTTTTGACTAATGCCAGCGTTCCTCCACGTTTCCAGAAATGAAGGCAACATTATCAGAGGCTTCCTACCAGTAGCAGATGGCAGTTTGAACTCCTCCTTTGATTATTTTCTTGTTACAAAGCCTCCTGCCTTCCTCTTCACTACCTCTCCTCACCCTATAGACCTGCCCTGACATCTACCCCAGGGAGAAGAGTGCCTGCCCCACATTCTTTATCAGGTGCCTCCGCCACACCGTGGGGAGGCTGTGCACAGACCCAAGGCTTTTGTCCTCTTTACAGCCTCCTGAGATGAAGCTCTTCCCTCCATAAATCTACCCACTCTATGTATCATGGGGGAAAGGAGCCTTTGCTGTATCCTTCTCTCTCCTGTTTACCAGCAGAAAGCTTTCACCAGGGAGAGGGACTCAACCAGGGATACTGTTTTGATTCCTTATGACAAGAAAGAAGATACCCCCCAACTAAGTTGATCAGACATGACAGTAAGCCCTGCTATCCAAGGGCTGGTGGGGATATTTGGCTGTGCTGTCCTGGGACCAAGGGAGTGCCAGCCACCAACCCATGCAGGCTGTGGAGCTGTGGGAAGCCAAGCAGAGGCATCCCAGCAGTGCCAGTGCCTAACCTATGCTGTGCCACCACACAAGGCAAATCCATGCTCAGGCCTTGCTCAACGTGTGCCCATGGGGATGGTTTTGCCTTCTGCTGAGATGCTCTTGAAACCAAGTCTTTATCCAAGTTTTAGTGCAACCTGTGCCCTCAGGCAAGGCACTCAGAGCTGGGCTCAGCTCCCCTGTGGTGCACTGCACCCTCCTACTCCACTTGCTGCTGCTGCCCAGCATCTGGGAGCTGGGGGATTAGGCCAGCCCGACCCTCACCTGTGTGGGGTGAGTGAGAGCACCCTACCAGGGTCATGCAGGCTGTGCTCAGGCTGAACTTCATGCCGTTCATGCAGGGCTATGGTTTTAGCCCACTGGAGAGCATCAGCAGGGAGGGCAGGGGACCTGGGCTGGCAGCACGACATTGTGGGGGCTGGGGGCACTTCAAAGTTTTTAATTGGAAGCATCCTGGCACATTCTTTTGCCATGCAAACCACTTCTCAACACTGCCTGTGGGGTCCTGTCAGATGTAAAGGAGAAGGAGCCCCGAGCTCCTCCAATCTGACAAAGCTCACCCGCCCCTTCCTCCTCCCCCTCAGACCTCGTCCCTCTGGGTACGGCTTTGTGGGCAGATAGACATGATCTGAATTCACTGCCTCTCCTGGCTGGGGTCCTCATACCTTCTATCTCAACCCCAGCCTCCCTCCGCCCTCCAGCGTGGGGACACAGCTCAGGAAAGGATTTCATCCCTGCAGCCTCTCTTCCCTGCATGGCTTTGCATTTGGGCTTTTTTTTCCCCTCTCTCTTATTAATTTTCAATTAAGGATCTGTCTCCTTCTCTGGTTGTAATGAATATCTGTGTGAAAGGCTTTTCATTTTTTATTAATATATACCTCTATGTATTTATCTATTTGCAGGAAATCTGCGTGTGTGTGTGAGCAAGTGTGTTTAAAATATCCCCCACTAATTTACTGCTATTGGTTTTCTGGCGTGGATACAGCATATAGTATTCAGCATAGAGCTCCTCTGCAGGATATGTTAAAAGGCAGCCGTTTGGGTTGACAAAGGGCACTAAATGCAGTATGCGTCAAATAGACCATCGCTCAATGAAGTCACTTAGCTATTCAAAACATGTCCAGCCATCACTCAACCATTTGCACCAAGAAGGCGGGGGGGGGGGTGGGGGGTGTGGAAATTCATGCGTCTTCCTGGACACAACAATTTACAAACAGCAGCTTTAGCTTTCTTTGGTGAGACATCAAAACATACATAGTTTATTTCCCCCTTCCCCCTGCCTTCCATCTGCCAGTGCCGGGTTAAGAAAATAATTTCTGCAGTACCCACTTGCTGTTCTCTCCCGACAGGGATCTCCAGGCACACCCAGCTCCAGTGGACGCCGGCAGGCACCGATCTTATCCCTGGATGTCCATGAACCCCGGCAGCCCACTGTCCAGCTGGGAGCTGATTCACAAACAGGGCTTTCACAATGGGCTGTAATGTGCGCTCCTGTTCTCTCACTGTCTCCTCACTAGGTGTGTAACATAAACCGTGCATTTACATCAGTTACCCCTCTCCCTCCAGCACAGGCTGAAGACCACCTCCCCAGCCCACATGTACACCAATAGCAGTACTCAGCAACACATATTTAAAAGCGAATCACTGGCCCCTCTTTTCTTTCCCTCTCCCTTTAGAACGTCTGATTCCAGAAGTTGGCTGCAGTGGTGTCTCTTCTGTCATCAGACATGTCACTGAGTTGCTGTTCAGTTTCACCACATCACACTTCAGCTGATTTCTCCATTCAGAGACTTGCTTATTTTAAGCCTTTACCATAAACCTTAAAAAAAAAAACAAAAACAACAAAAAAACCCCAAAACCAACCCCAAGCAAACCCACCTCCCAACAACAAACAAACTGGGGAAAAACCCCAGCCCCAAACCAAACCAATCAGCAGCCAACTAGACCACTCTGCATCCAGCCCAGTGAGATGTGATTGCCTACAGACATTACAAAATGCTCTGAACTCTGTTTGAGATGACTGGTATCATCCTGTATGAGACATTTTGGATATAACACGGTTGCTTCCCTTTCTCTCTTTTTCCTTACTAAAGTGAACTAAATTGCATCCAAAGTGCTTTGCAATCACCTCCTCCCCACATTGCCCCTCACTCACAGTCTTGTCTTTGCAAATAAGCCTTTTGCAAAGAGAGCAATTATTTCACTCTCTGGTTGCAGCCAGAGCACGGCAATAACACAGCATTTTGGCATTGCTTACCCAGGCAATACAAACAAGCTGAAGACAGGCAGACTGTACAGTTGCTTTTTGAAAGGATCTCTCGATGGTTTTGTAACACACACATTATTCTAATTGGAGGGAAGAAGTGAATTTTTGGAGAAGGTGGGAGCGGGGAGGGTGGGAAAGAAGAAGGAGAAGGGAACAGTACAGTGAATGTTTTGCCTGTCTTCTTGCCTCTGTGCTCTGAGTAACTGAACCCACCACTCTCAATACACCGCGAAAGGAATGAAGTGAGAAAATGGTGGAATGTGGAGGGATTTATTGGGGGGGAGGAGGGAGAAACGTGGGGTGGTGGGAGAGGAAGGGGTGGGGGGATGTGGAGGTCCAGAATCAAATACCTTCTAGGCAGCAGGTTCTCCATAATCCAGAATGGGTCATGACTTCCTCGTTCTTTTTGCTGGTTTCGTTCTCACTGACAGTTTTAGTCTTGCAAACCCCTCTGGAGTAAAGCCAGTAGTCGGTCCCCACAGCTATGGTCATCAGGCTGAAGGCAGCGAAAGCACCAACGGTGGTTAAAAGCATCTGAACACCTCTGTCAAAGAGCCCCATAATTCTTCATTATACAAATACCCAACCGCCTTCTGATTCTTGGGGTGTGTGTGTTTAATAAAATAAAAGAATAATAATTCCGACTAATAATATAATGGGTAGAGAGAGAGAGAGATAGATATCAAAAAAGGGAGGTAAGAAAGCCCACGGAAAAGAGTGTAAATTAGAAAGACCACACGGGAAGAGGCTTGCCTTTTAAATCGGAAATGTTCTGGTTGAAATGTAAAAAAAGGAAAAAGGAAAAAGAAAAAAAGAAGAGAGAAAAGAACCAAGGAAAACCAAACAAATAAAGAGAGAACCCCCCCCAAAATGAGACGCCTTAATCCCTTTTTCTAAAATTCTGGTCTCCAGTTTCCATATGTAATGGCTAATTTGGAGATGGCTTCCACAGTGAACAGGGGAGCAGCAGCAGCATCCTCAACACAATCTCTCATTATCTGGACCTAGACAGTTAGAGACTGTAAGAGCAGAGATGCAACCTTCAGTCTTCTTGCTTAGCTCTGCAGCCTGCGCCATGAAAATCCTTTTCCTTCCCAGTTATCTTCCTTGGGGTTTGATTTTTTTTTTTCCCGGCAGCACTTTTTCTTGCTTGCTTCTCCTTCCTTTTGCTCGCTCCTACCACCAAGCCAGAGTGCCCAGTATACTGTAAGCCCTTGATTTCAGCTGAACAGGTGCCGAGGTCTTGCCTCCCATGGCTTTTCGCACAGCCGCGGCGCTCGCTCCCGGCGGAGGTGGGCGAGGAGAGAGGGGGGCTCTTGGAAGGGGGGATTGGGAAGGGGGAGGAGGGGGACAGGCTCGGCGCCCCTCCCGGGCGGGGGTCGCGAAGCGGAGCCCGGCTGTGGCACCCCCTGCCCCGCGGCGGCCCCCGGCGACTCCCGGGCCCCGCTACTGCATCAAGCCGGCGGCGGCGTTGGCGGCGCGGCGCTGGACGGCTCCTCCGCGGCAGCGGTGGCGGCGGCGGCGGCGGTGTTGGTGTCGGCGCTGGCCGGCGGTACTGCAGG
>JAYDZK010000056.1:49924750-50014671 GCA_034509185.1 Euphonia xanthogaster | reverse complement strand
CTTCCATCCCTTCCATCCCTTCCATCCCTTCCATCCCTTCCATCCTTCCATCCTTCCATCCTTTCCATCCCTTCCATCCTTCCATCCTTCCATCCTTCCATCCTTCCATCCTTCCATCCTTCCTTTTTAGTGCCACGTGTCTCTGAGAACAGTCATCTCCCCCAAGCCAGCACTGCTGTATTAAAAACATGCTGGAATAGGAAACTTGATCTGGACCAGGTTTCCTAAAATAATATCTGATCAAAAACTAATAAAAGAGCTGACAGGAAATTGTGCCTCCATAAGGTTGGCTGTTTAAGAGTAGAAGTGGAAATGAAACAAATGGGTTCCAAGGAGGAGCTGAGGATCATAATCCACACATGTCACAGACAGAGCTGAAAATTGATTTTCTCTTGGAATTAGGAGCATCATTCATGAACCCCTTTTTAATACAGCCCCATCAAAAAAGCAGTCTCTGTTTTAAAGCCTGTGCAGTGAATGAGAGCATCAGAAGAAGGAATATGCAGAACCAGGAGATAATGTTGGACAGTGTGAAAAGTAGAAGTCTCAGCATGCTAACAGCCTAGCCATTGTTTAGGGCTTTGTAAGTTTTTTGGCATCAAGAACAAGTAAAGATGGATTTCAAGGAGTATAATGAGGTAATTTCTATATCTGTAATAGCTGGATATTAAATTACATTTATATATCTCTTGCACATTTATTTTCTCTATTGCAACTCTCATAAACATAGAAGCCGTCCTTGAAAAGCTTCCCTGATTTATTTCCAGGGTGAGTCTCTATCTTATCACAGAAACTCTCAAATTCCTTGCAGTAAGTTATGGGATGATCATAACATCAGTCTGCAGCTCAGAATTCCAGTGCAGCAGCTGCCAGGCAGGTCCCAGCCACCTTCCCTTTTCTGGGGTGCAGGTGGGCTGAGCCTCTCTGTCATTTAGGGGAGACAAGGTCCTCAAAGATGCTTTTTCTCTTGTTGCATGGGTAAATCTAAGTCCCTGCAAGTAATTTTTGATCATGGTGAATGGTGATAATCCTCTCTTAGCAAACAAGCACCTATTCAGGAATTACAGTAGGAGATAATAATAGGAAATGGATGGAGTACTATGCAGTTGGATTTTAAAAAGGCATCTCCACTCAATTCTTATTAAAATTGGTGAGAGCTGTAATGTTTATTAATTAGACCTTTGTAAAATGTAAGTATGTGGGTAGAATATTTTAGTCTTGGCATTATTTATAACCCGGTTTCACAATGACAGGTTTATTGGGGGTTTTAATGCACGTTTGGATAATTGTTGAGGTTTTTTACTACAGGGTGGTCATCAGCACAATCTCACAGGCTTGAAAGCAGCAGATCTGCTGGCAGTTGTGCTGTCTATTATAAATTCACTCTGCAGGGTCAACCTGTAGCTTTAATGCAACAGGAAGGATATAAAAGAAGTGCATATTTGTGTCACAGCCACAGGTGGTAGAACACAGCACGATTTGTACACTTGAAGAGCTGTCCCATGTGCAAGAGGGAATTGCTGCAGTTTTAGGGAAGCATCCCAAATTCCATTTATGAAATTTCTGTGTAATCTTAAGTGACTAATACAGCCAAAATTAAAAGGATATATACACATATATTACACACACACACATATGTATATAATTTCTGAAATGTTCAGATTTTAAGGCATCTCAGTATCTGAGGGGCTGCAGTGCCTCTTTGCAGCAGGGTGAGGGCCTCAGCTCTGTGTGTCTGGGTGTTCACAGATCTGAGACTCTGCTGGCTGCTTTTGCTGCTATTTTCTTCTAAATAAGTAGAAAAGTAGAAAATGAAGTAGAAAAATATTAGGCTGTGTTAAAACTCTAAGCAAAGTCCTAGCAAATGCAGTTGGGGTTTCCCTGGGAAAGTGGTGGGTGATGTCTGTGTGTAACTACAGCTGGAATCTGCAGCAGGAGATCATCACTGGCATAATATTTTGTCTGTGTGTCTTTTTCTTTCTTTAAAGCTAGTGCTCAAATACTTGAAACATCAAAGTCTTCCCTTCTACACATTATTCATTCCGGCAAATGTCTCGTATCATGCAGTAGGATGATCAGAAAGGTATGTCTCTTTAGAAATGGTAAATCAATCTTGTCCTTTTGGAAAAGTGGTTGGGAATGATTTTATGGTTATTAACTCGAATTCAATATTTTTTTTTCAACCTAGGCTTTTTAAAATTCAAAAAACTTCCAAGAAACTTTTTAATCAGCCTCTTCTTGCCTTTTCTCAAAAGTAAAATCTTACTTTTTTTGTTTCGTCAGCCAGTTCCTTCATCTCATTTAAAATGAAACTCAACATAAAACCCCTCACAGAAAATTGCACCTCACTGGTTGTCTGAGCACGTACCCACCACACCTGGGACTGAAGGTGTGGTGCCTCCAAGGGCTCTGCTGTAGGGATGGCACTTCCATATGGTCTCTTTTAATACATTTTCCTGAGCACTTTTTGGGAAAACTCAACTTGAGAACTGTCCAGATGATGGAGGGTATGTTGATCATATTCAAATGCTGTACAATCTACAGATTTCAGTAGCTGGATAAAAAAAAAAAAAAAGTGTATTGGTTGAGTTTTGTAGCTCCCAATGAACTGGGTCAGATTGACTTGGAGCCTGTTGCCTTGAGGAGCTGCATGATAGGCTCTGTACATCATGGCTGTAAGACTGATGTTTTGCTAAAGTTCTTTTCAAAATATTTTAGTTCCCTGTTGTTTTAAGTGAAATTTTCTGTCTGGTAGCTCAGTAGCTAAGTAGAACAGGATTTTAAATGCAGAAGCAGCTGAAGTTCTCCTCTGTATCAACATCCTCATGCCAAGATGGAGCATTCTGCAGTAACCAAGAGTTAACAGAAGCAAATGTAAATGTTGGAAGGCCAACGTTGCACAAGACCAAGCACAGCTTCAGGAAGAGCCTCAGACCACAGCAAGGTTTGGTTTTACATGCTGCTGTTACCATTGCAGCCTCAGCTGTTTGACAGCCCAGTAGCAGCTCAGAAGTGCCCCAAGGCAATAACCATCTTGGCTGCTTTCAGGGAGATGCTTGTGGCAGATGGATATTTCAGAGTGCTGCCTGGCTTCTCAGAGTCTCTACCTCTGGCTGTTTGACACCACCTTTATCTGCAGCCAGCTGTCCTTCATCCAGGTGTTCCCTTTGGCTGGGCTCAGGGGGAGCACAGGGATGTGGAGTGTGTTCACCTGAGGGCTGCCATTTGAATGCACAGGGTCTTGGTGTGCCTTTACAGCATCTTCCGGGTCCACCTTCAATGATGAATGGAAATAGGAACCCTGTGGAGATGAATAGGAGTGAAAATCAGTGAGGGAGAGAGAGAGAAACTGGATTTGTGGTTTGGAATGCAATCCCAGCATTGCCTCTGGCTTGATCCATTGATTGGGAGCAGCTACCAATGCCTTCCCATGATCTCCCTTTGCAGGATGGATCAGCAATCAGAGCTGATTCCTATGGGTTCAGCTAAAGCATTTTCACTGAAATCCAGCTGTTATATATATATATTGATTTTTATCAAATTTTCTTTTGGCAACATAAGTCATTTCTGGGGGAATTAAAATTGGAACTTGACCCTTTTGGGCAGGAAACAGCAGCTTCAGCTCAAGCGCTGTTAGTATAAAAATATTACAGTGCCTTCCAAGGAAAAAATAAAATATATCATTTGATCATTAAATTTGTCCAGAAACACTTCTGCTGTCCTTCAGTCAGCTCTGGTATCTCTTTTGCAACTTGTTTTGAGTTGTCTGAAGGAACAGCGAGCTACACGAGCTAGCTATTATTTGAGTGATATTGGGTGAGGTTTCAGCCATGTGAACACAGTCTGTGGTGTGTACAGAAGAATATGAGAATATTTTAAGCTGACCATTTAAGAAATTAACTTAGGTAAAAAGTGGTTTCCTTCAGCTAAGCCAGTCATGGATGAAATCATGTCTGTGAAAGCCAGTTTAAAATGGCAGTGGTGCAAAAAATCCTCATCAAAACTTGGTAAATTCTCTGAGAATGTTGAAGGTGTTTTACAAGCCTTGGGACAAACTATAAATTTGTGTCAGAATCTAATCTGAATTATTGTGGCCAGCTTGTGGAGTTTATAATGGAAATAGGGATGTAACAGATTCTTAACCATATCAAGACCAGCAGGTGTTGCTATAATATATTAAATGCTGTGGAGCCATCAAATAAGCTGCACTTGAGCATAAGTTCAATATTTTCTTAAATCAAATTGTTATATGCTAGGAAAATGTAATGCTGTGAGTGATTTGCAATAAGAGTACTACTGAAATAATCAAAGCACTGGAAAATTTCAGATTCTGAGCTGCTTCTGCTGAGTGATTAAGAGAGTTTTGCTACAGCTTGAGTGAAAGATCTCATCCTGCACCTAGGCATTATTTGTGTTTAAGAATCCAGTAATGTAGGAAATAACAAAATCCTGTACATATTTCCATACTTGGAAGAGATGACACTGCAGAAACTTGTGGCATCTTCTTTGAGGGATAAGATTAGATCATAGTGAAACTCCAGTTTAGTTTTTTTCTGCTCAACACAGGTCTCACTGTCGATCCTCAAAAGACCAGGGGAGAAGAGAATTCCTCTAGGAGAGAAACACATCTTCTCAAAGAAACTGCACCCTCAGGGGCCTTGCAGAAGGTAAGCAGCAGGAGGGTCAGAAGCAGGACCAGCCCTGGAGAATTTGTATCTCAGGAAACCCTGAGCAGGACTTGCCAAGTTTCAGTGAACTCAGGGAGGTTGTAACCTTTGCTAGATTTTGAGTTGGCAGGTCCTGAAACCAAGAAGGAAGGATGAAAGGAGAAAAATCCCCAGCACCAGGATATATGCTATGGTATGCAACCCTCTAATTGAGATGGGTATATCTTTTTGTCTAAAAGGAGGATTGCTGTCAACATGAATGGAGAAGCTGTTGAAAGTGCGTACTTAATGCCTGTAGGTATTGAGATTAAAGAGTTAATGGTTTTGACCTGAGAGATTATCAATTTAGACTAGACATAAAGAATAAATATTTTCTGATGAGGGTGGTAAAATGCTGTCATAAGTTGTCCAGAGAGGTGGTGGATGCCCCATCCCTGGAAACATTTGAGGTCAGCTCGGACAGGGCTCTGAGCAACCTGATCTAGTTGAAGATGGCCCCACTCATTGCAGGGGGCTTGGAGCAGATGGGCTTTTAAACATTTTTGCTAACCTGGACTAGTTTATGAGTCTATATTTCTACGGATGCTTGGCAAGAACTTCTCTTGCCTGTGCATGTGGTCCCAACCATGTCATTTCCATGTAGGATCCCAAGCCAGTGCCGTCCTCGGGCTGCTGGGAAACGCACGGAGCAGAGTGCGTTACCGGCTCTCCTTCTTGCTGGGGAGCGTGCGAACTTGTTTCATCTCTTCTCCACCGCTGAGCCGGGTGGGGCATCACCTCCCCTCCGGGGCTGCACCGCAGCCAAGGACACTTTGGTCCTGCCGCCCTGGGGAGCCGCCCGTGGGTATGACCAGCGCTCTCCAGGTGGGCAGCGGCGATAAGATGGCCCCTGGCGCGTTCGGCGGGGCCGCGGGGCAGGGCGCGGAGCGGGGCGGGCGCGGCTCCGCCGTGTGCATGTAGATGAGATCCCCCGGAGCACGTCACTCCGCACCGGCGCTCTGCGTTTGGGGCGGCGGACAGCGAGCGAGGGCGGGCGAGCGGGAGCCGCCGGAGGAGCAGCAGGAGGAGGAGGAGGAGGAGGAGGCTCGGCGGAGCAGCAGCGCTCGGCCCCGCTCCATGCCGCCCTGCCCGCCGCGGCGCGGGCCCCGCGGGGCGACGGCGGGCGCGGGGCGGGGAGCGGCGCGGCGGTGCTGAAGGACAGCTCCCTGCCCGCGCCGCCCGCCCTGCCCGCGCCGCCCGCGCCCCAGCATCCGCGGGCGGCAGCCTCCCTCCTCCTCCGCCCCGCTCGCTCTGCGCCGGCAGGAACAGGCAGCAGGCAGGCAGCGAGGGGCGGGGGGGGCAGCCTGCCCCCGCCCTGCGCCTCGCCCGCCGCTGCCGGCTCCGGCAAGGGTCGCTTCCCCGCGGCCGCCGCGGAGCCCAGGGGAAGACAGCCCTGGGTCTCTCCCTCGCTTATCGCCTTTCCCCCCCCACCGCCGTCCCCCAGCTCAGCCTCCTTCGCATCCCCAGCGTAGGTACCCGGAGCTGCGAGTGCGACCCGCACACGGCAGTTAGATCCTCACAAAACTTCAGTCAGCCGTTTCTCTCCCCAGGCGGCAGGTGAAATGTAACATGGAAGGGTAATTTTAAAATAAGCATGCATTTCTGCTCTTATTGCTGTTGTTATGATTTTTAAGTGCTTGCTCTTCACTCTTCTCGGGTTTGCTGCAAGTTGCATATATCTTGGTGTTGCTCGCTTTCCGTCCCTCTGCCTCCCCCTGACCAGCGTTGTGTGGATCCCCGTGTTCTTACTTTGTCTTTGGGGATTTCACTGAAATCCCAATGCCTGCTCCAAGAAGCAGACATTTTGGAAAGATTCTTCATGAGAAAGGACGATTTATGATAATTAGTATAATTTTGTTAAGGAAAGACACCCCAAAATTGAATACCTCCACCCCCCCAACCCTGGGAAAGCAATCCACCTTTCACATCCTCATTTTACACAGAAAGACGCATGAGCTGAATGGATGCAGACTGAAATCTATCGCTGCTTAAGTTTCCTGTGTCAGCCACAACCTGATAGTACAGGGAACACATACAAAATTGTGCAATACTGACATCGAAGTATGTCATAATCCTCTCTCTCTTCCTCAGCAGTATCATTACACCAGGTTAATTACCTTAGTCACCTCCTGGTTCTATACATGTAGCTGCTCATTAATGCAACGATCATGAAGAAAAGAAATAATCTAATTCTTGATGCTACCGATTTTGTTTCTCTCTGATCAGATTCATTGTTCAGTGAAAAATTAGACCAGAAGATCTGCTTTAGGTTCACTGCTGCTCTATGCGGGGGAGCAGCACTGGGGGAAGGGGGTACTGGGAAGCGGAACCAGTTGGAGAGCTTCAGCCACACTGCAATTTTGTAACTCCAGTTACCTCTTCTCCCCGCTCCCTCTCTGGGTGCAAACTGGGACTACCCTTCCAGGGCAATCTGTCCCAGGACTCATGGACACGAAGGGCTCTATAGCAAGCAGTCAGGGGGCTGCTGGCTGCCCTAGAGACCCTGGGTCATTTCCCCCCTTTGGAGGGCACAATCCAGGCTGCCCTCACAGCTGAGACTGAGGTAGAGGTGTTCACCAGCAAGCACTCATGGTGTCCAGCATCAGGCATATGCAAATCACCACCAGCAGGCAGAAGAGGCCCCAGAGAAAGCAGAAAAAGGGAGAGGTCATAGAAGAGAGCACAGGTTGAGATCACTGAAATATTCTTTGTATCTAGAATGTAGTACCTAGTTCATCTGGAGAAATCCTAGCCTTGCCCTCTGCCATTGGAGCTGGGGAGGCTCTTTCTGTACCCTGGAGCTACTGAACAGCTGGGGATGAACAAGGGGGCAGGTGCATATTGTACTCTGCATTTTTACTACTCTGAGTACAGCCTGCTGCAAGAATGTGGAGGATGGTAGCTTGTGGTCAGGCTCTCTGAACTGTTGTCCTTGGTGCAAAGGAATTTGAGAGGCAGAGGGATGTAGAGAGCACCCCTAAGCCAGTGGGAAATTATGGCTTTATAAGGGATGGCCTGTGTTGAGGAGGCTCCATGAGGCTCTTAGCTTGGAAAGCTAGGGAAGATCACTCAAGACCTCTCCTCCCCTTATATATCTCCTGAAAGAAGGAACAGGCCTTGAAGAGGAAGGCATAAGGGAAGAACAAATAATTCTTGGGGCTCTGAGCATTTTGGTTTTGTGTTAGTGGTTGCTCCTTTCCAACCCCACCCCAAAATTCAAATCTTCTCATTCTTCAAAGAAAGATAGAAAGCCTGGGCCAGGAGTCTGAAAGATTCTGAAGAAGAAAAAACTTCTTTTGGCTATTCTTGCACTTAAATCCATCAGACACAAACAGTTCATGTGTGGACAAGAAAACCACTCTGGAAAGCTGGACCTCATACTTCCAAGGAAGGCTGGCTCCTCAGTTACTCTGTACTCTCAAATAGTGTATTACAGCAACAAGAGAAGTCCATGTTCTCTCCAAAGAAATTGCCAGTGTAAGAAGGCCACGTTTGCCAGGTGGCAATTTCTATAATCTCTGGCTAACAAAAGTCAGACCTATGAGAGCTCAGTGCATCTCAATATCAGAGCTAAACATGGCTTCCTGCCTCACACTTCCCAATTTCCAGAAATAATTCTATTTCTGCTACCCTACTTATATACTCTTAGACCATTCACAATAATCCCTCTACAGTTCTAAATGCCACAGGAGAAGAACAAAGGCAATGCAAATGCCAGACTGTCCTGTGTGACTGCTTGTGCTGTGGTTAGATGCTGTGCTGAGATTTTGTCTTTCCTACAAGGAATCATTAAAAATTATAATACAAAACAAGAATACAGAATAAAACCACTGTGGCAGATTTTTACAACAGTCGCATCTTCTGAATAGTGCAACACAGAATGACATCTATAGAAGAGTAAGGAGAGAGAAATTAATAGTCTGGAGGAAATAGAGAGATTTTAAATTACATTTTAAATTACTTGAAATGAGAAGCTGATGAGACAGGGAGCCACAGGAAGCCTGCTTCCAATGGCAAACCAAGAGCGCTGCTATTTGTGGAGAGAAAGGGCAGTGCTGTAGGAAAAAAAGGGGCAAAAGAAAGATGCAGGAAGCGAGATGAAGGGCACAAAGTTGGAAGCAACTCCATGGGATGGTAATGAGACTGAATAGTGTTTGTGGATTGAGTACTGCAGTGGAGCTCTTTTTCACATAGGATAAAATCAAATAGCAGTAGTGTATAAAAATTGGATCTAGGAATCTTCATCCTGGGGAGGCCAGCTGAGAAGGAGCTGTTGTAATGAGCTGTAAAAGAGATAGAGTTGGTGCAGCTGCATTTGCAGGCAGAGCAGAGGTGTTAATAGGGAAATGCACCAGCAGAGGAGATGTCAGAAAAAACAAACTGGGGTTAGGGTGATGATCACAGACATAGAAGCCAATGAGGCCGAGAAAAGAGAAATGAGATATGGTATATAAAGAGAATTAAAATGTCAGATATCTTACTGGAGAAGAAAAAAGTCACACATCTGTATCATTAGAAAAGCAGATGGAGTGATCAAAGCAGTCATCACTGACATCCAAAGCAGAGGGTCCCAAAGCACTTAAACATTTTTTGCATCATATATGCATACTGGTGGTTTTCTTAGACCAACAAACTAGAAAGCCATGGAAAGAAGATTTGTGGGTTTTGCCAGAGACTTGCAGGTGAAGGAGCTAGAGATGGAGATGATAGACATAGGGAGATAAATGCAGGTGGAAAAAGCCTCCCCGGGCCTCTCTTTTTATCTTCAGGTTCATGTAACTTGAAGATCAACAACACAGTTTAAACATCAGACAATCAATACTACAGCAAAGTCATCTCTAGTGTAACCCTGTGACCAGAAATTAAAGAAGGGAGATACAGGATATGGACATCTATCAATTAAAATGAGCAGATTTCCATGCAAAATGGGTGCGTGTTCTGCCCTGGGAGTGCCTAAAAAAACTCTTGTGATAGACAGGAGTGGACTCTGGCAGGCACCAAGCATGAGATTCTAATGCTGCTGTACAGAAGTCCCTCAGTTTCTCACTTATGTCCTCTTCCAAGCTAAATCTTGCACAAATGGTTCATTTAGCCTCACAACACTCCTACAAAATAACATGTTCATTAGTTTGCAGAGGCACTGAAAAATCCAGAACGTGTTCATAAAGCACACCAAAGTGGAAGTGTTTGTGCTGATTTTAGTGGGATCTGGGTGCTGTTATGAATGAATTGGGTACCCACGGGTACCCAAGATAAGTGTTTCAGATTGAGTCTTGAAGCTACAACTCCTGTGCTTTCCATGTGAGACCCCTTTTTCCCTTTTTCTTACACACCTTTTCTTTCATTGAGTGGTATACTTGAAGATGGTTGGGAAACAATAAGTGTCCTCTCATGAGCCCTGAGGGTTGATTTCTGAAAAAAAGGAATGCCTTTCTTCTCTACTCAGAAGAGATAGTTGCAGAAGACTGAGATACCAGGATGAATTTTCCGCCATGATGAGTTGCTGCAATGTGAACTGTTTTGCCTCCATTTCTCTTTCCATGCTATGCTAAGGTTTGTATGTACAGCAGCCTCCTAATCAATAGAAATAGAAAAAAATCAATACCTGCAACCCATTAGCTCTAGCAGAGGGCTAGAGCTAACAAGTCATTCTAGCTGGAATTCTAGTATTTGGTAAAGCACTCTCAGTGAGCATATATGCATATGTATATATATATATATACACACACACACACACAAGCCAAATATGACTAGCAGAGAATATAAGTTGTGAGAACATTCCCCCTCCCACCCGCCCGTCTATCCCTATGTATTTACATAAGTATGCTAAACTAAAGACACTCTTCCCCCACTCAGATGCTGTGCCTCATACTTATCCTCTCCAGAACACACATTTTTCTACACTTAATCTATAATCCCAGCTACCTTCATGTTGGACTATCTTGAGTATAAATAAATACATGCCTCTGCGCTCCCTTACCCCTGCATGAAACATATACCATAGAAATCCAGCCTGAGACCCACTTATTCACAAGCATACAACCATTCTTTCACCTTTGCTGTACCCCTAGATCCTTCATGGAAATTCCCTTTTTAGTTCACATTCATATCCAAAGCCAGACACAGACAGTTTCCACTGACATCAACATACATCCAACCCTCAAAGCATATTCCAGGCAACAAAAAGTTGGCAAAAACTTTTTGGCACAGGTTTTGTAATCAGAATCTGCTCTAGGATCTAAGGCACAGGGAAGATTCTCCAAACAGATCAGAGAGGCAATGGCTCTCACTGCCCTTTGTGCCTGAAATATGAGCACCAATAACTATGTTACCCCCACTAAAGCCTTTGTCCATTTATCCACTGACTGTAACTAGATTAGACCATCACTCCTGATTTGTCTGTCATGGAATGGGTGGTTTCTCTTGGTCAGCTTCAGAAAGTCCAAATTAAAAGCAGTCATCATTTATTGACAAACAGTTTTATGAAATTCCCCTGAGGAAATATACATGGGCTGTGGTTTGGTTCTTAAAGAAAAAACAAACAAACCATGTTTCCATGTAAACACAGTAATCAGAGAATAAGTCTAAAAAGAGAAAGGCCTTACTTTTTTCTAAAGGCTTTCAGAATCTTCTTGGAAGCATCAGTGCAATGGTAAATGCTGAGGAAAAGGTGAGGCATACAGTGAGGATGGTTTGTGTTGACACTGATCGATATCCTGTGATATGAGTCTTCCTTTCAGTGTAAAGGGCACAGATGGGGACAGACAAGAGGATCTTGTGCAGCCACATCTATTCAGCATCACCATTTAAAGCCACAATCTGGCCCTAATATGAGCTTTTGCCATCTAGACCTCTGCAGCCACAGAGGTATCACTGGGGCTTCCTCTATGGACAGACTTGGTCTCCTAGGTCTGGTGGTACTGACACAGACAGTACTACAAGACGGCTATGCAAACTTTCATCTTTAGGATACCCTAAGCTTTTCTTCTGTCAGATAGTTTAGGGTATTGGGGCAGGAATATTGGTCATTTAGCTTCTCTGATGCTCAGTTAGTATATCAGGGTTAAAAGGATTCTTGAAGGAACATCCCAAGAAAAGGAAGAGAAATGGTTAGTGTCTAGGATAGGCTATTTAATCCCTCTGAATTTTCAGAGGGATGTTGAGGACTTCAGTGAGTTGGCATTCTAAGAGAATTCAGAATCAGCATCTCCCACTGATGCCAGAAACAGGCTACCAATTTTAATGTGAGAAGGATTTACTTCTGTAGTCCCACATAATCAGGGAGACATCGCATGAGGTATAAAAGTACCTAAGACAGTGTTTCCAAGCAAGTCAGCTGATACAGCATGACCACAGAGCTCTTGTATTGTATGAATTCCTAGGATTTGTCTTCACATAACCATTGTAATGGTTTAGGATCCCTCAAGTGAATTCCTATAGAGGAAGTAGGTTAAAGACATCAGATTAAGTCAGTCAGATGCTAGACTGGAGCATTATGGTGATGCATAGAAGAGTATTCCATGGATAGAAATTGTCAAGAGGTGGTACTCTCTGCCTTGGGAATAAAGGCCTACTTTAAAAAAGGAAGAAAAACACATAAGTCTATTTAGACTTCTAACTCCATGTTTAGACAGTGAGGAACTGTCCTGATTTTCAGTTGTGCTAAGGAGTCAGCATCTCATGTCGAATTTAGAGGGGCTCCAAACACCTCTGAAAATCCAGATTTTGGTTTTGATGTTTTAATGTCATTTAACATAATACCTTTGATCTCATGAACCAACAAATTTCTTACTAGAAATTAAATCAAAAATTCCAAAGCCAAATAGTGGGTTCATCAGTATTTGATACTTTCAGTCATTCACTGCAGCTACTGACCACTTTTGAAAATTTCTGGGAAACATCAGAAAGCAGCATTTATTTATATGGTGGCAAATCATGGGAAGTGAGAAGCCTACTGCAGAGCAAAACAATTCCCAGCAGTGCACTTGGTTCATACAGCTCCACCAGACCAGACTCAAGGCCTTTATGATGCCTCGCTTCCACTATGTGGGTCTCTGGCAGCTGACCCCAGCAGAGGCTGACCAAGCACTCCAGCCCATCCTCCAAGAGTGTAGAATTATGGCTTTCCTTTGTGCTTCTCTAATTTATTTGCTCAGTTGTCGAGCTCTTTAACACAGTGAGCTAGTCTGGCAGAGGACACAGGGAAGCATCTTTCAGCCATGCTCAGCAGTCCATAGCAGAAACATGGAACATACACAGGAGCAGGCAGCTCAGAGCAGGCTGTTTTTCCCTGGGTTACAGGGGCGGCTGGGAGATGAGCAATCCCCTACGCAGAGCTGGTCCTCCTCCCATGCTCATTCTCTGACAGGATCCTTTTCCTGTGTCTGTTAGATAAAACTATTCATTTGCCATCTTTCCACCAGCCAGTCTGAAATGACAAAACACTTCTCTATTTCACAGACCATTGGGACTCTTCACTGCAACTGACCTATATTGGTTATAAGCTTCATTTGTTCTGACCTGCACTCCTCTCTCTTCTCCCACATGGAGCACATGCACTGCTCCTCCCCCTCAAACAAACACCTTTACACATCCAAGGACATTGTAAAAATAAAATTATCACAACCTGGCCCTCTGGGAACCTCGGTTTTAGAGTTTGTCCCACTCTGATGTCAACAGAATTCACCACCCAGTTCAAGAGAGACAGACAGTGAGTGAGAGAAAGCAGGCAGACAGGCACAGACAGAAGGAGATGGAGGAACTGGGGAGAGAGAAAAGGAGCAGAAGGAAAGAAACGGGGCTCCTAGTCTAGAACACAATGGAGAAAGGGGGATGGGGTTATAGGGACAATAAAAAACTTAAAAATTGAAGGAAGAGAGAAAGAAGTAGATGAAAAAAAAACAGGAAAGTACAGAAGAGAAAAGAAATGGTCAAAGGGAAGAGGGGGATGTCAAGTCAGGCAGCAAAGCAAACTGATGTCTGTGAAACAAGGCAGAAGAAATAAGAACATGCTTGTAAATATGGGCACTACTTTTTCATGTCTCCTTTTCTATTATGAGTACACTGTGAGGAAAAGGGCAAGAGGAAAGGGAAAGGAGGATAAATAAATGAACTGCTATCTTAAACAGCTTCTAATAGTCAAGCAGATATGCTTGAAAAAGGCAGTCCACAGGCTGCAAACGCTGAGGTACAAATTGCAGTTCAGCAGGTAGGAAACTGTCTGCAGCAGCATAGTGGTGTTTACTTTCCTGGGTCCACTGGGTCTCTCTTTGCACTGGCAGTGAGCCCTGAACGCATAAAAATGCTTCTGTTTAGTACTGGGGAATTGTGCTCGGATGGCTGCCCTGCCACCTCTTTCAGGTTCCAATAAGAAAACCTCAGCCCCAAACATAGGAATGCAGTTGATCTCCCTTCTTTTCATACAGATCCCTTCCTCCTCACTCCCTGATGCTAGCTCGTTTGCATTCCAAGGGTTCATCTCTATCTAGCATTCTTTTTTCTGTTGCTCTGCTTTCACTCTCCTCTTTCCTGATGGCTCCCCTTCCTCACTCCCATTCACTCAGCTCACCCTTACACAGGCCTGTAGAAACACACATACACACACACACACACACAGACACACATACACAATTTATCTTCACCTCTGTAGTTATCCACTTATCTATGAGTGTAGTACCTGGCTGGCACACATCTCTCTCTCACAGACAATCCATTGATTTCTACACCACAACCCTGCCAAATCTGCCTGTCTTTCCTTCCTTCACAGCCTTTCTCTTGCTGCCTCCCAGCCACTCGGTTTCTTTGTCTTTTTCTGTACAGTTCTGTATGTTTTTCCCTCTCTTCAATCCATTCTTCCTTCTCTCCAACTCTGCCCATCTGTATGTCTGTCCCTCCTTCCCACAGTTCTCTCCAGCTGATACACATGTACCCCAGTGTCTCTCTCCCTTTCGCCCCCTGCCACATTTAATTTCTTTGTGTCTCCTACACACCCAGGCCCACACTTGCTCTCTCCCATACTGAGAGGAGGCAGCAGCAAAGAATTTGCTGCTGACCGCTGCATTGCTAGGAGGCAAACACATGGCTGGCCTTGTGCAGGCCAGTTTCTGCCTGAGTGCCTCAAGTCACATATCCCCAGCATCATCTCCAGCACTGGGAAAACAGATGGTAAAATAAATGAGCGCAGTCTGATAAAAGGAGGAAAGGATGCCTGCCTCGGATGCTCCTCACCTACACAGAGATACACATCCGACATGGGCACAGCCCTCTCACTCCTATACCAGTCCAGCTTTGTGCCAGAACTAGCCAGCTGAACAGGGCACAAGCACCAGATGGAGAGGGGTAGGAGAGGGTGGTAGTAGATAGAATGGCCAGTGGCTATTTTTCTGACCACAGCTTCTAGTCCTGGAAAGCAAAGTACATGGGAGGAAATAAGCAGTCTTAAGGTCACAGGAAGGGCTGATATCACGGGAGGGGTAGCAGAATTGTGGGGACATATAAGACCTCCACATGCAGAGACAGGAGGAAAAACGTAAGAGGCATGGACAGGGAAAGGAATCGGGTATCAAAACAGCTGTGGACCAAGATGGCATTCAGGGATCACTTTTATCTCAGTGAAGAGGGAAAGCCAACATACTGGCAATCTTAGCTGTGAGGGTCATCAAGAGCAACGACATACTCTGCTGAAGGGAAATAGCTCCATATCTCAAAAGGGACAGAAACCAGAGAGCAAGGTTTGCATTACTCTGCTTTTGCTCATACCAGAACCATCCTCCTGGTCTTATCCAGTTCCATGATACTGTCCAAGAATGCTCCTTTACCTCCTCTACTACCTCCCCAGATCTACCATCCAGCAACTTGCAGCATCCCTTCCTCTGCATTTACCTGTTAGAAGAAACTTATACTTGTTACCCTTTCCAAACCCAGCAGAATTCCTTCCTAACATTTTCACATTCATTGCAGCCTCTCATCGCTGACAACAGCACTGAAAAGCATTATCTTAACCCCGCAAGACATCTTTCCTTGATACTCTGTTCTGCTGTGCCTACAAGCTGATTTTATGCTTGATGCTTCAACTGTAACCTGAATCTCAACACTTCCAGTTTTACAGTCCTCAAACTGAAGCCACCCAACATCATAGAAATAAAGTCCTAGAATTGGCCCACAATGCCCACACATAACTGTTAGACTAAGAGAGAGCAATGCTTCATAGGAATCAATTAGCAAAAGCAGAGAAGGGAAACCAACACAGAAAATATTCCTTCCATCCCTTCTGCTGTATGAACTGATTGTGAAGTTTCTGTTGTGACATATCAATGCTCAAGTCATAGTGGGCATTTCTGCCTGGTCAGGTGGACGTGCAGGTTCTCTTTCCATTTCCTGAACGTATTCATGATGCAATATCAGTGCTAAGATGCCCAACGTCTGGGAAGAATGATGCGCAGAACTCCATGATATCAGAAGGCTAATGAATTACTTTATTATACTATATTATACTATAACTATATTACAAAGAATACTAAAGAATAATAAAAAAAACTCGTGACTGTCTCCCGACAGTCAGGACACAGCTTTTTGTGATTGGCCAAGGAAACAAAACAATCATCAGCAGAATCCAATTACCAAATTCCTTCAGGTAAATAATCTTCCAACACATTCCATATGTGCAAAAACACAGGAGCAGCAAATGAGAGAAGAATTGCTTTTTCTTTCTCTGAGGTTCCTTGCTGTGATTCCTGGGAAATATCCCTGGGAAGTTGTGCCTGCTTGCTCTCTATTAAGAGAGCTGCGGCTACAATGCAACATCACAATTAGGCATAAATGTATGTGTTGTTGCCTGCTTTCCTCCTCTCCACCCGCCCCCGCCCTGCCAAGAAAAAACAAAAAGGTTTAAGCACAAAAGTCATAATAATTTTTGGCAAAGGAAAATAGAGATAGCGGATATAGCACTGGAATTAATTTGTGTTTTGAATGCGTTTATGAAGATGTGTAGGTACCAATTGTAGACATCTACTTCCCTTCACTCAGAAATTCCCTTAGAAGAGCTGTACTCAAATATGAATTTCCAACATCTCTTCACACTCTTCCACCCTGAGAGTCTGATAGTGCCCTCAGCATACCTACTTTATTTTTTCTGGTCTCACCTAGGTACGCTGTCTCCAGCCACTGCTGCTCACAGCATCACAGCTTGCTGTGCTTATCTCCCCACACTATTCCTAGGTTTATCATTCTGGATCCTTGCTACTGCCCTTTCAAATACCAGTGTCAACCCTGTCACACAGACTTTACCTCTTCCTGCCTTGTTCCAATGCAGGCCCTACATCTTAAACCTAAACTGATGGCTACCAGTGGCCTTCCTCATCATGGCTCTGAATCCCCCGTCTGCCCTTGGCCCTGAAAATCTCCTTTCAGTTATTTATTCTTATCACTTGCCCTTCCACCTGCAAGGTCACCCAGCTCTACCCTGTATCCTCATTTTCCCTCAGTGGCTCATGCAAAAATTACTTTTCCTCCCACTTTTATTTCCATACAGCATTCTAAGAGATGGGAAAAGCCTCAGGTTTTCCCATCCCTAAATCCCACCCTCCCAATCTGGCTCAGCAAATCCTTTGGGCTCTTCATGAAGAAATACAGACCTACATATTTCCTACATATTCCTGTTCCTCTAGTGCTCCTGCATTTTCCCCTGTCTGGGACACAGAAGTCGATCACTTCTGCCTTTATATCCTTTTCCTCACAGTCCTTAACTGGCAGCCCTCATATTGGCTATTTTTCTAGTACTTGTGCAGAAAGATCACAGACTCCACATATCTCCAATTGATGTATATCTGGCTGGAGGGAAACTCATCAAACTGACCCCATCCCTGACCCCAGCTTGACATGTAGGGTCTGTCACATTTCCCTTTTAAACATTTCCAGATTAAATCTCAGAGACCAGGAAAGGGAGCAATTCTAAGCTTCTCTTGACAAACAACTCTAGGGGAGGAAATACATGAAGCCATTACAGATAAACGAAAGACCTCCAAGGAGTAAAAAAACTCTATCAAAAATTCCCAACAAAACCCCAGTTTAGAAGAACAGCCAGTGTCTGACAAAGTTACACTGCAGCAAGCTCTGAAGAGCCCAGAAGAGGCCAGGACTCCGTTAGTAGTCTCCTGCCAGGAAATTACACCCTAGACTGAGCAACATTCCCATCTCTCAGGTGACTTCAACAGAGTCACAACAGCTAAAGAGCCCTGAAAAGACTCAAGACTGAGTCTAGCTCTCTTCTTCCTCCCTCCCCCAAGCACTGCTGTTCTGGGTCAACAGTGCCAAGGGCAACTGGCACATAAGACATTGTTCTCCAGGCAAAATGACAGCAGGAGGAGGAAATAGGACACAAGAAGTAGAGAGATGATGTGCCCCTAGGCCAAAAGAGATGTTGTGGAGGCCAACATGGCTCTTGAAGTGCTCCTGCTCTAACTCCACCTTTGAGAAGTACCTCAGCCCTAGGTTCCACAGAGTACCATCTGCAAGACGGAAAAATTACTTGTTAAGAGCAAGCAGAGGTGGATATTGTCCACCAAGGAGCAGATACGAAAAGGACTGAGAATGAATGGGGAGAGAGGGGTCCCATCACTCAGGTGTCAATAAGAGGGATGTCTTCCTGCCACTAGCAAATAATCTGACATCATGCTGCTGACTTTGTGTAGGCAGATGAGTCCACAACTGCAAGCAACTGCCACCTGAACATCAGAGATACAGTAATTATTAAAAACAGAGCACAGCCTTGAGTTGCGTAAGGACCCCCACAGATCTGCATAAGCACCAGCAGAAAGTAGTTGCTGCCTCGAGAACAGAAATGCAGTGTTTTCCCTGCTGTCAGCACCTGCGTCAGGCTCCCAGTTTCTCTTGAGATACAGCTCTTAATTGGGATAGATTGTACATTTTCTGCCCAGCTCCCAGTTTAATTGCTAGTTTATGACTTAGCCTGTTTTGTGCTTTCCACGCTACTTCTTTTCTCACTTAATCTAACAGAATTATAGAAAGTATTGCTGGAAGGACCTCAGGAGGCCACACAGTTTATCCTTCTGCCCCAAGGCAGTATTTAATTTTCAACAACATCATGTGTCTTTTGCTATCAGGTCAGATCGGTCCAAGATGTATAGTGGGTAAAGAAATGGAGCTTACCCAGGGGAGTCAATTGGCATAAAAGACTAAATCCAGCTCTTCAAGTCCTCGAAGTTATATCAGAAATAACCCTCATCCAAATGGTGTCATTTATCAGATCAGTCTTTAAAAAGATGTCCTTTCTTAAAGTTTAAAGTCTTTAAAATGAACAAAGAAGAAACTGTTTTGAGAGCCCTATTTCAGTATATTTAATGCTTCATTATGAACAGCAGTGACCACTCCATTGTTAAGACTTAACAGATCTTATCACAGTGTGATCAGCTTTGAAACTCCTATTAATTCCCACAATAAAACCTGATCTTTCTGGAATTTTACATCCTCCGCAGTAGGCTATGTCTGGCAAGACAAAACTAAACCATTAAAGCATCTTTAATATGACAACTTTACACAAATGAATTTCCAGTAAAATTTCAGAATGTCAGACAGCTTCTTAAGGCTTTTTCTTCCAAGACAATTCGACTAAAAATTCCACTTTTGTTTCCTTTTGTCTATTAATCTAAGAAGAAATGTCTTGCAGCCTTGGGAATACATAATGCAGAAATTAGGATAAAAAAAAAAATCAGCTGGTGATGTATCAAGCTAAGTAAAGCAGGGCAGAAGTATAACAGAGATTCTGTGCAGACCCATGAGGACCACAGGAAAGGTAAGATGGAGGGACTCCAGGACGGAAAGAAATGGTTTTGTCTAATCAAACAAGCAAGCAGAAAAAAGGACTACGTATCTATTAAAACCAGTTAAAGGCCTGTTTGTTTCCTTCCCCCTCTTTTGAAATTTCAATTCTGGTTGAGCTGGGTCTTTTCTGTGTTGTAACACTCATGCCGAGCACCTGCAGCACTGCACAGCTGGACAAAGCAGGGGAGCTGTAAGAAGACAACAAGCTTCCTGGTCAGCAGACAGGCCTTCTGTCTTCCTCCCACTGTTCTCCACAGCATCTGTAATTCAGACTGACGCTAAGCCTATAAGCAGCAAACACACATCCTCACTCTACAGATGTGACTGTCAGTTAGTAAACAGGTAGGAGAAACTTAATAATGGCTCAAGACTCATACTCATCCTGCTGGTCCAGCTCACTTACTCACCACCCTGAACTCCTTCACACAGAGACAAAACTATTTCCCACAATCTTCCCATGTTTGGCTCCCATGTTTTCTGCCCCCTCTTCACTCCTAGCCTCTACAACCAAGGTCACAATCAAGCCAGGAAAATAGCAACAACCACCACTTGCATCAGGCTGGTATTATACAGCACATTAGCCAGGAAGGACAATATATTATGCTGTTAAAATAGATTTGAAAGGGTTGAGATTGTTATTGTCAAACACACTATTTTGAAGGACATTAAACTGTGTCCACACTAGTGCTTGAAATAGTCCTGCAAAAAGCAAGTTGGACAACATGCTTTAGACACGACTTCTTTTCTAATTGTGATTGTGGCCTGTGGAAGAGGGAAAGGGGCAGTGGGTGAATCCCTACTGTTAGCTAATTAGATCATACATTTCCTCTCTCAGGCAATACATCTTTCCCTGCATGGGCTGCATTTTTCTTCACTAACTTCTCAAAAGCAGCTTCCCTATAAATCACAAATCACCACTGCAAGCATTCCCTTAATGAGCTCCTCCAGCCTTTGCATTTATTTTACAAAAGAGCATTCACCAATCTTCATCTTACAGGTGCATTTAGACTGTTTATTTGAAGTTATGGGAGGTCCTTCAGGTGCAGAGAGATAGACTCCCTGGTTAAAGGTTGCACAGAATTAATTTTATTACATATTCCCAAGGCATTCTTCCCCCTAGATTCACCATGTCACAGGTGACATACACATTTGGTATGTTGTTTTCAAAATGGAAAAATATGTGTCTTATTTTGTGATCACATTGTCAATAGAACCAGAGGGAAATGAGATACCAAATAAAAATAAACTTTCTTTAGTTCTTTAACTGGATCAGTACAGCATCCAAAATAGCTTTTAGTCTTACTAAATAGAGTAAGAATAAGAGGTGCAGATACCAGCACCTGCAAGTCTATATGGCCTATGTAAACCAGCAGAAAACATCCGCGATTAACAAGACAACCCATGCAAGATACAAATGCCAGTAATGCTAATCCGGTTCAAAAAGAGTGAGTCTTCTAGTTACCCTAAGTTCATAGAGGACTCCTTCCTTCTTTGGAGAAAGCAGGAGCTTTCCCAGCTTGTTATGTTATTTTTGAGTTGGCTTTAAGCAAAAGAACCTCTTGTTTTTACTTCTTATAGACTGAGCTCCTACTCATCCTTTTTAACTGGTATTCATGCTCCCTAGTGAGTTCTCAGCATCGACACACTGTTGCCAGTGAAATAAGGCCAGTGCTTCTCCAAATTCTTGAAGTGCTTCATAAAGTCTGCTACAACATCTGCAGCCATATTTCTTACATTCAATTTAATGTACTTTTCCTAGCACTGGGCATAAAAATGATTATGAACCACACATATAGAAGTCTTGAAACACAGATTCCTGAAAAGACTGCCTGAAAAATCACTCAGTGCTCAGTCTCTATGAAACTCAGCTTCCCTTGCCCAAGGGAGTCTACCATAATCGGGAAGATAATGGTTAAATTTTTGAAACTCTTGGTGTTAGGCTCAGTTACAAGCAGTACCTTACCACAGATGCTTTTGCATAGTGCATTAGCAAAGACTCCACACATTGAACATCAGTACTCCACACAATAGAGCAACTCTCTCTAGGCTTTTACCTCTTCTAATACGAAATTTCTAGCCAGACACAGCTGAGTCAGAGTAATTTAGCCAGGCTGTCTTTCATTTCCTTAGTCCTGTTTCCACTAGCAACATCAGAACTGTGGTCTTTTATCTGAAATTCAATGACAAGCAGAGAGACTTCAATAAGAGGACTCTGATTTTGAGATTGAGAACTGAACCTAAACAGAACGGTATTGCCAAATTCAGCGAACAAAAATGACACAACAACATGCAAGATGATAAAGACATGAAGAAGAAAAAGTAATTTTTTGTAAGTTTTAGAATCTTTAGAATAGAAAAGGTATTCTTGCAATTTCACTCCATTTTGCAGCTAAGCCAATTTGGATGTGCCTGCAGGAAGCCCTTCCTGCACACTTCAAGGGAGGTGGCAGCCTCTGAAGAAGTCCTGTGACCTGGGACCAGCAGAGGGCACTGTGTCACCAAGTGACAGCGGTTGGACGCGACACACCTCCCACCAGGCAGGGACAATAAGCCACGCCGAACGAAAGAAACAGATTCTGGAAATGAGAAACATGCATTAGTCACCAGCATATCAATCCTACAAATGATAAAGGCAACATTGTTAAAATTGGCCTCCAACTCTGGGTGCTCCTGGAAAGACATCAAAATCCATCTCTGCCTCCACACATCTCAGACTCCAGGTGTTGATTTTAAGGCAATAAGCCTCCTCCTGAAAATGCTTTTCAAGGGGTAGGGCCAAATCGGTCCTGCCCTGCAGTATTTGCATCAAGGCTGGCTTAAATCGAAAAACATCCTGTTAGCTTCCTCTCTCCTTTTAAACACCTCTAAATCCCTGCTTGTAGCAGCAGGAAGTCTGTTCAGACAAAAAGATATTAAAGCAAAGAGCTGGCAATTTCCATTCTGTCCTCCCCTTTTACTCTCTGCCTCCTCCAACCTAGCAGACTTTTAATGAGCAGAGAACCAAGTTAGAGGTCATGAAAGGAATGCTGAGGTAGCAGCTTTAAAGAGTCTTTCTACTTGCCTATTTCTAGTTTATTTTGAATTACCAGAGGATGACCATGAAGTAGCAAATAGCTCATATTTTTTCTTCTCTCTGTATTCAGTCCAGCAGGATTCTCAGTACTAGAAGAAGCTTAGAGGATAAATAAATCATACCAATCAGGCTAGTGAGTGAAAAGTTTCCACTTTCTCTTTGTACAGTTGGTGAAATAACTTTGCCAGGATGTGGAAAGGGGCCTCAAAATTTTTCATTTCCTTCTGTAAAGAAATAAGAAAGTTGTCAATTGCAGATGGAATAAGCATTTGACTATTTCTCCTCTGTTTCACCAAAGGATTAAAACTGAGTTAGATGACAAACAAGGTGAAGAGAGTCCCCAGTTACCTTTCTCTGCCTGAAAGAGAAGATAACTTTACAAACACCCCCTTGCACAGATGGTGAAAGGAGCAAATACTCACCACTGACATCTCACAGTATTCCAGGCCATGTTTCTCAGCCCACTCCTGTGCTTGCTCCTGCTCCACAACTCGACGATCAGCTAGGTCTGTTTTATTCCCCACTAAGACACCTACAGAAAAAAAGACATGGAAGGAAAGAAAAAAAAGCAGCTCATCAATGCTGACTTGTAAGCCATAAATACTGGAATATTTGTAGAAGTAACTGAAGAAGTTGTAGGCATGGCAAATAGCCTATAGCTACCTAAAAAAGATTCCAAAAGGGAAACATATTCTAGCCTTTTTGATAAAAGCAAAAGAGTTGGAGGAAGCCATGTCTGCCCTGACTGAAAATAAATGCTCTATTCCACAGAATACAACTGCTCTCATACAAGAGCGGAGTAGATAACAAGAGTCACACCCATTCTTACCTGGGATGTGCATCCCAACTGCTTGAGCCCTCAACTTCTCCAACCATTTGTCACAGTTGTTGAAGGATTGCTCATTAGTGACATCATACACAAGGCACAGGACGTTGGGTTGGTCCCACTGCACAGCAAGAAAGGAACACTGTCAGCTCTAATGAAACTGATGTGGTCAACAGCCATGCTGTAAGCGTAGCAAACACAGCTGCTAAGATGAAAATAAAAAGCCTAACACCCAGGAATCCTATGCCCTGGCTGAGGTTTCACATTTCAGTTGACCCAACTAAATCACTGACATTGGGAGAGGTGGTCTTGCTTTCCTCCCTAGTCCTGTCTGTGCAGCCCTGCCCCTCTACTTGTATCAGCTCTGGCACTCATCTGATCCCTGGGGAAGCTGATTTTTCATGCTGAATCAGCATAAAATTAATCCTAGGAAAAAAGTAGAAAGGTTTTCTTCCAGTTTGAGAAGCTGAGCCAGCTTCTAGAGAAGACCCTTGCAAACCAGATCTAGTGCAAGTGTAAAAGTGGAATTGCTTTTGGAGGCAATGAACCATTAGGTTGACTTAGCCATCTCATGAAAGCTTACATCAATTAACTGATTCTGCTTCTCAAAATGAGATAACACAGTAGAGTACTGTGCAGGGAAGGTCACAAATATGTGAAGGAAAAAACCCAAGGGCAGGATTATGCTCAAGGACAAAAATGAATCCTGTTGGATCAAACACATCACTGTAACACAAAAAAAAACCCCTCCCACGGTTGAAGATGCAGCAAAACAGATGTTTTTCTAAGAAATAAAAATAACTTTAAACAACAGTACACAGAAATTCTCAGTTAAAGTTTCCTACTTCTTTTTTAAGAAAACTGCCTATCTGCTTTCCTTTCTCTGGAAAGTACTTCTTCTAGTACTTACGCAAGTTTTAGAGAGGTAGAACAGGATGCATTGGCAACTGAGGTAATTATTCCCATTTACACTAAAGGCAAAGTTTGCTATATTTGCCAGACTGGGGAGCTCAGATCTTCAAAGCAAAAGCACTTCTTTGGAAGAAGAGGACTGTTACATAAGACTTACCAGTTTTGCTAGCATTTCAGAAAATAGATCTTTTCCTGCAGAGTCAAAAATGAAGAATTCCTGAAAGCGGAAACAGAAAGAAGGCTCTTGCCAAGAAAAATGCAGTGTAGGGAAAGGTTTTGGAAGTAAATACTGCAACTTGTAACTCCAACATTTTATTCAGTACAGCAGTGTCATGTCCCTAAGGGACAAATTCCCAATACTGAGAAAATTCCAGATAGTATGAGAAAATAAATAGCCATTTTTCAAGTATAAGCAGTAAAAGAGTTACTTCCAAGGCCCCAAGTCTAGTTTCCATCCCTAATGGAAACAGAATATGTGAAGTGGGACAGTAGCTTCTACTATTTATATAAAATTGTATACATTCCATTAGTGGGAGTATAGGGCATTAAGGAAAAATAACAGATAAGCTTCAGCTTTTGTAGTTCCAAGAACCACGAACTAAACCTGAGTGCCCTAAAGGACAGAAGAGAACCTCAACAAAGCTGGCAATAACTTTGGTTTAAAATGTTGTGTTGGATACAAGTATAAAAAAACTACAATTTTAAGACTAAACTAACCCTGAAGTATCAGCAATTATACATGATCAGCCTCATTTCCTTAATGCAACTTAATTGCCCTATGAACATGCATAGTGATCTTCCACCAGAATGAGACTCGTGTGGGGCTTGAGCTCTGGATGTCTCTTTCTGACCCAATTTATGTCACAGAAAAACTCACCACACTATCACTTGTCTCTGGAACTGATACGGCCTTCACCAACAATTCTATGCCCACTGTCTGTCAAGAAGAATCAGGAAAATGAGGATCAGGAGAGTTTTTAAGAGCCTGTCCAACTGCATACCAACCGTACATTGGATTGAGGCAATTCTTGTGAATCATTACAATTCCATCAAACACAGACTGCTGGAAACTCAGCAATACTCCTCCTAGCTCTGGTAACCTAATCTCACCAATATGTCAAAGACTCGTAGATTTGCTCAGCTGGGGGAAAAAGGAGGAGAAACAAAGAGATTTGCTTATTTACAGCTCAGAGTATTAGCTGAAGTCTGTGTTCACTCTCACACTGCTGCTCTAACGCATGCCTTAGAATGTTTTGCACTAACCATGTGATGAGCTAACATATGGGACTGAGATTATTTGTGCTTCTCCCACCTTTTATCTCATTCTGCTTTGTAGCTCATTTGTTTGTTCTATTTCTATCCTTAAATTCTGGTTTCCATCTTTATTTCAATGAATAAACATATTTTAGGGGGTTTTTTCTCCACACTCATATTTTCCTTTTTTTACTTTACTTATATTTACTTTTATTTTTATCCTGCTTCTGATTAGTCATCACCATTGATTCTTACACTGAAAGGCTGCAAACTGTATCCTCTTCATCTGGGAACAGTTTCTGTAGATTATAATTATCTTGGGGCTATGCAGCACATCTTGGTGTTTGCACAGTGATAAGCACACTGTCCACATCCACATTTAATAGTTGGAATTAAAAGCTTTCTCCTTCAGCAGTGCTTTTTCATAGAGTAGTCCCTAAAGGGGGAAGCTCACTAACACCACAAAACCTTGTGAAAACATTGGTAGGAAAATCACAAGATTAACTAAATTATTCTGCCTTAAGTTTCAACACCAGCACCTATATAATGCAGACTTACAGAATGTTAAATGCTTTCTCTTCAGAATCTAAGGTGCAAGAAAGAAAACCCTCTAAGATCCCACCTTGAATGCCTCAATTTAAAATCATATTTATTTTGTTCTAGGCCTCTCAGTTTTCCCATTCATCTTAGAAAAAATTTAGACAGCAGTCTGAGCCTGTTGTATGCTTACCAGTGTGTAGTTCTTCTGAAAATGAGCCCCATCACTGCGAAACATCTGGGCCAAAGCACTCTTACCCACAGCTGGATCTCCTACAAAACCAAAAACATAAAATATTTTTTGTTTCATATTAGAGATTCTTATTTTTCCTCAGTTCTGATACTATCACATGTAAGAGCCCGGATGCTCTAACTCTGAATACAGGCAATTTAATTGCTACATGAAGCAAAAAACCATCTAAAAGGTAATATCCACACAAGGAAATGAATATTGCCATTATGCATACTGGTGGCTGACATCTGATTTCTGACCTATGCACAACAACAAACGACTGCCAGATCAGGCTGGAACTGCTGATTGTTCTAAAATTCATGCTTACTCCACAGCCCTTACCGAGGAATTAAAATTTCCCAGATATGTTATTATGTAGAGAAAACTACAATGTGAAGAGGGACTGGGCTTCCTAAGAGGCCATTTCTTCTCCTTAGGCTATCCATCTCCCCAGACTCAAATCCTTGTTGTATACTGAGAAAAAGCTGCTTAAGTTAGTAACATTTCTCAATGAACTCTTCTTGATGACCCTGCTAAGAGAGCAACTCTTGCTGACTCAATGCTGCTGGTGGCTCATTAGTCACATCCTGGGCATAACAGAAGTAAACGTCAGAGAGAAAGCACATGGCTGGAGAGAAGAGCCTGCTGATTCATCACTGTATGGAAGGAAAAGCAAGGCGCTTTGGTTTTTGCTCTTCTAGAGCCAAGGCTTTCTGATATGGCTTGCACAACACGCCAGGCAAACCTGACAGCTGCCTGCTTTGGCCTGCTCTTACAAAACTCTGAGATCCAAAGCAATCACAGGACCACAAAGTAGCGTATGCTGAGTTGGAAGGGACCCACAAGGATCACTGGGTCCAACTCCTGGCCCTGCACAGGACCATCCCCAAGAGTCACACCATGTGGTCAAGAATATTGCCCAAATGCTTCTTCAACTCTGTCAGGCTTGGTGCTGTGACCCCTTCCCTGGGGAGCTGTTAAAGAGCCCAATCACCCTCTGGATGAAGAACCTTTTTCTAATATCCAACCTAAACCTCCTCTGACACAACTTCAGGCCATTTCCTCAGGCTCTGCAGAACTCACATATGCCCATATTACTACATGAAAAAGATGATAAATCATAACCCTTTCTAAACAAAGACTTAATGCTTTCAAAGAGCTTATCATTTCTCCACATAATGTCTCGCTAGCCTGGATAGTTAAAAGGACAGGAGCCAGTAATTAAAAACATCAGTGGTTCAAGTTTTACCCTCAAAGGCACATTCATAACAGCCAAGCCTGGAATACAAGTCTTTCGCATTATGTTGTTAATAAATAAAGCCAGAAAGGAAGTATTTTACGTTATGTTGTTAATGACTAAACAAAGAAAGGGGTATATTTTTGACTCCATTACAGCTTCCTAATGGTGTTTTGAAGGAAATTGGTAAAGCTCTCTGCTCACATACTATTACAGAGGAGGAAGGGTGTTTTGGATAGTGACAATTACCCCTAGATGCATTAACCAAATGTAGTTCTTGTTTAAACATTTTTAGCATGCTTGCTTACTTTGAGCTGAGTTGGGCTCATAATATTTAGACAGGAAAATCTGGTAAGTCAGCTTGTTTGTTCTCTGATCAGTTCAAGCCTGTGCGGAAGACAACACTCTGTTCTGAGTGGAAGCTATTCTGTATTTCAATAGACAATTAGATCTGTCTTTGTAAAATGACATAGAGAGGCACACATTGCTCCAAACTGTGCAGGCATCAGCCAGCACAAATTCTTAACTAATGCATTGCCTTTCTTCCACTTGACAGCCTCAGGTGTTCTTTCCCTCTTTTTATTCTTTCCCATCCTCTTAAGCCCATCACACCAGTACACTTCCTCAAAGTAAATTTCCTTGCCCTTTTCAGTTTAGCCTGGTGTGCCAGTAGTGCATCTCACAGTATATATTCTATCCATATTTCTGTTATTCTGCCAGAATCTGTAGAGTCTTTCAGAAATGCCTGCTACTGCCAGCTGTTTCTCTACAATGAAAACCTTTGTGTAGTGTCTCCATAGTAAGCTCAGATAACAGATCTTTTTACTTTATGCCTGTAAATGACCCTTGAGCTAACACAGGAATCATCTCCTATTGTCAATTCAATAGTCTCTGTTCTGCTAATAAGAGTCCTTTTCCCCTGTTCTTTTTGACCTTGGTGTAGCTCCCAATTCTGTGTCACTGGCTCTTCGTAACAATTTCCTTAGGTCCACAAGAGCTCTCAGTTCCATTTTGGATGGGTTTGCTCCTATTTATGTAATTGTGTTTTCTTTTTCCCTTTAGGTTGTTGTGGTTACTCATATCTTTGGTCCCTTTCACTGTAGTGGCTTTTTCTGCAACAGAGAATCTATTTTTTCTGGTCTGCTTCACTAATTTATTATTTTTAATAATACATGGATATTATTGTGGCACATAGAAGAATGACATATGGGATAGGACATTCCTGTTCTTTGTGCTGTGAACAGAATTGGAAAGGCCACTCCAGACCCAATAAGGATTATGGACAGAAACATTCCATCTAAAGAACACCTATGTGATTTTTAAATGGTTGTGGAATTGGCCTTTGGTAACACTAAACAACAAAACTGGACAGACTTCAGCAAAGCCAGTATATTGGGAGCAGGAAAGTTCCAAATTGGAAATTATGCCTATGTTTCAAGTGTAGAAGACGGGCAATATATTCATGCTATTCACAGCAGTAGAGCCACAAGGGAGATCAATTCTTTTGCCTTTGCCAACAACCACATCTGGCTTTATGTGAGTTGATGGTCAGCTGCTTCTGAGGTTAAAAAAGGCAAACATTTTATTCTGGATGAAATAATTTGGAACGAAGAGTTAAACCTGGAAGTTGACTGCACACAGCTACGGATTTGTGCTTTTGGCTGAGGCTGCACAGAGCTTCAATGCAGAAGGAGGGGAAATATAAAAACCTTTTTCACAAAGTGCTAACAGCCAACTCACTTTCAACACCTCCATAATCCATCCTGACTAAATAAAGTAGTGTCTTCACCTCATTTTTTCTCAGGTTAGCCTCTAAATTGTTTGGGGGAAAAGATGCCACTGTGAAGTGCTCATCCTTCTACTCTTTGTTTAGGCTTTACCTTTCTATCATACTCAGAATCATCCTAATTTCTGACATGAAATTTTCACATCAGCCCAAAGCAAGACTCACAAAATGACGCAGGACTCAGCTGCCTACCCTGCTCCCTTCACGCTTTCTCCAATCTCCGCGCCCACCTTCCCACACTGCAGAAATATTCTTTTTGGTTTGGTTTTTAGCCGTCTTTCTCAGATCCTGTCCTCGGATTTCAGCCGAACCAACTACACCTCACACCCTCCATGGGCACTGCTCGACTCCACGTGCTAGGCGGGGGCGGGTACCGAGTGCTAATAACACACCCGACTTCCGCCGTTCCCGTTCCCTGGCAGCCGAGGTCTCCCTTCTCTCCCATCGCCTCTTTCCCCACCTCTTCTCCGGCGGGGCGGCCGCTCGACGAGGGGCCGTGGAAAGCCGGGCCGCCTGCGCTGCCGGCCTCGCTCGACCCCACGACGCCCGCTCTAGTCTCGTGTGGGCAGCGGGGCGGATGGGAGCGGGCGGGCCAGACTCACCTGCCAGCAGGCACTTGGCAGCGAGCTTCACCATCGCGCCGGCCCGGGCCCGGACGGCCGCAGCGGGGCCGCCACCGCGCTGAGCCGAGGCCGTGGCAACCGCGTAGCCCTAGCAACCGAGCGACCACATGCCCATCCTCATTGGCTGTGGGCCCTGCTCATCAAGGCCACCCACAGTTATTATTGGCTCTCTCCTTTCTCCCCGCCCACTAGCCGTGCTGTCAATCAAAGCAGACGCTCCGCCTCTCCCGGCGGGCCGCGGTGGTACGGGAGACGAAAAGGGGAATTCTGCCTGGCAACTAATGACGTCATCGACAACCGGCTTGTTATTGGGTAGAACACAGCGGGCCTTCACCACGAGGCTGAAATGACCCTCTGGGGGTACGGCAGAAAATGATAAAAGTTACGGACAAGGAGCTGCGGCAGCCCCAAGGCGGGAAGAGGCGAGCGGGGGGAGAAGCCTCCACTTCCTGCCTGTGAGCCCGCGGAACGCGATGTTCCGTGCGGAAGGGCCCCGGCTCCATGCGCCTTGCCGCGCATGCGCGCGGCGGGAGCTCAGCCTGCTCTGGCCTGCGCGTCTCTCGCGCCGGGCCCGGCATTTGGGTCACGCTTCCCTCAGGCCTCGGGCGGGAGCGGAGCTGTCCCGTGCCCGAGCTTTGCTGCGGCGGCTTCAAAGTCGGCCACGAAGCCGGGTCAGCGGGAACAGGCCGCTTGTGAGGCCGCTGGCACGCTGTGGGAGTGGAGCTGTGCTCCTTCCCTTGGCGGGCCAGCAGCTGATCCGCTCTCCTTTGCTCCAGTGCACGCTTTTCCTTGTGTTTGACAGTGTTAATGTACTCACGGAGAAAGTTCTCTTGCTTGCTGATTTCTTAGCTGCTTTCTCTTGCGCCCCCCCCCTTGTTAATTTTTGTAGCATTTCGCTCTGCAGTGGGTTAATTTCTTTATTTGTTTTTTCATATTTTAGAAATATTTCTATGAAGGTCTCCCTCTGCTGCCATTAATCTATTTCTATGCCCTATTATATTCTTTGAACTGATTTTCTGTCTTCCTTAAGCAGTCCAAGTGACTGGATTTGGGTGGGAGCCAGAAAAGAGGACCACGAAGCTTCCTGGATTTTCCCCTCCTTGCAACCTCTTTGAAAGATTTGTGCGACCAGAAAGCATGCAATAGCATTCCATACCTTTTTTAGGGTATAAACTGCTTGGCTGTACTTTGGATTGTTTATTCTGGAGCACAGAATGTGCTTACTGTGGGAAGCAGTGAGTAAGCTTGGGAAAAACAGAATAATCAATAATGCATCTGTATTTGGGTTATAACATTGGACATTCCAAGAGTCAAAAATAAAATTTTCCAAGTTTTATTTTAATGTCAACATTTTATTTTAATGTGACTGCTTCGAAGGCAGCTCTTTTACCTTTCCTGGGATAAATTGCCTGTGACATGTCTAGCCAGGCAAGCAAATAACATTAAATCAATGAGAACCTATAGCTGAATCAAAGGAGTGTTCCATATGCACATAAAATACCATTGGGTAGAACATTTTTATCTGTGTGATAAAAACATGAAGGGGACTTCACTAGCCTGAGTGGGCAGACTTCAATTGTAGATGATGACTTGTAGTAAAATATAGTGATGGAATCACTACTGTTCCTTTAAAAGGGAAAAGAAAAATTAATCCCAGGTCTCATTATTACATTCCCTGTTTTCCATCCCCAAATCTTCCATCACATAAAACAGATGTGGGCTATTGATGTTCTCCATCACTTATGTCTAAATAGCTTACCTCCTCTTTCATCTTTTCTGCCTTCCACTCCATCCTCTGAGAATTCACTTGTCTCTGCGTCGTTCCATTTTTGCAATCTTTGCATTATCCTTTGTTGTCTATTTGTAACATTGCCCCAGTTTACTGACAGGTCTCCAAGCGAAGGCTTTGAGGCTCCATGATGATGTACTTGAGGTTTTTTGATTGTGGCTGCAGTGTGGTGGGGTCCATCCGCATTTACTGAGGTCACAAACGTCCCCGGCATTTTACACTGGGATCGCTGCAATGGAAGGCATGGATTATGTTGGAAGTGAGATTTTCATTGCTACTGAAAATTTTTGCTTGGAATCTGGATATCTCCTTCCTGCTTGCTGTTTTCGTATTAGCGCCCTGTTCCTTTATCCCATTCCCTCATTTCCTACCTCTGCATGCATGTGTGCACAGAACTCCTAATGGATTTGTATCCTCTCTTTTTCTTCTGTCCTTTTACCCCACAATATATTTTTTTTACCCAATCTATCTTTTCCTCTGCCTGACTTCTCACAGGTATAAGTTGTTCCCCTACCAGCACTGGCAGTGATAGATTAAGGATGGAAATATTTATCTGCACCTTGTAATCCAAACAGAATCACAGTCTGCTGTTAGCAGTCCACAGGGGTTGCTGCTGAATAAATTGGAATGCTGGTAGCTGTGCTCGCTGAAGCTTCTCTCATCTTGAATACGTGAGAAAGAGGGGAAGGGGAACCCTGTGGAATTAAACAACAGAAAAACTCCAACAACAGAGGATGATGCCCTTATCCTAGAGAAGTGTTTATTAGGTTCAATCCTGTATTTAGCAGCTAAGGAGGGATAGAACACTCTTTTCATTCACACATTTAATTTTCCCCTCAAATGTAACAAGATTATTTTGAATGGGAAGTGTCCCTTCTTTCATGTGAGCAGGCAAAGTTTCCCTGACAGCCTGAAATTTGAAAATGAGACCCTGGAATTTGAAGTCACCTTCCCTTAGGTAGTGGTCACAAAGCAGCAGTCAAGCTGCACGTGTGTCTGTGTGCCGTGTGTGGCTTGCATTTCATCCGGCTGCAGAAGGCAGCGATGGTGGAACTGCATCTCCAGCAGGAGTGGCGGGGAATTTCAGACACCAGGTAAGGCTCTGCAATGGGGATTAAACTGAGGTTGTGTGGTCTTTTAGACTGAGGTGTGGTTGGTGTTCCAGATTCTGTCAGGCACTGCATAGGTCACTTCATTATCTTCTTCACAGAGCAAGCCTGTTAAAAAGTGATTTTTTTTCAGAGGCAGAATTCATTAATATTACTAGGACTTGTTTTCACAGTTGTTCATCCATCGATGCAAACATTCTGGATGTGTTCCGAACTGAGCAGGTTACAACCTGTAACTTGAATCTGCTGCCTGATAAAAGCTACTGAGGAAGAACTGTAGCTTTCTTTGGAGTAAGCAGTGCTTCTCAGGAGGGCATTAATGTTGAGGAAAGCGAATTAGTAGGTCTTTCTGTAAGAAATCTCTTAAATACAAAGTATTTCATCAGTTCTTTTTTAAATCTTATGTTACTAAAAGGGAACAGTGTGACAAAATGGCTTCAGAAGTATCTTGTGAATGAATATTCAGAGTTCATGCAGCTTTTTAAATCTGCATAGATTCTTATAGGATTGACTGTGACTGTTTACTGGTATGTCTGGAGAGCTGTGAAAGCTGCAAGAAAGGATGAGTAAATTTTATTGTAGATTTCCATTCTTTACACTTCCCCCAAGTGGTGGAATAAATAGATACTCCATCTATTTTGAGGGCTACTTCATTTGGCATCCCCCAAACCCAGCTTTTATTTCTCTTCAGAGAGGGGCTATTAGCACAGAAGTGAGAATTTGGATGCTTTCTCTAACTCTGTTGATAACACCATTATAGTTCAGGTCTTCAGATTTTGCTCTTTTGTGGTGGGGGCTGAGGCACAGATCTGAAGGCTTTTTGGCTGAGAGTCGGTGCACTGAAATGTAAGATGATTACAGAATGGTTGAATCAGCCAAAGGGTTTGTTGGCATCTACAACAGCCCTTCTGACTGATCTGGCATATCTGCCAATTGTTTCTGATCCACTCTGTTGGGAGAGTGGAAGTTAGAAATGGGTGGCAGTTGTGGCATCAATGGAAAGTGGTAAATTACTAAATGTAGGGTAGGTACCTCTACAGCTTGGTTCAAGTATGCTGATTGTAACTGTTGTGTCCTCTCTTCTGATGAATATGAAAGGAGGGAAAGATTTCTCAAGGATGCATTCAAAGCCACAAGGATGAAGATAAAGAGAATTTCTGGAGAGTAATTATTCTGCATATGTCTGGAAAAATTCCAGCTCGAATCTATTTTCTTGTTCATGACATGGAAGCTTGAAAAAGTGCTGGGAAGAAGCCCTGAAATCTTTATTTAATTTTTAATAATACTCCCCAAAGCAGTAGATAGTGGACTGTTGATCAGGGAGCTGGAACATCGCACAGAAAGTTGTCTGGATTTCTCCACGGGGTGGTGTCTGTGAGAGACTGAGGGCTTGCTGTGGCCTTGTGCGTGGCCTGAGCTTTCCCAGCTGCCAGGCCAGCAGTGTTATTGGAGCCATCACTGCCCTCTCCTGCGCAGGGGGATCAGGTGCTTGGGGAGGGAGCACCGAGTGTGCTCCTGCATCCCAGGGAAGGGGTTAATCTGTCAAACAGAAAGTACATGAATATGTGACAGCTTTAAATGAGCTACCCACAATTCCAGCATGCCAGTCATTATGTGCTGATGATGACTATGAGAGCAGCTGGGGATCTTTTTTTGGATCTTTAGCTGCTGTCTGCTTAGAAGGCAGATTCTAGGCTTTCACCAATGCTATATCTTATGTTAAGGTCTGCAAGACAGATTGCATTCAAATAATGAGATTTATTAAAAATATAAGTTAATGTTTGGGTTTATATCCTATTTTTTTAGGCTTTGAATGTTCAAGGCTTTTTCTGCAGGCATGACAGCTAGAATTTTTTTCCCTTTGCTGAAAACTAAGATTCAGCTATGTGACTCCAGGAGGTTTAATGGAGGAAGGAGAAGAGAAATATCTGAGACTCCTAATTAAATTTTCAAAAGTTTACAACACTGTGTTTTCTATTCTCTTCCCTTTTATAACAGGCTAAATTTTTGGGCACCAACTTTTTCACATTAACAATGTCCTTTCTTTCCAAGGTCAATTTATTATAATGGATTTATATTGTAATAAATTATCTTCTGCTCCAGGCTTTTCAAATTCTCACTCTAATCATGCCAGTACTTCCTGCTCTGGATTTCCTTTTCCTGAGACCCTGAATTTCAATGTTGTTCACCCTCTGACTTCTGTCTCAGAGGTCTCTGTCCTTTTACTTCCTGCTTCAGAAGCAAGGCTCCTGCTCCTGCCTTCCCAGTAGCTGCTCACACCAGCTACTTCCTTCCCATTTGTCCCTGAGCCTTGCTGGTCAAAATCTTTGTAGGCTTTCTTCCTACAGATGTAGGGTCTTGATTCCTGCTTCTGATGAAGCCTTAAACTTCTGGGCTACAAAGTGAACTAATAAAAATTCTGAGGGAGAAGGATTCAGAGCTTGTGAAAATAGGATAAAAAATTACGTGGGAGCCTTTCATTGTTACTTGTTCAATGCTTTGTATTCAACAGACTAGATGGAATTTCAGGTTAATTTTGACCTATCAGACCTTCACTGGGAGATAATTTAAGTTCTATTGTATCAGTTACCTTCTGAGCATTCAAAATGAAGATGCCTTTGAACGCTAGGATTCTCAACAGCCCAAAAAAGATAGAGACTCATGAAGTCTATGGGCAAATGTCTCTTAAGATTCTGCTTTGCTAAGAAGGCTCTCACGTGTGACCAAGGAAGTTAATATATGCAGAGAGAACAGAAAAACACTGGCTCTAGTAATGGAGGTTGTTACAGAACATAATTGAACACTGACTGCAGCAAAGCTAAAAGGAGGCTTGCATTACAATGACAAAAAAAATCTTTATTTTTTCCCCTAACCTCTGATTTCAGCTGTCTGACTAAGAGCAGGTGCTGGGCAATAGCTCAATTTCAACAACCCATTGCAGCTGAAAGAGTAGATGCAATTGTGCTGTATCCAGCAAAATTGAAAATTGCTTTAAAGGAGAGGAATGCAAATGTTTTTAAGACAGAAAATCTTCATTCATCTGCAGAATGAAGCATAAAATTAGCACAACCTCATAATTTTTATTCCTTTTTATAAAGCAGTAATAACTGTGAGATAATTTGCTATTTCTTATGTATTTTAGTATCTTTCTAGTGATACATTTTTAAAACTGCATTGCATTGTGAATACACAGGGAGTAGAATTCATTAACAATTAAAATGTTATAATTTTTAAAAATCCTACCAGGCAGTATTTCCAAAACCTGAAAATGTCTCTGAACCATTTGGGTTTTCAGCAATCTTCGGCCTTCCTTCCAATAATCAATGGTTAAGCCTTTGGCCTCTGATCCTGCACCCCTCATGACCCGTTTGGAGTCATAGAATAGTTTGTGCAATGAGGGACCTTAAAGATTGTCCCATTCCAGCCCCAATGCCACTAGACCAGGTTGCTCCAAGCCTCATCCAACCTGGCCTTGAATACTTCCAGGAATGGTATGTCCATGACTTCTCTGGGCAGCCTGTGTCAGTAAAGAATTTTCTCCTAATGTCTGATCTAAATGCACATTAATAGAGAATTACCACATTCTTACCACCTGAAGGCCTAATTTAATGCCAGTGTTGTGCTACTGTAATACCAGTGAAACCAGCTGTATTTCTGTACATAAACCTCACAAAGCATCTCCTGGAGTTAAAAACTGTTGTGGCAATATGAGTTCAACAAGCTGATTCAGGCACTGACAACGTGCCTTCACTTAGATTTTCCTGGGTGGGAGTCTGAATGAATTTATGAAAGAAATATCTTTTCTAGCTGTATGTTCCATAGGCTTATTAGCATAGGTCTTCCCGTTAGTTCCATAGGCCTTTCAGTATTTATATTTGGGTCACCTGATCCATTTGCTGTGGTAGCTCATGCACTTTCTTCTATTTTTCTAGTGGTTGGAGAAGGGACTCTAGTATTCGTATTTATATTAACTCTTGTCTTTAAAGATGCGTCAACCTTTGTTTAGCTTTGCTGCTTTATTGACCAGAAGAACATTAACCAGAAATGTACTTCCTCCCTTGTGAAGTAATTATCCCACATTAGGAGATCCTACAGTTTGAAAAGTTTTGACAATTGATCTGTTATGCAGACAGCTAACCCTCTTTAGACACATTTGGCTTCACTTTCCTGTTTTTAGGAGAAATGTAACTTCAACTGTCTGAGCCCTAGAGAGTGTTTCTAAAGGGATTTCTTTGGGAAAGGGAGTCAGCTAAAATGCTTGCTGAGAATGAAGAAGCAGGAACTCAGGTTCAAGCCCATGTTAGCAGTGAGAGAGTCCAGGACCTAGAGGAGGTATTTAAACACCAGCCTGTACTAAAGCCAGTCCTCTTCTCTCTGTGTTAGCCATGGCTCCTGAGTGGGGTTAGAGCAAGACTGTCAGCATGTCATTTAACCACAGCTGGATTTTGGTGTGCTATTGCATGCCTTATAATTTCTCTTTCATTTGAAGTTGCTTTATAAATAAAAGGATGGGTTCTCTATCAGCCAGCCATTTAAATCTCAATCTAGGATTTTAGAGTCAAATGAAGTTATTTTGTACATTATGCTCATTAATAAAATTTTGTGGGCTAATTTGTGCCTTCAGTGAACCTTTAGGCACAATTTTTGATATTATTTTGTTAAGGCAAAACTTGTTGCAAATATTGTGCAATGCTGCAGTTTGTAATTCCATAATAATATTAACTCGGTTTTGAACAGAATGTTGTTAATGTTTAGCTACTGTAGCACAGAGGCTCTGCTAAAACTGTGTGTGTGTTGCAGGAAAGGGAAACATGAACTGCATTACCAGTCTTCAAAAACAGTTTCATTAGAAAGGGCAAAAGAAGCAAACAAACAACCTTTGCATTGATGAAATGAAGGAAGTGTGGAAGCAATGGCAGGACATTAGGCAGTGTTGATCTCAGGACTTGGTGGATAGACTGTAAATATAAATCCTAGCTCAGCTTCTGCAAGGTGAACAGGTGTTATGGCCTCCAGTCCATTGATTCTCAAAATAAGACATGGAAAATTGCTGATCCATGAAGCTTCATTAAGAGCTTGGCAGGACCCTTAAAGCATAAACAATTATGCATTTGTTGGTTAAGGATTTAGTAATGGTAAATGGTGATTGGAGAAATATTAAGATTTGGTGACAGTCTGCTAATGCAAACTCTTTCTGTTAAATACTAGTGCCATTTGTCAGGAAGTGATGGTTCAGCTATGACTTGAGGATTTGGCTCTTCTTCCTCTTGAATTGTAGCTCCGAGTGAGCAATTTCTTCTCTAGCAATACAAAATATGAATTTGAACAAGCAGTGCATATTTTTTTTTATTTGTCATTCAATTGTGTCTCATTGCAAAACATTGGATATGAATCTAAGTAAAGGATGTGTACTGATTATTTAAAAATTTGTCTTCAACATGATGGCCGAAATATTTTTATTTTCTTTCATAACTTGTACTGTATTACAACAGGGAAGAAAATTATGGAGCACTTACTGTTCAGGGCAAAGAAGATTTAAGATGGCAATTAAGAAATTTAAGGTAAATGTTTCTAGGACAATGTAATTTTGCTCCTTTGCTTATGCATCTGAAAATTAAAACATCTTTCTTCATGAAACAGTGAATTGCAGGGTAGTGTGGATTTTTTGTATTTGTCAAGCATACTGGTATCCACACTGTGCAGAAAGCCTGATTAAATTTTGTAGCAAATTCTGCTTTCTTCAGGCTTTACAGTGGTTTCTGTGACTGTCTCAAAGACATTATAGCAAGAGCGATATGAGAATGAATAACTTAATATTTTGTATATGACGTTTGGTTTTATATTTTATTGTAACTTCAAATTTTGTATTTGTTTGCTCTGTTTTGAGTAATGTTAGATAACATCCAACAAAAAGGAAAATTATTAATTTTTTAAAATTTGAAATCAAACAATTGAAGATTTGGAGAAGATTTGGAAGAAATTTGTGTTGGGAAATAAGAGTCTAAGAAAAACATTGAAGATCCAGCAGTGAAAGGAAAGTAGTAGTTTGATGGCAATTGATAAAACAGTAATTTTGTCTCTGGGCAGAGATTTACTTATATTACACTTGTATTTGAATTTTTCTTTTCTTCGGTGATAGATGCATAATTGAAATTTGAACTTTTAAAATGCAGTTGGGGGGGAAAAAGTGTGTTTAAATAGAGTTTTTGAGAATTCAGAATATAAAATCTCAGAATACAGGATCTGAGTGTACCAGTTGCATATTTGAATAAACCAATCAAATGCAGGTTTAGAATATCTTATACTGTCAGCATGGACAGTAGAGATGGTATTTTGGAGGTCTCTCTACCCATTGTAAATTTTTCAGTTTGAAAATAAAGAATATTTATTTTCACCTTCTTCATTATTATATTACTGAAAATTTTCAGGCCAAATTAGGCACTCAGTGTTGCTTGTTCCAGGGTGATTGAGGTAACAGCATGAAGAAAGACTGAAGCAGGGATCACTGGGGTATTCAGAGTTTTATGCTAGTGAAACATCACCATTGATGTTGCTGTAACTTGATTTATTTCACATAATCTGCTGTAATTATTTTTTTTAGACTCATTAGTGGCTTTATTTGTTTGCTGTTTGTTCTATTGTTTTTTTGTTTGTTTGTTTGTTTGATTGTTTTTTGCTAAAGCCCTTGATAAAAATCTCAGCTCTCGTGCCATCCAGTGAAGCATTAAAATACAAATCCTTGCAGCTTCAGAGAATAGCAAGGGACTATAAAGGGCTTTGTTTTTACAGCAACTTTTATGTCGGTTCTCGAATTCCCTGGACCTTCATTCTCGCGGCTGCAGTAGCGGGGTGCCGGATGCCTTTTCGGTGTCTCTTTGTGCTCCTGTAATGAGGCTTTATTGCCACGCGAGGTCAGCAGCTGCCGAGAAAAAGCAGGAAATAAACTCGCTCCACTGCCATCCGTTTTCATTTGCTTTATTTAGAATACTTAAAAATCAATACATCCTTCAGAACCGTATATACAGTGTGCAAAACCAAAGGATTTATTTTGAACGCACAGCATCTTCAGCAAAAAAAATCTTCCTTGCGAGTTACTACAGAGTGAGGATCTAAAATGGCTTTAGGAACGTGTATTTGCTTCCCGAGTAGCATTGGGTAATTGCTGTGGCAGAGGATGGTATTCTGTACAGTGTGATGATGACAGGGTTTCAGCCTTATCCTGTTGTCTCCACTAAACTGGTGATAATAAATCTAAATTGAATAAGGTATTATTGCTGCAGGGAATAGTTTGGAATACAGAAATGGAAAACACCCTTCCTTTTTACTGCAGTAATAATCAATGTTCTGTCAAGATGTGGGGGAGATGTTGCTTGAAAGGATTTCCCCCCTGCTTTTGTCTTTGCTTTAAAAGCAAAACACCCCCTAACAATACAGGTAAAAAGTATAAGCTTGGTGCTGCCAAATTTACTGAATAGTATTTGGGAAATAAGTATTGAGCTCTGTCACAGGCTTACTATTGGCTAATCATTTCCTTAGCATAAGTCTCAGTTTCCTATATGTAACTCCAAAGAAGATATGCACTTATCTGATAAAGTTTTAGAATAAATTTTTTTGGATGAGATTTTCTGATTTACTGTTTTTACAGTGGGATTATCAACTGCAGTGTCACACCTGAATCTTGGTATTCTTTTCCCTGAAATTCATAGCTATTTCTTGTGAGTATGCCATTATTCCTGTCCTAGATAGTTATGTAACATTGCTAGCAAACATACCCTGTATTTCCAAAGTGACTTCTTTTTAATAGTTTATGAAGTTATCTTCATGTATGATTTGCACCAGCTGATATTCCTGTCAAAACTTTTATCCAAAAATCCCCCTGCACTGGGCAAATGTAACAAATGATACAGATGACAATCAATTTATTGATCACCAAAATGCAGCAGGAGAGATGTAGTTTAAATATTAGGAAATACTTTTTAGCTATAACACTGATTAAGTTGAAAGAATGAACTGACAAATGAAGTTGGGTAATTGCCATCACTAGAGGTTTTCCATCACTACAGATTTTCCAGGCTATGAGTATGCATCCATTTAGCAGGGATAGCTTAAAAATAATGCAGTCAGTTTTGCCACAGTTCAGGACTTGGACTGAATGACTCATTATATGCATGTTTTATCTGAAATAATTTTTAAAATTTCTTCCTACTTTACCCTGGCTAGGGATAAAGCAGCAGGGATGTCAGCAAAAAAAAACAAGTAACATTTTCTCTCAGCGTGTGCCAAGCCTACATGAAATAAGAAACAAGTTGTAGTGAGAGAGAAGAAAGCCCAGATTGATGTGACCTTTATTATTTTAACAGTGTCTTTCAGCACAATTACAGAGTTGCAGGATTGCAGAGAACAGAGCTGGAGTATAAAATAACAAAAATAAATAGAAGAGGAGCCAAAGCAGTCAGCAGGAGGTGGTTGGAATTGGGCAGTGAAGGATGGGTGAAGGGTTTGCATTGGTCAAAGCCTTTATGATTCAGCCACCATAGTTGCAAATTCTGGAGAAAGGAAAGAATTTAAAAAAATATTTAAAAAAACAAAATTTGAAGAAGGAGGATGCATATTACAATGAATACAGAGTCAATGTTGCAGCAGAAACGTCACAATAACAGAAAAGTAATCCAAGTTAATTAAAGGGAAAGTATGATTTGGGAAATCTTACAGTGAAATGAAAGGACTTTTTGAGAATAAGGGAGAAATGCTATACGTGCCAGACTGTAAGACTTCCACCACAATTCATCTAAAGAACTTAGATTCTTGCTTATTTCTTTGTAAATCTCAATGGGAGGAAGGCAAGAACTAGAAATTTAATCTTGCAGTGAGATAAATTTCTTTTATATCAGAGTTTGGCAACGAGAATCATTAATGAGTCTTTCAAAGTATTTGTGTCCCATATTATAATTATATTGCATTTAAACTCAATTTTGTAATTGTAAATTGAGTGAAAATGACAGATTACAAAAACAAAAGGCCGATACCAACCTATGTAGCAATTTTGATCGTGTTGGAAGAATGAGAAAAATTCCTTGGAGTTAGAGAGCCAGGATTTTACCCTGTGGCTTTTATTAGTGGTACATCCATAACATTTACATAAATGTATCTATCTGCACTTTGGGGTTATTCTGTGCTTTAGTATATACTGCCTTTCAGCAGGGAGATAAAGCATGGAAAAGGCACATTTGTATCCTGGTGAATGGCTGACTGGTTATAATTCCTAACTCCATCTAACCTTGGAAGAGTTACACACAAGAATGCCTTGCACAGTTGTATGTGCCTCAGAGCACTGAAAATGACAGGCTGGAGGGAATCCCAAGAAGAGCAACAAAGATGATAAAGGGATTAGAGGGTATGCAGAGAGAGTGGTTTATGGGCTTAACATAATCAGTTGAGAGGAAAATGACAAATAGGAGAGGGACTTGTCTGTAAAGGCTCAGGAAAAAATTGCTGAAGTTTGACATAATGAAGAGTAAAGTCTGGCAACTGAAAAAGACAGAAAATTAAAATTAGGCATTTTAAAGAACATTCTGGTGTTCAGTTGAAAAATGCTAAACTCTAAACAAGTGAGATCTTAAATGACTGTTGTGTGCAAATAGCACTTTTGATGGTGTGTCCAAAAAAATATGTTGCCAAATGCAGACAAACCAGACTGAGAAATAAAAAATGTCAGAGGGTTTAAATTAGTTCCAAATTTATCCATCGTTTTGAAAGATGTAAATCCAAATTAGGATTAGTGATGCAGATTACTTAACACAAAACGTGTATAAATCCTGTACATGGTGGGTACGTAGATTGAAAGTGTTGCAAACTGAATTTAAGAGATAACATGAAGTGCTCATGCTAAAAACCCCAGCTATTCTGGGCAGAAAAGGAGAAAGGCCATGATTATTAAATCTTTGTCTGAATAAGTCCTGCAGAGAGAAACATGAACTGCAAGGGATCAAACCTTTCCAAAAGGGAAAACTAACTATGCATATACTGTTAAAACAAGTTGTCATACTTATTACAGCTAAATTATATACCTTTTATGATAATTTGTATCCACAGCATATATTTGGAAAAGGTTATTCAGACTTGCAGCCAAATATTTTCTATATTGCATTTTGATAGTGCCATTGCCACTAAATAGCAATATATTTTACAGGTACTTTGTGATAGCCAGCAAATCATAAAATACTCCTTGAGTAATTGCAACAATTTCACTTTTCCCAGGATTTTCAATGTATTTTAAATATTTCAAAGATGTTCCAGTTGAATAATCTTCTAAATTAGTTCACTACTCATTTTTGTATGAAGGTTAGTCCAACCACAGGTGGCTTGTAGAAGCATTGTTACAAAGTGTACTCATATATGCAAAAGATATAAGGCAGGTATATCAGTCCCTTGTAAATGGTTATTGCCTCTGGCCTGTTAGTGGGGGAATCCTTGTGATCTACTACATCCTTGTTTCCAGTTGTAGTTACCCTTCCAAACAAAATTAAGTTATGTCCTTCTTTGCACAAATAGTGGCTTTAAATTGCAAGGATTTAGACGATTTTGTCTTGTAAAATAATTTACTAGCTGTTTAGTATCAAAGCTCTGACTTAAAAAGAGAGGACGCTGTGTTCAGTACAGTTTATATATATATACCAACCTAATGCATGCCCTCTAATATTTTACTGAAATGACAGACATGATTACAGAGGACATGTTGTAGGCTCATGATTTCTCTCATCAGATTATGTTTTTCACATTTTCTTTACAACAGCAAATCTGTTTAGGAAACTTTATAAGTAATGATTTATGCTAGTTTATTTTAGAAGATAGAAGAGGACAAAGCAGGATAAGAAAAGAAGGAATTCCAAATATTTTGTTTTTGTTGTTGTTGTTGTTATGGCTTTCACCTGGCAAGGTCATGACTTAATAGTTGTTATTTTGCATGTTTAACGTCACATTTTTACAACATTCTCATTTACAGGGATAAAAATTTGGATTGTGCTGCCCACATTGCATGATCTTTGACAGTTCTCTATGTACTTTCTCAAGTCTATTAATATCAAGAAACTAAAAGGCATGATGTTCATGTCCAATGCTAATACACAAAATAGATTTAAAACAGCATTTTGACTAGAAATTTTCTCTTTTTTTCTCATCTTTCTTATAAATATTTTCCTGAAGCTAGTAGAGCTGCTTCAGCATCATTTTTCATCCCGATTTAGAAGCTAAGGTTGCTTGTGTTTTGAGGTAACCTGGTCTTGACCTGCAATTTTTTTCAGATTCATCATCTTCTGACCACATTGGTGAAATGTGGAGGGGGTTTGATACTGCACAGATGATCAGGTCTTACAGGAACTGGTTGCAAGTTTTCAGCTCTTTGAAACTGCTTCATCGGCCACAAGTTCAAACCGTGATTGGACAAGAGGTAAACTGCTGAAACTATTTCAGAGCTGAATGGTCTTGCAAGAATGAGAAAAGGTTTAAAGAAGAATCAAAAGAAAAGAGAGAAAAATTGTAATGTGAGACCCCAGCTAGAAGAAGGCTGATTAGGTTGGGATTAATGTTTGTGATTATACATTTGAGAAAGTTGTCTCTGTGGTTTTAAAAATCCCTAAAGATCAGTTCCTACAACTGCCGTGGGCTCCTGAGGGACAGCATTCAAGGGCCATCAGGAGAATTAACATTAACCCCTGTGAAAGGCTGCTTGTTTGCAATGGTTTAGTGATTTAGGAAGATGATGTTTGAAACAAGTGGTAGAGGTGATGCCTGACAATTCAGCTGCAGGGAAACAAAATTGGTTTGCAACAGAAATACAGCATCTCAATACTGCATATGAATGGGATGTACATTTGTGACTATACATTTTATTTACATATGCAGTTATATTCTTGAATTGGATTTATGGGCCAAAGGAAAAGCTGGGAAGTATCTGTCCTCCTTGTCCTTTGGTCACAGTCTCAGCTGTTAACTTTTGTATGTATTTCAAACCTTTCTGCTGTAAAAACTGGCTGTTAAAGTCAATTTAAGAAATGGAAAAGAAACTGGTAGTGTTGTATGGTAGGGATATGGTCAGAAGAATCAAAAGAATAAAGCACATAATTCTCTTCTCATTATCAAGTATAAACACAGAGTATTTCCATTTCAAAGTTAGGGAACAGTAAAAGCTGCAGAAGAAAGAGATAAGGAGAAGAGGCATTTCATATTGCTTTATTACAATGTGCTGGGTTTCAGGCACTGTTTCAAAGAAAAAGTTATGGTAGTCTTAAATATGAAGGTTAATGCTGTATTTTCTTGTACAAGCCAAAATAATTATGCAATATTGTTCCTTTATTCCAATTAAGACTAGTTTTGATTTGCAGCCTTCTGGAATAGCTGAAATTTTATCTGATATGAGGCTGGTGGATCAGCTGTAAGCTTACTTGCCTGAATTAAATTTTCTTTTGAAAAACTTGCCCAGTGATTTTAGTACTACTATCACTAATTTTAGTGTGTATAAAGAAGACCTCTATAATAAAGAATGTGAAGTTTCAAGAAATGACACCCATGCTGGATTCAGCAGCACAACTGAAGTTTAGCAGGAGCTTCACCTAAACCATAATAAAGTGATGACTGGAGAAATTAAGAGGCTTTGGTCTAGGAACCTGGTCATAGCCACTGATATGCCGCTGTGCATCTCCTGACGGATATGTCAGTGGCTGATTTTGTGTGTCGTCTTCTAAGCTGGGAGACAGTGTTAGTTAATTTTCCTTTTTATTTCTCTTTTAATTTACCTTGTTTTTGAGATAACTTTTTTTTTTTTTTAATTGCAGAGATTGGGTAACACAGAGAGATATGAAGAGGTTTAGGTATTTTTCAGATTTCAACTTATGATATGGCTTATTGATATGTCAAAACCCTAGCAATTGCCTGCTCTCTAGGTGATTTAGTACTCTGGCCACAAACTTCTATCTCCTTCAATGAGGAAAGCTATAGTTTAGAATTGCATCTCTTCTTGTCTCCTTCAGTGTGTTTCATTCACTCTCACCTCCAGAAAAAGCGGAAAAAGGAGAAATTTTGTGTGTGGGCTGAGCTGATTCATCCCAAGGGGGAATAGAAAACAGTACTAGCTTTTTAAGCAATGCTGTGAGAGGAAAAGTTGTTCTTTTCTTGTATTTCTCATATTCAGTAAAAGGGACTGACAAGATTTCTTAAGTGTGAAGACCCACGTAAACACTAGCATAAGCTGGATAGACTGTTATTGTATAGAAATTCTGTAGCAAAATGGGTACACTTTGAATTTTAAGAGCGTTGCTTTGCTAAGTCATGCGCAGTCATTACTTCCCTGCTAACTAAGCATCAAGCAGAAATGCTGGCGCTCAGCTATTATTCTTTCCATGCTTTATAGTCAAGCCTCGGTCTCTGAACTCGCAGTGTCCTGATCCTCACTCCACTGATATCAACAGACAAATTACAATAACTGGAGTTCGGCTGGGTGCTTAGTCCTGCGCTGCGAAGTGCCCGACCCACAGCCGGGTTCTGTGAGCTCCTGCCCCCTCTAGTGTCACAACTCGGCTCCTCTTCCTCTAACGCTTCCAAGCAAGGTGCAGCAAATGGAGCGGGACTTGGCATTTCATTTAACCCAAATAGTGTCCTTCAGAAGGTCACAGCCCCCAGTGATTCCTAGGTTTCCTCAGTTCTTGTGTGTAAGGATTATATTCGGTTGTTACTGTCAAAGTTTACTCCTCTAATTACATACCATCAGCGCCAATTTTACCATCACCGTCCTTATCTCCAGCAGCCAGAAGAGCCTTCGTTTCTTTGTCTGATAGGTCTCTTCCTTCTGGGGTAAAGCCCTTCAGGACAAACCTAAGGAGGAAGCATAGAAAATAAAGGAAGGTTTGGTGTTGGTTTTTTTGTTTGTTTGTTGTTGTTGTTGTTGTTGTTTTTTGTTTTTTCATTTGGATTTGTTTTTTTTTTTTTTCCACTGAACGATTACACTTCATATCTATTTGTATTACTTATTTGAGACACAAGTTGGAATCCAGCGTTGTGTCTTCTGTTGTTGATCTTCTTTAACATTCAGAAGCACCTTACTCTGAAACTGCATTTGGTTGAAGAACTATCTGTAAGGTATTGACCATTCATGTGTTTCCGGGATCCTGCAATCCAAGTGGCAACTAGCTATCTCCAACACTCTTCAGCTCATGTGCCCAGCAAACAACTGGCATAGCACACAAATACTAGTCGAGAGTTTCAGCTGTATGTTACTGCCTAGAGAGCTGTAAAAATCACCCACAGGTAATTAGACCCTTAAGGCAGGGATATTTGAGAAAGGATGTAACTTTACTTACTTCAATTCTTCTTCTTCAATGAAGCCGCTCTGATCTTTATCAAGAATATGGAAAACCTTCTTCACATCTTCTGGGCTCTTCTTTTTCAATCCTACCATCTCGAAAAACTTTTTGTAGTTAAAAGATTCAGCCGCTATAAGAGATGAAAAGCCAGAGAACTGCTTAGAAAAGTCATTGAAACACACACAACAGCACATACCCGTGGTTCTCTTCCATGCTGCTGTTATTCCTGCCCTGGGAGAAACAGTGGAACACAGCTGTGGTTGGAGCTTGGTGTACTCAGTGTAATCGTCCATGCTTCACAGGTGCTAATGGAAATAAACAAAGGGGCAGAGAGGCAATGTCTCCGTTTTGCAGATGAAGAGCTGAGCTACAGAAGGATGAGACTTGCCCAAGGTCGCACAAGAAGTCTGTGATAGACTTGAGAGCTTTTGGGAGCTGAGGTCTACTGTGCTTGGTTTCATTTCAGTGCCTTAAACCTTTTTTTTTCCACTAAGTTTTACACTAGAACAGACATTTGAGAGCGGGCTCTGACTATTAGATAGCTGTCACTTTTTGACATTCCCGCCCCTGGGAAAAAAAAAAAAACAACAAAAACAAAAACAAACAAAAAAAAAACACCAACTAAAAATGCTCTTGCTCAAGCATTGGCGAGAAGTGTTTCAGAGCACTGTTTGGTTGGGTTTTTTTTCCCGGGGACTTACTAGTAATCAGTGTTCCATTTCAACCGCTGAAGGAATGTGCAATCGTGGTGTGTGAGCTCAGACACTGCAAGGGAGTGCTGCGCGGCGCGCTGCCTGCAAGACCTTGTGAGGAGCTGTCCCCGGGGAGGAAAAAAAACCAAACAACCCAGAGCCCTTGAAATCGGAGCCGAGTTTACCTGTTCCACCTCCCTTGTCCTTTCACCGCACCCACTTTTGTCCCACCCAGGTAGCCTAACAACTCTGATGTGGATTGGAAATACCATACAGTGACCTCCAAAACGTGCGGTGGACATTTTTTTCCTTCTTCAGGCATTCTTATTCCCGCCGCGTTAAATTTACCTATTACATAAAATTAAGGAGGCTCAGTCTTCCGTGATCTGCCTGAGATCTGTCATTAGTTGCTGCTAATTGCATCTGCTCCGGGACTTGGGGATGGCCATAGAACAATAGAAGCTAATGAGTAAAACAGCTGCAGGATCCAGCAAAGCAATTTGTCGCTCCCTCTGACTCCGGCTTGTGAGCTGAGCCGGGCTCAGCGGGTCTTGCTCTTCTGTCTGTTCGGGAAGGTCATCGCACAGAGCAGGAGTGACAGAGGCGGCTCCCCGGGATGGTGCGGTCAGCCAGGTAGTTTGGGGGAGGGGGGAATAACGTGCATCCCGGAGCACGATTTCTGACTTTCTTTGAGAGCAACCTTAACTACATGAATCTCCGTAAACACGAAGAGGGTTTGCTGTCAGTTTTGGGGGTCGCGATGAAAGAGAGGGGTAGGGAACATCTGATACCCGGAGGAGTCTGAAAGGGGAGTGTGGACCACTGCAGCTATTCGACCTGCAGGGAGCCTCTGCAATCGAGCAGTGCACCCGCACCCATGCTCTACTGCTGCCTTCTCTCCATCCCGAAAAGCAAAGCCCACCCGGGGATTCTGCATAGAAAGTACAGAGTGGTTTCGCATATCCTTGAAATGGGAAACAGCAGTTCTGTAACATCTGAAACTAAATTTCAGGAATGAGTGGGAAGCTGCTGACATCCACTGCTGACTTCTCTATCCCACACCAAGATATAATGCAGCTTGGTTTGCCGAGGGGTTTGTTCCCTTTGAAAGTATCCTCTCGGTAGAAGCAAAGTCTCTCCCCGGTTACTGCTTACTTTCCTCAAAAATAAATATTTCGCCTCTGTAACATGCAGGACAACTTTGCTGAGGATGCAGCCTTGTACTTTAAAAACCTGTCAGAGACATTCATTGAACATCTGAAAACACATCCTCATTTGAAGTTTTGTCTAGCTAGTTCCTCTAATCTTCCCATAGCTGAAATAAATGCACTGCTATCCTAACCTGAAAAGATGAAAGAAGGAAAAGAGAGAAGGAAAAAAAAATAGGAAAAAAGCACTCACCTGAAAAGGCTCCCACAGCCTTCTTGATATCCTCAGCGCTGAGCAAGTCAGTCATAGCCATCCTGCAACTGTTTGAACAGGGAAGCAAGTGCGAAAAGATTAAAAAGTGCTTTTCTCATCATTTCTGCTCATATGACCAAAGCTGCAGTGCTGTGTGGGGATGGCACACCGGGAAAGGCTGGACCTGTGCCAGCTCTATAGCTCTGCATGGATAAGTGCTGTGGGCTGTCGCTCTCCAGTTTGCAGAACACCAAGTAGTCCACAGACGCGAGAGTTCAGCTAAAGAGAGGACACGGGGGATGCCTTTGTGGGTCTGGAGTGGGGGAGGACGCAGGTGGGGGTCGCTCCTGGGAGACAGGAGCCTAAGCCTTACTGGAGCAGTGCCAGAGTCTGCTGGAGAAAGAGTTTTGCCAAGGTCAAGTCCTCTGGTGCAGTGGACAAACTAGTGGTGCAGAGCAGAGCCTTTTCGTTTAGTAAGTCAGAATGAGCTTTACCAGTTATGTTCGGTGATGAGTAAGGAACTGCAGCATATGCCAAGCTTCAAGCTGCTCTTGAGGTCGGGAAGCAAATGCAATATAGCTTTTGAACATTTGCCTTATCGTTCAACCACTTTGAATGTCCCCCCCTTCTCCCTTCCCCCTCCCCTTCACACACATATTCCTTTTAGACCTTTTTTCTTTCAGGCCAGTCCATATTAAGCATCTTCCTCACTGAATTAATTATCACATCCCAGCGAATCCTACAGATCCCGTTTGCAATGCACAATATGCTGCAGAATCTTCTGCGATAGGGTATGGCAAAATGAGATGCAAGGTGGCAACACACTCATGAGGAGCTCCTGTGTGATAGTGGGTTTCTCAGGCAGGACCGGGCACTTCCTATTCGCAGCAAAAAAATAAAGCCTTTAGGATTTGTAATGTGTTTTCTAGGGTTATTTTCTTTCTCCAAGAATCTGTGCCCATTTTTCATATAAAATATGGCAAGTAGTCCAACTTGCACTCAGAGTTTGGGCAGGAGCCATTAGGCTGAGGTAGCCAAGGTTAGGGCCCAGTAGTAGGGCAGATCTCTGCAGGAGCATTGGCATCGCTGCTTCAGGAGAGACGGGGAGGACAGAGTGATGGCAGCGAGATCCCCGGGCACGATCGACAGGTACGGCCCGGTCCTGCTGCCACAATCACACATCTCCTCTGAATGGGGCCGCCGGAGAGCAGCCTCGAAAAGGGGGTGGCTTGTGCAGAACCTCGGGTTGTGCTGTCAGTAATAGCTCGGTGCTTTTAAAAGTACAAGCCCCGTCCTTTTTTTTTTTTTTCTCTCCATGGCCCAACTTCAGCTATAATGGGTAAGTCGTTGCCATGACATTGAACGCAGGACTGAGGAGAAGGTGACATTGGGGTCACCCGCCTTTTTTTTTTTTTTCTTCTCCTTTTCTTTCCTAAAGGTCGTCTCTTCATTATGGAAGGGACTGACATTTTTGTCTCGTTGGAACTACCCCCCCCACTCCCCGGCCTCCCTTTTTCGTGTATTTCCCGAGATGCAAGAGATGCTTAGTTTTCTCCAAAGACAAACAAGGTAATGGATGGTGGAGCCAAGTCCCTCTCCTTAGGCTGAACGCATCCTTCCCTGCTCTACCGGGAAAGAGGAGCTGAGCGCTGGGATGCTGAACCGAGATAAACAGCCGCCCCTCAGAAGAGCTCCGCGCACCTTCTCGCATGGGTCGTTCTCACTCAGCAGCCCCCCTTCTTTTGGAGTTGGAGGTGGAAGGGTGCAGTAAAGACAGTCCTCGGGGCACTGGGGTCTCTTGCTTGATTTCAGGGTTAGGACCCTATTGTAGTCCGTTTTAAATGTAGGATGAGTGCAGAGCCATCAATATGCAGCTATTTGCCAGAGATCAGTGTGCCGTATCTTATGAAACTGACGTCCCTTTACCTTTCCTTAACTGAGGGAAGAGAGGACAATCTCTGCTTGTTGCCAGTGCAGACACCGCCGGCCCAATGCTACATCGCCCCCTGCTTTCCCTGCTTTGCTGCGTGCGGCATCGGTGTGGTCTGAAAAGGAGTTGGGCCTCAGTCTCTGCAGGTTTTTCCCCTCTCTTACGAATCTTTTGCTAACCCGTTGTTGAGCGGGTTTTCGAAAGATTCGTAAGAAACGGGAGCTTCCTTTTAGGTCCCTACAAACAGGAACGCACCTGCCTACCCGCCAGTGAAGATGCTCTCCTGGCGGGTGACTCGTGTTTCGGTGTTAACCCCGCTTTGCTGACAAGGCAGAGCACATTTGGACGGCTGCCCTCGGGGGTAACTCGAGCCGGTGGCTGGCAGAGACGAAGCGCAGCACTGCCCGCTGTGCTGGCAGACGCCGATCAGGTTAAGTAGCCTCATGCCAAGCAAAGCGGCCAGAGGCGCATTCCCTGTCCATGTCCAGGGGATGGGAGCCGGGCGGCTCCCTCCGCATCCTTAACGATGTGCGAACTGCCCCGCTTTCCCTCCGTCATCGGATCTGTCAGCCCTCCACGGCCTAATCGTGCTGTGGAGGCGAAAAGTGAGAGGTGTCAGGAAAATGAGGCTTCAGATCAGGTGGAGCCATCTGTAGAGCGTAAATAACATTTCCCCCAGCTCAGAAGCCGTGTCTACCCTCCACAGCCAGAAAGGTGAAAGCACAGAACACAGGATTTGCAAAGCGGGCAGCTGGGATCTGACATGGAGGAGCGGCTGGGGCCCAGCTCCAGCCTCAGCAGTGTCTCTCTTTAAGGACAGCTAGCAAATTTCCAGAAGCTTTTAACCACCAACCTGCAGTCAACACTGTTATTCTAATAAAAAAGGTGTTTCACGAGTTGACAGTTTCTCACTTGACCTTCATCTTTTTCTCATCATCCCTGCGAGATGAATGATGCATTTTCTTTTATCTCTGAGATTTTGCCAGTTTTCCTGCCCAAACTATTTGCAAAATCCACACCGTGGATTTCCAAGTTGTCTGCACCAAAACTTTTGTGTAGATCAACTCCCCATTCCACCAACACCAGAATGATGATATTGTTACTAAGTAAACGACCAAAAAAATTAAGTAGAAATCAGCCCACCCTTGCCAAAAGCAAACCAGGGAGAATTTCCTGAAGAGCATGAAGCCCTCACACCAAGAACTGAAGCTGAAAGACGGCGGTCCTTTGCAAAAAGGGTGACACATTTCCTTTAGCTTCCTAGTGACCACACCAAAGAGAGCAACTTCATCCCATCGCTTACAGTCATCTGTACAGAAAGAGAGGTGCCATTTCTAGACGTGTTCTGGATCTTGTGGTTTTGTTTGTCTTTGGTTCACAGCTGGCTATTTCAGTAAAACCTCTTCGGGAGTCCTCGCTCGCGTTCTCATTCACTTGCTTCCTTCCCTTTCCCAGTTTTGTCATTTCCACCTTCTCCCCTGCTTTCCTCCTCATTCCCCCTAAGTGAGTTCGCCTATTCACTCCTTTTAATGATCTATTCTTCTCATTTGGAGTCTCCTTTGCTGGAAGCGATTCCTCGATGTTTGAGAGATTTGCATCTCTTTGTTTCCGGGCTTTTGTTTCTGGAAAGGTGAATGATGCCGGAGTGATAGAAGATGCCCTTATCTGCCAAGATCCTGCTTCTTGCCCGGAGCTGGTGAATCCACGTTTGCTGCGGAAATTTGAGCATTTTCTTGCTACTTACCTCTTAGATCTCTTGTAAGCACGCTTGAAAAGGTGTTAGATAGGGAGATGGTCAAAAAGAGGTGGAACTCCGGGTAGGAACTCCACTTATATAATCTCTGTCGCTCTTTCTATTTTCGGCAGGTGATACCCACTCCTCACTGGTATCAGATATTCAGGGGTTTTGTTGATGGTGTCACATTTATCTTTCCCTTAACTAACAGAGGAACGCTATTAATAATCCTTGGCCCTTACCTTCCCCTGGCTGTGAAAAACCATTACATTGGCAAACTGATGGTCCGCATGAAACTTGAATGTTAAGGGGAGAGGCAAGCAGTACAAATAGGCAAATAACAACAATGAAAATGCCATTGAGACCTATTTTCCATTGTGTAATCCATCTAGGGACATTTTTCCTGATATTTAATGTTTTTTCTGGCAAGGGAAAACGTTTTGCAAAGGACCATGAATCTTACGTCGGATGAAAGTGGAATCGGGGAGATCACGATGCATTAGGAAGTTCAGTTCGAGAGATGGGACTCTGCTCATGAAGGGAATAGGAAGATATAACCCCCTCATTGGCATGAGGGAAAGCAAAGATAGGCTCCGGAGTCTGCCCTTTTCTTTCATTAGCCTTGACAGATACTACTTGAAACAAAACAGAAGAGCTCTAAATTGCTTTCTGCACCTGAAGCTACAACATTCAGCTTTACCTCTTGGCCTTGAAGGAAGTCAGAATTTATTTTTTTCCTGCAGGCAACAACAAACTCAATTGCGTAATTCTGATTGCTCATACTTACAGGGGCATGCAAAATCTGCATTCAGGGCCCCATTGGGTTAGGAGCTGTAGAAGTCTAAAAAATTTGCAACCTGAGCTTTCTTGGGAGAGACAGGGAATTATAAATGAAAAGATCCTATATATACAGCCATAATACATTGACTGTAACCTTTTCAGCATATAATTCTTTTTATGCTGAGTTGCCTTTTCCAGGGAAAGACATCTTTGAAGATACTTCTATTTTTACTGTCAAGCAATAATAACAACAATAAAAATGGCGATGAAATGTATTTGTCATTCTGTAATCCATTTGGGGACATGTTTCATGAAATTTAATGTTTTTCTGGCAAGGGAAAACATTTTATAAAGGATTATGCACTACATTTATCTGTAGTACATTTATGAGTTTAAAAAAAAGTTTTTTTCTGTTTCAGCACTCAAACCCAACATTTCTTCGGTTAAAAGCAACCAAGGTTTTGTGATACAATGGAAATTATCTTTTGGGAAAGGCAGGTGCTGCGAAAACGAGGTCAGATTTTTCTAGCTTGATTAATTGATCCTAGAAGTAAGGAAAGATAATTGAGGTATGTATAGGATAGGACTATTTTAAAATATTTCTCTACTGCCCGTATAATTTAGATGCTGAGTTCTGTGATAAATTGGAAGTACTCCATCAGTGTTAGATAATTTCTAAAGAGGCAGCTTTATTGAATCAAACATGACAAAGGTTAATTCAATCATTTGTCTTCTCTTACTTATTTTTTTTCCTATTACACTTCCTGTAGTGGTTTTTGAGTTTTCAGTGTACTGCAGTAGTATGGGAAGTAATATTACTTTTCAGCAGAGCTGTTAATTTATCACAAACACTGCATGCATACCCTGGCTCAGGTGATAATTACAGTGTGAAGTAGCTGGCTCTTGTGGGTCCAGATGTTTCAACCAAATGGTTCATTTCCTTTGGAACAGTATAAGTCATCTTATACTGTTTGCTAAATTCAGTCATGTGGGGTTTGCATCCCCTTTCCCATATTGTAAACCCTTGGTATAGTACCAAGGTTAGATTCTGGTTAGAGATACCAGTATCTCATGGTTGTTAGCTGCATGCTTCATTTCCATTTGGTAGCTACTAGAACAACTTTTTTACATCTGGCAGCTTAGAAAGGATAAGGATTGTAGGACTGTATTTTTGGCTAATGGACTGTGACTTCCATCTCTGTCTGTTCCACTGGAATGACTGCATTTGTCCACTGGTGGAAGGAGAGCAAGTGCAGGGCCAGTCATTGTGATTCCTCTTTGTAATTCAGCTATGTGAAAGCAATCCTGATTAGTGGAAATACTTTCTTATCCTTTTAGTTACTTCCTACTAAGGCTAATTTACAGAGAGAGAAGCAGATTTTTGACCACATTTGGCATATAGTGAGGTCTTTGTTACATGCCAAGTATTTAATTAATTAAAAGGGGGTTTCTTGTTGGGACTTTTTTTTTTTTGTAAGAAGAATACAATCAAAATCTGACACATCTAGGTTATTCATACAAATCTTCCTGAAGCTGGAAGGTATGGAGAGTTGTGGCTCACTGAGATTCTGAGATTTCACCTACGTGAAATGGTAGACTCTAAGGAGGAAGTTTGTGTTACTGCACTTGTCGGTTTTGGTAATGTGGTTGCATGTGGATGATATTTACTATCATCTCTGTCAGGTTCATTCACAAAAAGATTAGGGCTGGGTTTCCCCTTTAGTATACATGTACAGTGCAGAGTTGGGGATGCTCATTTATTATAATTTGTTTTTCTCTTTCCCACCACACATAAATAACTGTAATCTGAATAATAAGGTGCTCCAGGTTCCTATCAGCCAATGTATCCAACATTTGAGATGGTATAATCACAGCACTAGCACAGCACCTTAAAACAGGAAGCTTGGCCTGCTGCTATCTCCTCTGTCTGCTATGTGTTGTCACAAGCAACTACAGTCTTCAAGGATAGCAGCCAGCCATCTTTTGCTCCCCATAGATTTTCCTTATTTGTTAAAGATGTAAGAGCATCACAGAATCATTAAAGTTGGAAAAGGCCTCCAAGATCACTAAGTCCAAACTTTGACTGAACACTACCAACTATAAGTGCTACATCCAGTTGTTTCTTGAACGCTTCCTGGGATGGTAACTCCCCCACTTTCCTGAGCAGCCCATTCCAGTGCTTAACCACCCTTTCAGGGATGAAATTCTTCCAGATGGCCAACCTAAACCTTTAGTCTGCCAAGGATGTTGTGATGCTGGGTGCTTTTATGTGTTGGAGAGGAAAATGGACAAATTCATGGAGGAGAGATCCACTGAAAGTTATGGAACTCCTACAGGCCACATCCGGCTTGTGAAGTTCCTGAGCCAGAATGGTTGTGATTTGGGATAGGATTAGGGGAAGGTGTAATCTGATTCCTTTGTGATTACATTCCTCCAAACACTTTTATCTATGTCCACTGTCACTGCTTACACTACTGAAAGTGTCCTTTGTTTTGTATATACTAATTTTAATTTCCTCTTCAATGGCCTGTTCTTGGCTTTGCCTGAGGGAAGTCTGTATTCCTAGGATCAAAGCTCAATGGTTCCATTTTTACTGATTTTTCCATTCCTCTGATAATTGTCTCAAAAGCTGAAGATAGCAAATAGCTGCAAGAGATACCCAAGAGGTATGAAATAGGTCACTACTAGTCCATGCTACCAGTGGGCTTTGGGGACTCCCCAGCTTGTATTGCAGATGGTGTGGAAAAGAAAGCGAAATGTCTCACCCAGAGGGGATAATGCAAATAAAAACCCGGAGATAGGTGTAAACCCCTGGTAAGAGTTAGGCTCAAATTACCAAAGAAGAAAAAAGCAAGTGCTGAAAGAGTAGGTCTGTGTATCATAACACCTCCTAGCAACTTCAAATGGATATTTACAGCAGGAAAAAAAGCTGTTAGTCCCAGTGGGAAACCCTGACCCCAAGGTTAAGAGAATGGAAATGGTTTTCTTTACAACAGACACTTGTGGGTATCAGACGTTTGTCATAATTGACACACTGGTGGTGTTCACACTGGGATGGATAAACCCCATGTAATTATTACCACAGGGGTTATATTCCAGAAAAACTAGCACAGCAGAAGGATGGTTTCATTACTTATTCCTATTTATACTAGGCTGCTGGTAGGAGAACAAAGTATTTAGATCAGGGTAAACAGCTTTTGGGGAAATTGGACTTTAGTTTTAGTAGCTGGAATCTTATGGTAACCCAGATTTTGATAGTCATTCTTTGATTAATCTGTTGGGGCTTTTTTCTTTTTTCTTATTTCTTTTTTTTCTTTCTTTCTTTTTCCTTGTCTTTTTTTCCCTTTTAAAAAGAAATAATTAATGCACTTGTAATTAATTATTAATTTCAGAGATGTTAGTGCCCAGTGAGATGGATTTAAAAGTCAAGGGTTTGTAAAGGAGTCATATCTTTCTGGATTAGCAGCAAGTGGGAATAATTTTATAGCTGTGATGCTCAAATGGCAAGCTGGGGCTTTGCTGCCATCATCCCAAGTGTAAATTGCTAGATAAGGAAGTCTGTAACTATTACCAGAACAGGAGCACTGTGGTGTCAGATGTTTATTTATTGTAAATATTTTATTAGAAAACAGTTCTTCCATTTATGCAATTGGTAAATGAGATATCTTCTTAAGTTAAAGTGATGATTTGAATCCAGCTAAGGTGAATGACAGTAAGTAAAAGTCATTATTATGAAATGTTGTTTCAGTCACTCTGATGAAATGAGTCAAACAGCATCAGTACAGTTGTTAATAAACAAATACACACTAAATGACCTTATTTGCACTAAAATAATATCTCCATGTTGTTAATGGCCTGAATCTGACCCAAACACTGAATTGTCCTGTGCTTTCACTTCTCTATATCTTTAGGTTACCTAAAAGGAAGGCTACAGGAAGGAAATCTCTGCTCTGGCTACCTGTTCTAAACTTCTTAAGAGAATGGACATGCAAGTGTTAGGTTGTCCAGCAGCACTCACCTGGGATTCTCTCAGGTAAATGTCAAACTGAAAAGTTGAGTTTATCTCTTGTAAAATCCTTGTCCTCTGTGTTCAGGAGAAAAAAATATTTAAGAAAGAGTCACAGGCGCATTCCTAAGGGAAGTATATTTTCCCTGCCATTTCCACTGTATCTCAACTTCTTAGAATTTCCTTTTAGATATTCCTTCTGATAATCATCACATTGTTAATAATTTTATGTATGGGGATTTCTTTATTTTCCTATGAAGGTGAAAAAGTTTATTCCTACTACTTAAAAATTGATTTGCAAAAAGGAAATAGATTTATTGGACTAGCCATTTCTATAGAAATTTATGTTTTTTTAATATTTTGCACATATGAATTGATCCTCATTATGGGCATACTTTTTTTGCTTGGATTTCTGCAAGAGATTGCCCTCATGAACCTTTCCCCAAAAGGTTCATGAGGGCAATCTCTTGCAGAAATCATCCTATTGCAGGGCGTTTTTTTAATTCCTGCTTTTGAAACTTCATATATATGCCTTATGTAGGTGAAATAAGTTGTAATATAGAAGTAGATCATCAATGCATTTGGTAGAGATAAATCAGCACTTTATGCTCAGGCTTTAGTATTTTGATGGTTGTTTGTAAGAGGCAATAGCCTTCGAAGCCTTTTGAGTTGTTTTTATCTCACTAGGACATAGAAGATTCTGTCTTGAAGAAGAATGAGATATTTCAGAAAATTGATCATTAATAACTTGCTTGTGGATGATGCAGAGACTTGCAAGACATGAGTGATGTGCTGGTTGGCAGCATTTTTCCTCTGAAATTTATAATCTCAGTTCTTTTTTCTGCACTTCTGTTGACAGTTCTGCTCTGTAATTTGTGAAGGAAAAAGCAAATATGAGGGCATACTAGAAACCCTGTCGATCTCAGAGGTAACGTACTTCTGTGTCTTCTGTTACTATGGCCTGGCCTAGGGACTTTCTCCTGTTAAAGGACAGAGAACTGAAACACCAACAAATCAACTGTTTACATGAGACCACATAGTATAGTGGCACAAGAAATTGCATGTTACATCCTGTCATGGCGTGGTATCTTCCAAAATGGACCATCCTTTTCTTTTTTGTTGCTCTAGGTCTTGATGGTAACAAGTATAGCTTGTGACAGCAGTTTCTCTTGGGTGAAGCAAAGAGATCATTCCTTTCACATAGAGGATTTGTTTGTTACTTGACCTCTTCTTTACTACCATATTCATCTGTTTTATTGCACAGAACATTGTCTCTTTTCAGCTGGGCTTCTTTTACCCTTTCTTGATAGAACTAGATTTGTTCTAATTATTAACATTATTCATAAGCCTGTGTTCATAAGCATATTGTAAAAATCCTTAAAGCTGTGTTCACAAGAGACAGGGAGAGGAGTGGGGCTCTTCCTTCTCCCAGGAGAGCAAAAGTTTGCTAATGCCCTGTGAGGGAATGACAGATGATTCCTCTCTCAGGTTATACATGCTCTAAATCCTCACCACCCTTTTTCTCCAGCAATGAGGAGACAGATGCTACTGTAACAGCACAGAACTTGTGCAAATCCCTTACAAAGACCTTTATTACTGCTATGAGTAAAACCAAGTGACTTGCTTAACCTTTCATACTATTTTTAGATGAGCTTACATTTCTGAAGGATGTATTTGATTGCCTTTCATGGTTTCGGCTAGTTTTCTGTTGATTTTTTCCCTTTCCTTTTAGTGTGATATGGGAGGATGAAGATGTGATAAAGTGTCTGTTTCTCTGAGCTGTTGTGTTGGTATTTGTTAACCTGACATTTTGTGTGATGTGCCCAATTCCCTTTCTAGCAGTTTCTAGTAGCCATGGGAATAAAGACAGCAGAAATCACAATTTTCACACACAGTTTCTCTCCTGAAAAAACCCCAAAACTGGAGGAAGGGATAGACAAATGATTTTGTGAACAAATCTTTGATTTGGCCTCAGGGTAAATGCTATGAAGTCTTGGGAGAGGAAGTTTGTTTTTATTTCACCAGTTTAATGTAACCTGGTTTGCAAGAATTGCTTTTACATCCAGAGAGCTGCAGTTTCAACTCAGATGTCTTTTGAGGGTCTGAGCCATCTTCCACAGTTGTCATTGAGACCCTTGTGGTGTTTTTGATGGAGATTTCACCATGGTCCTGTTCTAGAGCTTTTCTCAGGAACTGCAATGTGATGAGGATCAATTAGTAGCACTGAATAATTACTTCGCAGAGAGAAGGCCAATTGGTTAGGAGTTTCATTGACACCATAAATCTATGTGGGTACTGATCTCTTGTTAGATGTTAGTGGCTGACGAAAACTACTGATGTTTTAGATTGTAATCTAAAGGCAAAACCTGGTAGAAGATTTGTCTCTTATGCTGTTTCTTCTTAAGCATCCATATATGCATGTGATTTTTTATTGTTTACAAGAAAGTGCACATACTGTACTGCCATATTATGTTTTGAGGTTTTGTTTTGAGGGTTTTTTTGTTGTTGTGATGTTCGCTTTGGTTTTGGTTTTGCGTGTATGTGTGTGTGTGTGTGTGTGTGTGTGTGTATGTAAGAATACATAATTATCCATCTTCTGACATAGAAGAACCACAGAAGAATACAGAAGAATTCTGGAATGAGGAATTATCATATATTGTCACCAAAGCTAACTAAATATTGACATACTAAAACACTGTGTATTTTATTACTCACTAAGACTGGCAGAAATATCTGTTCTGGTAAGTACTTATGAGTATGTGAGACAAGCAAACAAGGGAATGATTGATTGTGTGAGGATGAAGGCTGGGGAATGGATACATACATGCTGAGAGAGAATGTAGATAAATACCTTTTCCCAGTGGGTGTCACCTGGAACAGATTCCTCAAGCATGCATGCAACCTTAACCTAATTGTGTGTGTGTGTATACATTTCTCCTCCCTACATAATCTACACTTGTAGAGGAGAGAATGTACCTATGTAAAAAAGCAAGTACATACCTGATGCAGAGTTAAATGAAAAGTTGTTTCCATAGCTGAGCTCCTGCTGTTACCAAATCAAGGAAATTGTGGTCATCTTGAAAAATATGTGGAAGCTTTGAGATACCTGTAGAGAAAAACATAGTTCTCCTACATTTTGGTAAGTGGAACATTTGGAACTTTCTGCTCCTCTATGAGAAGTGCATCTGATACACTGTACAAGGGATTTCAAAGTTTAATTTAGCTTAACTCTTGGCTGCAAACAGCTGCTGATAAATTTAGTTTGGGGGATTAGGGAAGACTAATAGCTCCTTAAAAGGAGCCTGAAGATGAGACAGCAAAACAAAAACATCTGCTAGACTCTCCCTTAGAATGGTAGCACACCATACAGTCATATTTTAGAAAAATAAATAGGTAGGTTTTGGGCAAGAAGTGATTTTTGTAGATATAGACACTTGGAGAAAGAAAGCCAAATGTGTGATTAAGAGAGTTGTTCCCTTTCCAAAGTGAAAGAGGGGGTATCTTGACTGGAATCAGTAGTATATAGCAAACACCCTTCTCCTGTGGTTCTACACAGTTTGCTAGTCCTTTAAAAATAGCCGTTGTTAACTTATTTTCCCCATTATATTTTTTGTTGTTGTTGTTTAATAGATTGTCGTGTTTGTATACTCTTCGGATTTCCTTGTCATCATTAATTCAAGTGTACATTCTTAAGCAAGGCTACCACATCTTCTTCAATTTCTTTGTGGTTAGTAAAGCAGTATTAAGCAGTATTTCATATGTCCAGTCAAAATGGAGACTCAAACCAAATCAGTACAAGAAAACTCATTCAGGTATTTATTTGGAGAATAGACTTATTGGAAATTACTAGAAGTTTCTCTTCCTACATGCTTTTTTCTCACTTGTTTTATACTGCATCAACTTTTCTACATCCAACTGTAAATGGGGCCTTTTATAAGTATTGTACTTAGATGTCTCATAGCAAGAAACAATTCTTATGCCAAAGGCAGTATGATCTTGCACTTGGATAAGTTAAGGAAAAGTCTTCTTTACCCTTAACTTTTAGACTATGAACAGTCCCTCTGAAGCTAGATTTGGAGCTTAAATGACAATGAAGTAACTATTTAGTGCTTTTTTTTCCCTGCCTTCTTCACATAGCCTTCTGCTCTCCCACAGTTACATTTTTAGTTTTTCTATTGCCCAAGGGCCTCAGAGAGAACTTACATGAGAAAAGGTTAAAAAGAAAAAAGTATTTGAATAATTATTATTCAAACTAAGAGGGAGTCATCATTTGATAACATTTCAATCTGCTTAAAAAGAAATGTCCTTTCATAGAGTGTTTAATTATCTTGTGGGTTTAGCAGCTGGATGGCTATTATTTCAGCAAAGAGTTTACTGAGATTTGCAGAAGGATTATATGTAAAAGAAGGGTGTCTGTTGTTAGCTTAACTAAATCTGATAGACATTGAAAACATAAGACAGTTGTCTGTAAGAATGTGAACTGTATTTCCAAGTCAAGCAAGTGTGTTTTGTTTACAATTTTTTTTTGTGTTTTGCAACAACAATTGAGAAGAAAGTATTCAGATTAGAAATACAGGTCTGCTGTGATGAATCAGAATATGGATTCAAGAGGAGATAAACTAACAATTTTTCTAGTATAAAATTTCTGTTATGTTCATAAACTTTGTATATTTTCGTGTTGATGTAGGTGGACTGGTAAGCCCCATGTCTTGCATTCAAAATATGTGAACAGTAACTTTTCTGTAACTGAGAGCAAAATGTCACTGACTTTTCAAGTTATATCTCTAAAATACCAGTTGGAGTCATGTAGTTATGTGGTGAAAGTGTTATTTTCTGTGATTCTTGTTCTCTGAATCAGGTCTATTTATAAAACTCTGCAGCCTTTCTGACTGCTCACTAGTTAACAGCCTAAAGAGCCCAACTTCAAGTTGTGTAAATGTTTCTTCATCCTATGTTTCACTGTCTCAGCATGCCAGGCATGGTGAATAACTGTTTTATTTCTTATTCTAAGACTATTGATGTCTAAAGGCCACAGCATGAGCAAGAATAAAAAGACTGAGGGTAATCGGAGACAAACTACTAAGGCAAAAGAAAACCCAAAGAAATGTATTAGTTACTGATAAAATTAGTGCAGGTCTAGTGCTAGTGTGGTGCCTAATTTTAGTCTCCCTACTCATTTTCATGGCAGACGTATTTCTCTCCTCCTCCTTTTTGGAGCACTGAATACTTGAAGTGTCAGGCAACATTTGAGGAAGGCTGCTCAAAGGTACTTTACGCATCTCTCGAGCTCTCTTGATTGTTTTACAAGTATCATTAATGCAGACCAGGTTTTTCCTGGGGTTACCAGGTCAGTTTGTAGGTTTCTTGGTCATTCCAAAGTGTCCCACGTCCCGGTTAGATGGTGACAGTGGGGGGGCGACAGTCCCCCTTTTCCGGAGCTCCACAGAATCCCAGCTACCAGTGGGGGCGCAGCGCGGAACAAAAAGGCAGCAGCAGCCCGGGCCTGGGGTGGCACTGGGTTACTTTATTTGATGTTACACTCCCCGAGTCTCTTGAGGTCCCAGGCAAGGAGCTGGGGGCAAACAGCAGCTTATAAAGGGGGGCAGGTCTCAAGGGAGGATACAATGTTCAACTAATCAAGAGCACTGGGGGTGGAACACAAGGGCAAGGGATACAAGGCAGGAAAACTGCTTGGGAGAGGAGGGGTTAACAGCTGGATGTGGCAGGAAGGGGTTTGGAACTTGGCAGAAAAGTAGCTAAGTAACAAAGAGATAAGACACCTGGCTCAATTGAATAACAAAGGCAGGTCTGTAAAACCTCTCCAGGGGGAGAAAAAACCCAAAAAAACTACCAAAGTACAAATCAAACAATAACCTTCAAAATAAAAACACAATACAACAGATATTGCTCATGACACTGTACACAGCAATTTCGGTTTACAGGTGGGTTCCATTTCATGAGTGAGGTGATGGCTTCTCAACAGACTCAATTGACAGCCTGAGAGATACCAGTGAAGATCATATCTATTTTTTCTCAGTTCTTCTAAAAAATACTAATTAATTAAAAATTCAGAGGTAAGATTATACTTGTCCCTTAAAGTGATAACAATACTGTAGCTGCTGACAGTCATAAAGTCAGAACAGCAAAACCACTCTCCCAAATCATTAAATTGATATCTTAGCTGAGTGTACTACTGCAAGTGATCTAATAAATAACTGCATGGCAGAGACTGGTTTTCCAATATTTTAATTGAAGGAAAAATACTAACATAAATTTTAATTATACCAAACATTCTTAGTAATTTTTTCATGGAGCAGTAGGGCATAGTGCATGCAAATGCACATCCTCCAGGATCTGTTCTGTCTCCTCCTTTTTAGAAGACCTTTCTTCTTTATAGAAATAAAAGGCACAAAACCTCTTTGACATGCATTTATTTGTTTGTGAGTTTTAGATACTTGTAGTCTACTAGAAAAAGAAAAATGACAGCAGTCATTTTCCTGCATTGTAGGTAGTATGTCAAGCAGGGCACATTGATTCCCCTTCCAGTGTTTCTCATTCTATTTAGGAATTAGTGGAGAGAATAGCTAAGTACCACCTAGGAACAGATACATTGTTAGATATGTATGCAAGATAGGCTGCTATTTCTTAGATCAGCAGTTGTAGTCAAGATTTCAGTGAAGAACATCACTGGGATAGCTCGGGAACAGAAGACAGATATATTAAAAGTATGTCCCTCAGATAGAAAAAAATTACTTTGTTTCACAATACTTAATTTTACTTTATGTAAATGTTGTAAAATGCCCTGTCACTATTTTAAAAAGGGGGGGGGGGGGGAAGAGATTAATTTACTCTTTTATTTATTTACTCTTCTTCTTTTACACTAAAATACCAAAAATAAAAATTCCTGAATAGGAAGCTTGCCTGTACTGTGAAAATATAGTACTGTGAATGTATATAGTTATACATATATATATAGTTATACTGTGAAAATGCTCTAAAGTTAGTTTTTTACTGCTCATGAGACCTAAGTTTTTCCCCTGTTCTTTGAGGGACTGACTCTTCACTTGCACTGAGGGGCAGGGACAATGCCCACAGAGGTGGAGCAGGCAGAAAGGGGGAAGTAAGCAGCACCTTTTACATTTCCTCTTTGGATGTAGCTCCCCCCTGTCCTGCAGCTACTGCAGGTGAGCTGGCATGCCTTCATCCCTGCCACATCACAAGGGCAGTTTCAAGGGTTTAACACTTTGAACGTGGTTAGGTTGCCCACCTGGACTTTGAGCTAAACACACTATGAAGTTGAATTCAGGGCTGCAGTTTTGCATGGCAGTTACTGCATGATCCTGGGTAGAATTTAGGCTGTGTCTCTGCAGCTGTAACCCTCTATGGCTGCCCATGAATGCATACAGGATCCCAAGGGAGGAAGTCAGAGCTCTGAGAAACTTGTCACGGGAGATAAGGAGCCCCTAATAGCAGAGTGGCTGTCAATCCCTGCCTTGCTTCCCAGTGTTCATACAAAGGGAGTTGCCTTTTCTCGCCTTTCTTCTGTCTTGGAGAAGTGCTGTGCCAGAGAATTCACCAGAGGCATCATTAGCATGATAGCATCATGCAGCAGCTGCTTTCACCTCCAAAGCACTTCGCAAGCATTAGTTTAACTGATCTTTTGCATGAATCAAGATAAAAGAGTATTTTATCAGCATTGTCTGAACATAACCAAGACTTCATTTTTTTGATAAGCCATTACTGAATATTTCTGAGATTTTTCTGCTCACAGAGCCTTTCCTAGCTCGCATATATAAAGATAGCTTTCAAAGACTTACTCAGAATATTAAAATCTTAACTACTGATTATGGTCTACATTGATTTTAATGGGTATGATCCTGGCAGTGTGGTTTTCATAGCTTTGGCATTTGTTCTCTTTATTTATTTATATTCAAGGCTTTATTCTTTGGATAGCTGAGGTAGCATTGCAAATTGTTTTTGAAGATTTTGCTGTAAGGGTCATGTTAGTGTTAGTTAAGAGCATACAGTCTAGTCTAAAGTTTCTGGGACTGCTGAGATATCAAATTCCCTTTAGTGTGTGTACTGCCCAAGTGAATACATATGTGCCCTTCAGTGACTCAGGGGGAGCTCCCTTGCTAATCTTTACAAGCTCCACATGAAACACCATGGCATCTATTCCCATCTTTATGAAGTCCCAGTAAAAATGATGCCTTACAAATGGAGGGCAGAAACACCCATAATTAACAAAAAACAACAAAACCCCTACATATTACCATAATGAGGATTAAAAACACAGTTGATATCCATAAAATGTGTTTTGTGATTTCTTTCTTATTTCCTAATCAAGGAGATACATTGTCCTACTTCCCCTTTCAAGGAGAATCATGGTTCTTATGACATTGCAATTACTGCAGTTTGTGTTAGTGTAGAATTTCAGGATTGAGATTTCAGACTACAAAGCTTCACCATATAAAAACACAATGAAGTAAAGCTCCCTATCTGAATTTACCATGTTGGAAAAACCAGGCAGATGTACGAAACAGGTAGAGGCATAACAAGATAGGAATTTTTAGCACACCACTGTAAACAATGGTCACACATATGTCATATCTTCAAAGAATTATTAGCTCTAGAAATCAATGTGATTAATGGGGTTCAGAGCAATATCATTCTTTCCATTAATTTTCTATGTCATATTCTCTATAAATTCATATTTATCAATTAACTGAATATTTAGTTCTCCATACAGTTCTCTGGAGTCTGAGGAAATGAACTGCTGAGGAATTTTACTGAGATGCATCTGCATTCATTTCCAATACTGATTTAATTTTTGATATTGAACATCTTAGTTTCCTAAATTGCAGATACAGGGAAATGACTGAGTGGGATCAACAGGAAAATTCCAGTATATTGAAACCCAGGCATCCCAAATATGAATATAAAAGAAATATATGGTTGAAAAATAAAAATTACTGGCACTACTGCCTAAAATTCATTGTTACTTCTGAACATCAGCAGATTACCTACCTACTTGAGTGCTATTGCCTAGTATGTGGAAACATTAAGTTCTAGCTAAGTCGTTTTTCCTATTTTCAAGTTTAATTTTTTTTTATAGTCTATTGAACAGACACAGGCAAAATCAAGATTGGTGAGCTAGTTTCATTTGCTATCAATTGCATTTTGTTATGTGATCTCTTTAAAAGTGTTATAAAGAAACTGCACAATCTCTGATTGAGACTCTGAAATGTATTATTATTTAGATTGAGCTTTTTGTTATGTAAATTGCATGCTACTGTATTTCAAGATGAGAAGTAATCGTGGACAGTGAAATGAAGAGGAAAGAAATGAAAAACGGACAGCAAAGGAATTTTTTTTATTTGACTGAAGGTTGAAAATGCACAAAAGCAGATAGGTACAAGGATAGGACAAGCCTGACATCTCAGATAAACACAGATTAAGAAATGTGTGAAATTAAGAAAATGTGAAAGTAAAACAAGTAGAAACATTTAACACTGTGATCAAAAAACTTATTTAGGAGTTTGGCACCTTTTTTCCTTTTTTTTTAAACCAGTCAATTCTTTCTTGTTTTAGCTAATGAGACAATGATAGGAAGCTTCTTCAGGTTTCCTTCATTATCTCAACTGGTTCTGACCCATTTGCTCACTATAATGTCATCTAAGACTTAATAACTTGGTAATTGCTGAATTTCTTGGTTGCCTAAGAACAAATTGCTACTTTAATTTGATTGGTGTTCATTTATACTCATAAATAATGACCAGTATGTAGAATGTAATAGTCCTCAGCCTCTAAAAAACCCCACTTTTATAGTGTTTTACTAACTTTCCTTGTCTCCTCATCCCAGGTGTGTGTGAGAAATCCAGTGTGAAATGCCAAGTCTTTTGGCCTTTGGTAGAATATTCAGCGGATCATTGGACACCACACTGTTCCACCTGAGAGATGTGCAGGGAGAAAATTACAGATAGAAGCAAAATAGGAATCTTTCAGCTTAAGGCCTGATGGCCATTTTCCTAAGCTGCCCCTGCTAGAAAGCTTATCTTTTAAATATTTACAGTGCAATAATGATTATCTCTTTCCTGACAGTGCAGGTGAAATCTGTCAAGCTGTTTGTTCTGTTAACACTCCAGGCCCTACAGCTCTTATCATAGAGAGCCTATGGAGAAAACTCAGTTCCCTCAATGGCACAAAATTAACATAAACTTTTTTTTCTCCTGTGTATTCAAGTCTGCTTCTTGCAAGCATAACATGTATGTTGATATTCTTTGCAAGGGAAACACCATCAGGCCTGAATAATTAATCTGAACTTACTAGTTCTCACTTTTGTCTTCGATGCTCACTTCAAATCCCATTACCCCAGCCAGTGCCAGCTGGCTGGCATGTGAGAATGCAGTAGGGCAAGTAGACCTACTTTTTTCACTGTAAAATTCTCACTGCTTCTCCATGAGATTTCAAGCCACCCCTAATGGAGTTGCAGCCTTGTGGAACGGCAAGGAACAAGTTGGTTTGCAGTAGCAATCGCTGTCTTTACATTACCATACTCTCACTGATAACTATTGCAGGAGGTAATCTGGTAGGAAAGCTCCCTAGAAAATTTGATCTAGTTACTAAATGTAATACTGGCCTATTTGTGTGAATATCCATTGAAATGAACTTCATTTACAGAACAAGACTAGGAGACCTAGAAACCATTCCAGACATTAAAGGTCTCTGAACCAATGGCTTTTGTGAGGGCATGATGCACAGACAATCTTGACAAAATAAAATGACATATATCTGGTTTGTGCTTCTTCTACAGCTTTTAGACCACCAAAAAATTCAGAAAGCAGGATGTACCTCATCATCCAGACCTCTTCTGTAATGTGTAGCTCTCTCAAACCTTCCAGATCCACACCTTACCCTGCACTATGTTGTTACTAGTTTCCTGAAAGAATTGGCCTCGTTGATGAACTTCTGACATTGACCTGTGCTTTCATATAATGCCAGCTCTCTTCACATGTCTAGAATTTCGAGACATTTTTTCAATTGAATATTGACTGCACCTTCTGTTTGCCTTTTGCTATCACCTTCTTTCACCTTCCACTGAAAGATGACACCTTTCAGCAAAGTTACTTCCTGAAGTGAATATAAGCTTTACCACAATCCAGCAAAAAGATTAAATTCAATTTTACCTTGTTTTTCCAAGACTATGAAGCATGGCATCTAAGTGAACATCTGTTGTCCAAGTACAAGAAACACAACTCTATAGGAAAAAAGCCTATAAAATTCTAAGTACATTCAGTCCTGAAAGAAAACAAACCAACAAACCCTAACAATTTTATACTCCTTCCCGCAGAGTGTCAGCTGCCCAGGAATAATTGCCACAGTGAAGTTTCTTTATAAGTCTTAGCAGTCAGTGTGAGCATAATGCAATTGAAATCAGTGGAGCTCTGCTCAGCTGCATCAGCTGAGGATGTAACTATAAACTGGAATATTAAAATTCACAAGCACTCTCTGTTACTGAGTATACCGCTCTGCAGTTTTGCTAAAACATAGTAGAGAGATGGGAAAATATGTAAATAAATTTCTAATAATGCAGCTTTAGGTTTAAGTGTATGGAAATAAAATTAGAAACATTCTAGCATAAAATCTCTGCACTTAAAAACAACAACAACAACAAGAAAAGAGGAAGCCTTTCTTCATCGACAATTAAATATTTCTGATAGGCTTTTACTATCCTAAGTTAGTATGTGATGGTGTGCAGTCATTTCAACATGACTATACATATGTACTTGAAGTTTAAAAATTATTAGACAGACAACAGGTTTCTAAATTCCATAGAATTGTTCTGGTTTTGTTCTTATGTCATATCCCTCACTGGAATATCCAAGTGTTTCACAGCTGCACATGGAGCAACAGAACTGGCATCACTACTGTGCTATCTATACCCACATACTCTCTCCAAGGGGTGACCAGTGTGCATTAAAGCATCCTATCTTGGCTTGTTATCAAATGCTGATGCTTTCTGAGATATTTGCTGAAGTATTATGCAGGTCAAACATATATTCAACCTTACAGCACAGGAAGCTGGTGGGTGAGACATTTAAGGGCTTTCGCATCCAAACTGGTCCCTCTCTAGAAAGCACCTAGCAAAGGGCTGAAGTAAGAAATGGCCTAATTTCATTCATAGATGGCATATCTAAGCCTCTAGACCATAGAAAAAAGCATTAGTTGTTTATGTTAAATTAAAAGGCTCATTTCCTTCCTGATTCCCTCCTTAGTTTTCTTTCAGATTGATGAAACAGTCCCAGATGAGGTATTCTCACTTGCATTTATAATGATAGTTTGCCACTCAGCCAATACACTTTGGAGATATCACAACTGAAGCATACAACATACAAGAGTATCTTCAGAGAAGTAGGAAATGACAGGTTTATTACAGGATCAAGATACATAACATTAAATTAGAGCTGTTTTTTAATTTGAAACTTCTTTCTTTGAGGAACAATTAACTTACATTTCCTGCCTTCATTCCCTGTCTAGCATGGCAACTGTCACACATTTCTGAAATCTTTAGTAGTTATTGCAGGTTGAAATTTTCCTTTTTTCTAGCACTATGCCTGACCCTGTTAGACTCATGGCCTCTGAGCAAGCCCTTCTACCACTCCTCTGTTCATTAAGCCCAATGCAGAAGTATACAATGCAGCATTTAGTGTAGGTGTAAAAATTCAGCCTAATCCAAATAACACTTCTCATTTGTTGAGTTTATCTCCCATATTTCTTGCAGCTCTGATAGCTCTTAGCCTTTACTCTGATATTTTATGGCTTGAACCTTATACCCTTTTGTTCTTTGCTCCTTTTCATGTGCCTTTTTAAAATTTGTGTCGCAGGCGAAATTAGTAGTAATGATAAATGGCTGGGTTATTTTGAAAAAATCTGCTACCGGCAAGTAATCAGATGTGAGATTTCAATGGGGCACTAATTAGGCCAACATGAGTCAATTTAATAAAAAATAAGAAATTTTAGATATATACTGAGAGAAATTGGCAGATCTAAGTGCTCCCTGAACAGAAGGAAATTGTTTTTTCTGTGTGTTGTTATGCACTAGCAACAAAATTAAAGCTGATGGTTTTGAAAGTCTTAGGATCCAGAACAGTAATGAAGAGAGAAAAACTGTAATAGGAACTTCTTTGTAGTCATCCGCAAATTTTGACAGAATTTTGAGGTTTGATCCTCAAATACATACAAAATGAGGCCTGTATTTAAGGAGAGACAAACTGAGTTTTGTCTATCTGTGGTATGCTCATGGCCAGGAATTTTTCCGATGGATAGCTAGAAACCTTTTGGCTTTTACTTTGGTAAAAGTACAAAGGTGAATACTCACAGCCTCATTATTAGAAAAACTGTTCTTGCTCCATTTGAAATGTACATAGAAGTAAAATAGTGTCTCCTTGCACCCCAGATTTCTTTAGCTTACATGTGATCAGAAAGATGGTTTTACCAAAAAGCTATTTTGAACATAGTAAGTAAACTTTATACTCACTGTACTTTTCCTGAGATAAGTATTTTCCCTTAAGTTTTATGTGGTTATGTTTCCATAATAGATTTCTTTAGAATTGTTCAAAGCCCTATTTAAAAAATGCATAAAAATGAGAATCAAAGGCAAGTTATACTATATTATCTACTATGAGAGAGGAAAAAAATAAAACAATCAATGGGCCTTAAGTGCATATACTGCAAGCATAAGCTTCAGCATTTTCATCTTTTATTTTGTTTTTCCCTGCAGTACCTCAGAAACATATGTATGACATGGAAGTCATAGTTCTAAATGCCTTGAATGATAAAATAGTCACTACTCAAAAGTAACGATTATTGGGGTTTAGTTTTGTTGGGGTTTTTTAATGATATACATTGGCAAGTCTCTGTTTAGAACAAGAAAAAACCCCAAAAACAAAAAACCACCAAAAAAACCTGAACACCTCCCCACCAAAAACTAAAAAAATCCAAAAACAACAACAAAACCAAACCCCAAACAAACAAAAAAACCCCAAACAAACCTCTGACGTTTATCAGAGTAAAAAAAAGGCTTTTTTTGTAAAATAGCTCTGTTCAATACTAGAATTACTGTTCTGCAGTAAAATCTAAGAACAAAGTTAGAAAGATTAGAATTGCTTCTAGACTCCCAAGCCATAAGGAGCTCTGGCCTTGCTGAACCAGACTCCTGCCTCTGCCTGAGGAGACCAAGGACATCTCTGAGATGCCTGGCGCTGAATCTGCCTCTGCAGTACCCAGGGTCTTGGGACACAGGGGCTGCTCTTTCTCAAACAGCACTACCAGAGACTGGCAGTGCTTCCTCACGGGGAAGATGGCTCAGAAATTTCAATGTGAGTTAGATAATTTCCTTTCCCCTGGAGATGAGTAAGGAAATAAAAGATGGTTATTTCTACCTTATGTATTAAAAAAAAAAAAAAAAAAAGAAAAAAAACCCCAATGGTTACTTAACATACTGTGACATTTGGAACAAATTAATTGTGCTTCTAAAACACCATACACACATATCTATAAAGTGTCTGCATTTCCAGATGATAGAGAACTATCATAGACCTTGGTAGATTATCTTCGGAACAATAGAGAAAGAAAAGGATATCAGTACTTTGAGATGTGTTTTTTTTAGGAAGCACATGCATTTGAAGGATCGTAGACTTCACTCATTCACCTTGTCATCAGGGATCAGCAGTGGGGCTGGTCTGCACCCTGGAGAGAGCACAGAGAGGGGTCCCAGCTGCCTGGTGGGCACCAGCAGATGACACCTACCCCGTTTTTATGACCCCTGGTGCACCCACAGCTGGGTGAGCCCCCCCTCACCCCCTTCTCTGGGGCATATTTGGGCGTCACTAGGAAACCTGTTTCAGCTGGCAGGTGCTCCCCTTCAAAAATGTTTTGGTCACATTTCCAAGCTCTTGCATGCAAACAGCAATTCCAGGAACTCATTTTAATGAGAATTTCACTCCTGGGTGAAGCAAATATTGCAAGGAATTTGAGACCCTAGGCCTAGGCTTATAGCTCTTTTAATGCAGTCCTGCCCTGCATACATTGTAGATGCATTAGCAATGCTCATTTTACCAAACTTTGCCTGGAGGTTCTCAATGAGATCCAAGAACTTATAAATTGGATTAATCTAAGCTCAGATTTATTTGAACTTCAGGGCCCATAAGTCCATAATATAGGCAAACCAAAGAAGAAAAAAGGGGAACAAAGTGCTAAACGAACTAACTACTACTTCTAATGGGGGGGTGGGGGGGCGGGAGGAATATCTGTGAACACTTTAATATGAACTTGGGAGGATTTATATAATTGCAAAGGAACAGAGTTGTCAGAGTTGTACTTGTGTCTTCAGCCCTAGCAGAACTAAGCCTCATACCATTAATAACAGAATTATAACTTTCCTTCATTTTTCAGGTGGTTATTTAAAGTAAGAATGCTCTGCAACAAAGAGCAGAGGCCAAACAGCTTTGGTATTAATTCAGTTTTAATGGGGATTGTTATGTAGCATTATTCTCTGTGCACATCAATGCTCCTGTTTCTCTCCACTCCTTTCCATAGCGTGAAAGCTGTCTCTTCTCACTAATTAAATTTCATTACCTCCCACTGAAGAGAACTGAGAGATTACTGGCTGACTGCCTTTGACACAGTTAATCAATCCCTAGAGAACAAATAATGACCCTATTTTTGTTTCTTTTTTAACTTGTAACCTTTTTTTCTATCCTGAGACACAATTTCCCCAGTCATTTGAATGTATGTCCATCTTCAGTTTCAAGACCCTAATGAAAAGTAATTCTGTGGTCATGGAAGTAATCTATAAGAGGATAGTTATTAATCTCATCTTTAGTAAAAATAATAAACTTGCAATGTCATTTCACCCTTAAACCTCACTTTAGTATTATTAATGGAAAACACTTGAATCTTGCTATCTGGGAACACCACCGGCTGTATTCACCCAGTTTTATCTACAAAGTTATTTACATAGAAGCTGGGCATCAGTTACAGGGTTTCCATTACTTGTACCTTATGGTTTTAATTCTAAGAATTATAATTCATTTGAAGTGGAGCTCAACTGATTTAAGAGTAATAACATCACACGTGAATTCTACTGTAATTTTCAATTTATGAAAAACATAACTGGGTGTTAAGGACACTTGTTATCAAGTAATAAATCTGACCAATTCAAGAAGGCCAGTTGAAAGAAATAAGTCAACCTCCTAAAAAAAAGCAGCCTCTGCAACTTTTTATTATATTTTTGTATGTGTAATTGTAGGGCACACATACATTAATTTTTTTCTCATTCAGATAAAGCACAACTTCTATCTTCAGACAAGAGATGGTAAGATTAAATTTCTTCTTAACCAAGTTGCATTTCAGGTGCTGTGTGAACTGTGGTAGCCCTCATGCAGTGAATCAAGATGACAACTTTACAGCATCAATACACAGAACATTTGCATACATGCAAATAGATGTGGGTTATTTTTAGCCTCTAACATAATTTCTTTCTGTGCCTATCAATCTCCAAATGGAAAACTTTTTAAAATTTCAGTTTTTCTGCTGACTGCATGAGACCACATCCCTGTGGTGAAGCTTTGTGAGACTCAATTACATTAATGTGAGTTCTTACTATGTATAAGTATTTAACAACTCACTGTCATAAAATACCCAAGTGTCTAAGTCCCCGGAGTATACACTTTGTGCTGATAGCAATGAGGGGAATGGTCTATATGTCTTTCTTGATCTGTAAAGCCACTTTGTACCACTCTTTCAGACTTGCCTCTTTTCTAAGAGCAGCTCTTCCTCTCTGGTCCCCTTTCTTAGCCGGGATATATATATTTTGTACCTAAGCTATCAGCTCTGTTGCAGTGGGAATCAGTTTATTCAAATTGATGGACTCTTTCTTTTTATTATTTTAAGGATTGCTTAATGGATTAAATAACTACCTGCTGGTTTATGGAAGTCTCAGTTTTGCAGATCTCTCCATGGTTTAATGAGGAAAGTATCAGCATATTTCCAGAGCTGTCTAAATCCTCTTCTTACCATGACAGGTGTTACCCACACAGTATGAGCCACTCTCCAATTAACCGTAAGACAGCTATGTAACCTAATAATTAGAAGCGGCAAATATTAATTTAGAGGGTTTCAGATGAAGAAACACTCACTTTCAAAACTAGGCAAATTTCCTGAAATAAGAAGCAAAACCTAAGATTCAAACAAATCCATGACAAAAGGGTATATGAAAAAAGTTATCTTTTTTTTCGTAAACTAATATGAAGAGACTAATGAAATGAGCTGTGCATATTGTTCCTGCTATTTCGAATACCCCCTTGCTTATATTATGGGAAGAGTTAGAAGGAAGATGTGAATACATTATTTCATATCTACAATTATCTAGAACACAAGGTTGTCCAGAAGTAAGGTTTCGGGTTTAGGACTCTTTCACAGACATTCTGAATGAATATAGACAAATTTCATAGTTTGTGTCTTTAGCTCTTTTATCTTTGTCATCTGAACATAGATATTAGAAAACAAAACAAGCTTCCCTATCTCACAGGATATTGAAAGCACAAAGGACATTTTAGTGTTAAAGACCTTAGCTAAGAGTTACACAGGTATTGCCTGGCTGAAACAGGTCTGAGTATTCTTTCTCCCAAGAAAATTATACGGTTGTAGATTTTTTGTCCTCATAAATGAAACCTCCCCATAAAACCCTATAAAATATTAATGTGATCCGTCAATAAAAAGCACTATCTTAAAGCAGATGGTAACCTTATACAAAATGAGAACACACTATATTTTCAGGAAAAAATATTTCAAATTCTTTGGAAAGTCCAATTAATTATAACTTAAAGTAGAACAACACTCAGAATCTTTTTATAAATGTTGCTTTCCTAATGTTTGAAGTAAAAATATGAAACAACCCTCCACCTCTCTGCTTAGGTCAGTAGCAAAACTCTGATGAATTTCTGCAGAGCTTTTGCTTTAGTTTTTTGCTCATTATTACCATTATCAGATCGACCATTACTGTGCTACACCATTACTTCTTTCAGACCAGTTGCCATAGTTGTCATTTAATACTCCTGTGAAATTGCTGTTGATATTCATTACACATGGATTGGAAAAGTCAGTCATATTTGTAGGTGGAAAAAATGATCCATTCTTTCCTTGCCTAGAGCAGCATATGAGCAGTTCATGGCAACTGTAATCAAAACTGCTGTTTAATAATGCTTGAAAGATTATTGTATTTTGTTTTAAAGTCTCATTCCGTTCTAGCATCATCAGCCTGTTTTTCACTTTTGTGAGATTTCTGGGATATGAAGGAAACATAGTAATATGTAATATACAGCGCACATATCCGTATGTAATATACAGCTCATGAGTTCCAGGAAAAGCAAGAAATCATATGAAAAATTAAAAATAATAAGTTAAATCTATAACAATACAATTTAAGTTCATGTTTGAAGGAATTGCAGAACTCACAGGTTTTGGGGTCTGTTTTATTTTTACTAGACTGGTACTATAAAATAACTGCTGCAAATCTCTGAGTTTATCACTTACTACACACAAAGGATAAAACCCTGAGGCAAACAAAACTACAGCACAGTTCCATGATCTCTGCTCAGAAAAAAGATCCATTGAATTCATAAGAGCTGTTTGCTTGGAGAGGAGCTGGGAAAGGACTGCCTTCTCCTAGGATAACTCCAGTTTTCAAACTCAAATTATGTAATGTCTGCAGAAGAGAAAGGAAAAACGTCAGAGCTGATGGCTGTAGGTATCTTACTAGGTAAGATAGGTTCCTACTTTCTGTCTTGGGCTTGTGTAATTCAGTACATTACAGTTTGTGTATATAGACTTGAATTCTTTCAGAACACAAGGAAGGGACTCATTTGACCTTGCTTCAAACTTTTAAATGTGGATGTGAGCAGAGAGCCAGTTGTCTGGATTCTGGAATTCTGGCAGGAAAAGTAGGCAATTTTAAGATACAAATCAGCTTCAAGCAGAACCTGAACTAGATAACATCCGGCACACATAATATGCTTTTTTATTATCAGTCATCATAAAATAGTGTAGACCTCTGTTTCACAGACAGACTAAGGCATTATAGTTTGGCATTATAGTTTGGTCAGTTAAATCTGCTCCTCCAGGGGCAGATTTTATTACAATAGCAGGTCACAACTTAAAACTGAAATCCCTCAGAAAAAAAAAAAGGAAAAAGCCTCTTTAGCCTATTGGACAGTAAACACTTGGGTTGCTGACTCTTCTTACTGCATTTCTCAAGATACAGAGAGCAAGGATTCATCTTAAGACTACAGTGTTACACTTCATAAACCCTGTATGTGACAGGAGTAAGTACTAGAAGTGTTAGCACTAATTATAGCTGTTTTACTTTGCTGTAGAGGGGACTCAAACTTGGCACTGAGCTCCTGGGGCTGCTATGCAAGCACTTGCCTAGAGAGCAGCTACCTCGCAGCACTTGCATAGCAGCTGGGCTGAGAATCCCTTTGCTCTGGATAGTGAACAGCTAATGGTGTATGTGCAAGGCAGCATCAGCTGTGCTGAGCAGAGCTGGAAGGACTTAGTTTTGATTCCCACTTTTAACAGGAAAAATCCCCCTCTTTCCCCCATACTAGGGGTGACACCCCTATAGGTATCATTTCTTTCAGCTTACAAACTCACTGCTCTTGGCATGTGCAGACTTCTTTGCAATTAGGAAAAAAAAATGAAATACTAGCCTTAAATGACCTAAAACATGTCATTCTATACAAAATGATACTTGTGTTAAACACGGAATCACATGAGGTTATCTCAGGCCTATCACATCATATCATGTTATGTCAGCAGTGATGTAATATTTTTGAGCTACTATCCAGAATGATTTGATAAAATATGGTGCACATCATGTCTGAACAATAAAATTGGAAGGGAAGGGTTTTGAAATCAAACTATAGCTGTTTTAGCAAGTGACTGGTTCACATAAATTTGTATCATGCAAGTACTGAAGGCTGTATATAAACTTTTTCTGGTTTTCCTCTGTCTTGCTTTAAAAGGTGACTGCTACTTGCCCATACACTGCCTGTCTATAAATTTTTGTCAAAATCATCTGAAAGTGTTGAAATATATCTCTCAAATTGCCACTGGGCAAGTAATATCTATTTATGGTTCTTTGTAGTCAGATCTTTTTTCCTTCTGCAAGAGAGCAGCTCAATCCCTTTGTCTCCAAGATGCTGTGTAGTAAACTGTTCTGTTACAGTTTTTTCTACACAAATTATATTTAAGAGATTGAGAGTCTACTCCTTTAATCTAGATCACATTTCTGTTTCTCAATTAATCCCAAGGAGAGGACTAAGAAATGGTAAATTCAGTATGGACGCACTCAAGATGAACTTGAGACTGTTCCCAGTAAGTCTGGCCTCCAGTTATTTAGACTGGTGTTTCAGCCTAAGCTATAATTTGAATTGATAAGATGGTTTTTAACAGGCTAAAATAGTATCACTATATATTATGCTCAAATATGTGCCCCAAAGCTAGCAATTGGCCCAAAAAGTTTGCATTCTTTTCTGTATCACAAATATGTCTTAAAGAAAAAAACAGTGTAACTTCCAGAAGCCATGGTAACAGCAAAAAAATTCCCTAAGTAGATGTTCAAGTAGCACAAGCCATTGTAGCCATCATCAGTGCTGCAATGGCTTTGACACAAGTCAGCAGAGGCCCCAGTCTCTGTTATTGCAGGGGTTAATGCTGGATTGCAGCAGCACCCTCTGCTATAATGACCAGCCTTTCACATTCTCACATTATATGACCTCAGCTTCACATAAAGACAGATGAGCAGAAGAAAGATCAAAATGATAAGGAAACATAATGTGTTACATAGCTTTGAAAATTTCCCAGCATTAAGAAACCTAATTTGCTATTATCTAAGATTTTGAAGCTCTTCTAAAATAGAAGAGCTGTGCACTTAACTCCCTGGAGGTCCTGTGGAAATCCAGCCACTAAGTAGTTACCCTAGTTTCAGTTTAACAACATACTATAACATCTTTTTTCACTGAGAGGTATTTTTCAGCATAAATAAAGGTAATGATATGGAATCCACAGTCTCTCACATTTAAATGCACCAAGGAATATACACACTGCACTTTAATGCTTACCAGAGCCCTAGAGCCAACAACTTCTGTGAGCACATGGAAGCACAGTGTCCCAGGTGGCCATACCCTGAGGGCTTTTCTGTACCTTGACAAAGAATTAGACTCAGAAACACTGCAAAAATTCCAGGGCAGTGCAATGTATGGTGACAGACAGTTGACTTTCTCGGGGGCTTGATTTGAGGTAGTTACTCCAGGTCTCAGGTAAAGATTTCAAGTTTATTATGGATAGATAAGTGAAGAAAGACAAAACTCAGTCCACAAATAAAGTAGCTTCTGTCTCTTCCCAGTTGCAGCCCCACTTCATGAAAAAACAACGCTTGTGAAAGGAGCAAAGGGACTCCTTTGCATCTTTTCTGAAGAATGGGATGGTTTTGACCAAGTTTAATATAGGTTACTATGAAAGTTACTGTTCTATCTGTGGCTGTCTAAAGCATGGAATGTTTTAATGTTAAAAGACTCAACATTTTTATTATAAGAACAACTTACGTGGAAAATGCACAAAATGCCCAAGGGTCACCATCAGTGTGTGGAGGGAAAATTGAGTTTTTTAATTTATAGTTGTATCAATTGTCTTATAGGAGTTATTACATTCTTTACAAAATTGGATGTGCTTAAAACTGATTTGGAATGCCCATGCACAGGTAGATCTCTCCCTGTGTAGTACAACATTTTAAAATTCAAGGAGAAAACCTTCCCGGGACTTTGTAGCAGGATATCTGTCAACAATTGTGATGCCTGTCAACAGCCTCTGCTATGGGAGTTATTTAATGTAACACTTTTATCTACTGAAATGAACATCTTCAACATGGGGACCAGCCCGTTCTTTATGCATTGTGTGAGGCCCATTCAATGATTGGTAAATATTTACTGGATGTGTACCTGGCAATGAGATAGCTGTAGAAATTGTTTAGTTGGACTTTTCTGGAAGTTTGGAGCACCTGCTCGGTTCCTTCGTGCTGGCATAACTAAATTGTGTCATTAGGTAGTGACTGCAGGTTTCTGAGGACTACAGGGTGGAGAATCAAACAGGCAAGTAATTCAGGACTACATAACAGGAGAAGGGGAGTTTAAAGAGCTTAAATATGAATCTAGATCCCAAGTAGGTCCTGGAAAGCACTCCCTTTACCACCTCTGCCTCCAGCAGAAAGGCCCATGGCCAGTAGGAGGCAACAGAAGAGAAAGTAAACAGCTGCAACAACAATTTATACATTTCTTGCAGGTCTTTGCAAAGACAAAGTTATTGTTGTACTGTGAATATACTGTTAGTAACTGTTATAATAGTCTATAAAAAGTGGGATTTTTTTGGTAGTGGGATGAAGAATATGACAAATATTTTCTCGTCATCTCTGAGAACAGGGAACAAATGGTAAAAAACATAGCACTCATCCAGTGTCATTACAAATGTCTAATAAAGAAAAGCTTGTAAAATGAATGCTAAAACAGTATAAACTCTATAAAACATACTATAGTAGGAACAATGATGGTTACAGTCAAAAATGAAATGGTTCGACAACAAAGGTGAAGCTTCATACCAAATTTTCTAACAATTATAATAAAAGAATTTTTGTTCCATTCAGAACTTCAACCGGAGACATTTTATTCCTTATTATGTTGGTTTCAAAGATTATACCTTTTGTAGTCCCTATACCTGACATCTGATCTTTTTTTTTGTGTATGGTAATGATTTCAAAGTTAATGCTCAAGTGAGAAATTCTTTGAAATGTGATTTCATAGAAGTTAATTTTGAACAAATTCTCTATGTGCTATGTATGTTTAGGGCAGCAACAGAAGTGACTATTCAAAAAATCCAATTAAACTTATTTACCCCTAAATGTCTAGAGGGCTAATGTCTATGGTCACAGATGAATCATGTGATAAGTGACATGAGAAAGGATTGATCTAATTTATGTTACTTTTAACTTTTAAATCATATTGTGCCATGAGTGTACTTATTAAGAAATTTTCTTCATCACTTGCATTGTCTTCTCACGTACATGTTTACAGTTTGGGAACTAACAAATCTTCCAAATCTCAGAAGAATTACTCTTTTTAGGACCTAATATCTGCGGGGCAAGAGTGTTGCTGTTATGCTAGACTGAGTTTACTTCTTTAAGGGTAGAGAAGGGAATAAAAAAGTTTAATTGCCTGAAGCACCTAATCTTGAGGTAGGAAACATTAACTGGTTTCAAAGTCAGTCATATCCTATATGATGAGAAGAACCTAGCAACAGGAAATCTATCTGCAGATCTTAGCTTCCAGACTAACCCCTTTCACTAATAAATAGAGCAGATTCTATTTTTATACGTTTAAAACTGTTGTATTAACACATATAAAAAAATTAGTGTTTGAACATCCTTAAAAATTGTGGCTGCCCATGGTCAACAGTGTATTTTTTATCTTTGAGATATATGGTAGGATATAAACTTCAAGAAACAATGGTACAATTCTTTACAAATGACAATTTAATGACAGAAATATGAAGTGATTGACTCTTCAATTTGAACTGGGTTGGGCTTCAGTCCTGTAACATATTTACAAAAGTAAGGACTCTCATTGAATCTGCATTTCGGGGTAAGACAATGTAGTAAAAAACTACCAATCGAGATAATTATATTCCTTTTGTCCTGAAACTTTCAACTGCATTTCTCAAAAATGAATAATTGAAAAAAAATTTTGTTAAGTTACCATTTTACTGATACAGCATTCCATAATGATGGAACCATAAGAAAACATTTTTATCTAATAGAAAGGGAATTGAAAGCCATAATGAAAATTTTGGTGGATGAATTCACATACAAAGGATGATCTCAAAAAAGTGCATTAATAAATTACATTATCATCCCAAAGGGCCTGCTATGATACTTTAACTTTAATCTGGAAGGATAGAAAACATGCCTACTTTCAAATAATATCATAAAATTGTTAAACAATGTTGCTTATTTGTGTTAAGCACAAGCTATTACTTGCTGAAAAATTGAAATATTTCTTTGTGAAAGATTTTGGGTTTAGCTTACACATTATTTCAGTCAGATAAATAAATGTTGAATTATGTTTCAGCAAATAAATTTTTTTCAAACATAATTTCAGAAATTCTCTTATAGTTCACTCTGTCCACCCTATAGCCTGTTGCTATACAAATATTTTGAAATTTTTAAGCTTCATATACTCCCTAATAGATAAAGGAAATAAAGGGTGACTTTGTAAGCTGTGATAGGAGAGAGTTTATTTCCTGTTTATTTTGCTCTAACCTTCATTAATCTTTACATGAATCTTTACATTTGTTTCAGACATAGGATGCTCTGTGAAAATCCAGTTTAGAATGTTTGAATATCAATGACTGGAAAAAACATGATGGTCTAACTTTTGCATATAAATCTATTGCAGTTTATTTATTATGATGTAGCTTCAGCTTCTGGGAGAGTATCCAGTTAGCTAAATCCCTGCTAAATATTTATTTTTATCCAAATCTTCTTTATATTTGCAAATCCTGACTACACAAAATTTTGTATATGGCATCTCTGCAGTGTTTGGGACACAAAAGTCCTCTGGAAGTGTATGGAAGTCCTCTGTTTCATGGCCCCACAGCTGCTGTTCCCTGCAGGCTGGCACTGTGGAAGGTACTCTTTGGTTTGCCAAGAGCTATCAACAGCCCTGGGGAGAAGAACTGCACATACATGTGTCCCAGGAAGGAACTTAGGCGTGCCTATCAGAAATGCCCTTGGCACGGAAATGCCCTCTCATTTATTTGCTAGTTTCACCTCAGTCAGACGAATGCTGCTGCAGGTGAAGCTCCCAGGCCTCCTTCCTTCCGCACCCAGCTTGGCACCTGGAGCCTGTGCTGAGGACAGCACAGGATGGATCCTGATCTTCTGGGCATTGAAAACTTCTGGATGCAAAGACTATCACTGGTATGCTGCTCTTTAAAGCAAAACTGAACATTGCCATGGGAAAGAGAATGCCATGACAGAGCTTCAGTGAGCTTACAAGGCATAAGATCTTTTGCACTACTTAAGAATAGGCTAATTTCTGTAATGTGAGAAGGAAAAATCAAGATGTGACTCTCAAAAAGATTTTTTTTAAAATGTCCCTTGGCTTTTTCAACTTCTTCCTTGAATTCAAGCTGAGAAGAATAAAAATTTTAAAAATTGTCAAACACTACATCAAGCTGTTACAACTAATAGGCACAGCAGAAAACTTCATAATAAGACTTTAAATAAAACCTTATTGGCAGAAAGCAAGCAATCAGTATGATTTCAGAACTTTCCATGAGAAAGATTTTCCAATGAAATAATGCTCTTACAAACAAGCAAGTTCCCCAAGGAGACATTTTGTTTTGAAAGAATGAAAAAGCATGATTATAATTTAGAAAAATGGAAATGTCTGCATCCAACCATGTATGTAGCCCTCCAGGTATCCCATGACCCTGTATGCCATTGGGAGAAAACTTGATAAGTAAAAAATTAAATGCTATTGTTGTTTACATTAGGCTTTTTCTGCGTGGGTTTTTTTTTTGTTTTGGAGTTTTTTTGGTGGTTTTTTTGATGAGATATTTTGGTGTTTGTTTTTTTTTTTTTTTTTTGTTGGTCTTTTTTTGGTTTTGGTTTCTTTGCTTTGTTTTGGTTTTTTGTTTTTATTTTTCAGCCTACAAAAGATGAAACACATTTAAAATTTTGATTTTTTTCCTGATAAAAAGTCTTACAGACTGATACAACTCTTTGACTGAAAATCGTAATTTTCATGATCATTATTTTTAATAGAAAACTTTTGTTGTCTATTTTAACTTTCTTATGGTTTAATACAATCTATTAAAACTATGTTGACATTCTATATTCATTTTATTATCTTTTTTTTTGTTTCCATTTTACCTTTGCCCAAAAAAAAAAAACCATGGAGGGGGGAATGAAATGTTATATTTCATGAAAAACAAATTACAGACAAACCCTTAAATATGTTTTCCAAAATGTGAATAAAAATATGAAAATTATAGTAACACCTTTGTTTTTTGATGATTATGGGGTATTGCAAAAAACCTACTACTTTCAACAAGGATGATGGAGAAGTGAGGAAAAAATTAATATGTAAATCTTTTGTTGTTTCCCCAGGTCCACCATGATTAGGAGTAAAACTCTAATGCCATTGAAGGCAATGTCAGCTACACTGACAATTACATTCCTGTGTTCTGAAATGTCTAAAAACTGCTTTCCTGCCCCAGAGTTATTTCCAAAAAGACAGACTATCCATTGGCCTCATCCATTGAGGTCACACATGCCTCTCACACAGGTTTGCCAGCACACCTTCTTTCTCCACAAGGAAATACCTGATTTATGCTCAACATCACAGTGAGGCTTCTTTATAAAATTCAGTGAAAACCTCAGCCTTTCACCATTTCCAAAGGATTGCTTTGTTACTATTCAGCAAACATTTTAAGAATAGGCAATCATCCTGCCTTTAGCACAAGCTTTACTGAAGAAATTAGGATCTCAACAAATATGACAATCTGAGGGAATTTTGAGTTTCGTCGTCTGGAGTAAGTAACAAATGTGTACTTGGCAGTTGTCATCTGTTTAATTCAGTTACAATCAATAATGAAATGATGAGTGAAAGCATGAAGAGGAAGATGTGAGCATCTCGACTAATGAAAGTCTGAACACAAATGACCATGACCATAGTTAAGTTGCAACATCTGCGGACTCACTAAAGAGAATGTAATTTGGCTGGGTAACAGTTGACAAAAAAGTAACTCTTTTTGAAAAGAAAGCATAATAATTTTGTTTCATTGCTTTTATCAATAGAAATGAAAAATGGAGGAGAAAAATACCTGCACTGTTTAAATCAATTTTGCAAATTATATAAAATCTCATTAAATATTCTGTGGAAGATATATTGAAGTTGTTTTGGACACAAATGCCCAAGACAAAATAAAACTATGAATACCACACATGGGCATGATGTGCTTTGTACTTTAATAGAAAATTTGTTGCTTGGGTGTTGACAGCATATTTTTAAATACAAGATCTACCTAGAATGGTGCCTGCTGTGCCCTCAATAATGTATTTGAAATAGATCCTTGTTACAAACTTTGGGTACTCCAGACCAAATACATGCAACTGCTAAGATAATGGTGGCACTTTAATTGTTGTTTATAGTAACTGCTCTGTTTTCCTGCTTTGAACTAAGCATCACCATCTTTCCTCTATTAAATTCCTATCTTTTCTATCAATAGTGAGCAGGAAACTATTTTTCTGACCACAAGGATAGCAAATTGATTATGAATTGGTCAAGGCACTAAACAGTGAGCAGTAATGAGCAACCTGAGCTGTCTGTGGATGCTCCATATTGTTTATAAAGATGTTAAACAGAGCTGACTGCCCCTTGCAGCATTGCCCATGGGAGCAGCACTTTGAAGAGTACTAGATCTGAACTCAGGCTTTCTGCTAATTATCACACTGAGCTCTTTAAATGTACAGGTGACAGCAAAGGAAAACCTCACGGATCGGATCGGAAGAAAGAGCAGTAACAGTTGCAGTCACATCTCTCTGCTTCCTCCACCCCCTTCTCTCTACTCAAACCTGCATTGAGTGAACACAGATTCCCACGCTCATCCAGAGCCTGGGAGCACAGCAGGGGCCAGACACTAGTAGCACCAAGGTCACTGTAAGCCTGGGATACGTCCATGTCGGGAGGCAGCCCCACTTGACGAGAGCCCTGTCATAACTCCTTCAGCTCTGCACCGCGGAGGCACCTCCAGGCAAGGTCAGGCACAGCCACCCCCCTGCATTGTGTACACACCTGGCAGAAGGACTATGATAATATTCGAAAAGGGGATGGAGTACAGCTGAGCTCCTGCCTCACACTCTGGCTTTCCACTGTGTGTTAATCTGTGGGCATCCTTTGGCAATCCCTAGAAGTTGGTTTCAGAGAGGAACCCAGCATAAGGTGCTGCTGTGTCATTTACTGTAAGCTCACAATATTTTGACATTGCCTGTTAAACTATTTATTAAGAGCTCATTAATTTACTTTTTTCTCTAGCAAGAATGGCCTAATTCTTTATGCCTCTGAACTGCAGCCTGGCACAACAACAAGGCCTGAAATTCTGTTTGATTATCTCTGTTAACAAACAAAATGAGCACGGTTTCCTAAAAGACTTTTTCAGCTTGGAAATTGAAATTGGCTGCTGGCTGAATTTGGTCTGAGAATATTTGGAATTTCTGCAAAGCTTCAATACTCTCAACCTGAATTTTTGCACTTTTATGAATTGTGTGTTTTTATGTCCACCAGTTCAGATAACAGTTCATTCCAGTATTAAAATGATTTTCTTATCCTTTTTTCTGTGCCCTGACTGTTATGTTCTTTTCATCCTTTTCACTTGAGAACTTCCACATAAAAGGAGGACTTTCAGCTGGATTAGTGATCAAATATTTTTAGACTTACCCTTTCTTACAATATAAACTTACACACAAAATCTATTCTTGATGATGACACTCTCAAACTGTCATCTCTGTGCAAAAGTCTAAATCTAGACTCCAGGTGAACAGCAGTGATCTAGGCAACTAAGAGTGGCTCTGCACTTACCCAGAATAACATAGATTAAATGTTTAAATGTGCTTAGTAATACTGCCAGTATCTATTGTGGTCAAAGGTCAAAATATTGACCCACCAGTGAAACAACACAATCTTTGGAAAATATTTATGTAAATTTTATCTTCAATGTAGAGACCATATAGAAGATTTTTCCTGGAGGAAATCAACATCTCCTTTGATTCTGTCAAAACCTCACTGATTCTCTGATGGTTCTGAGCCCCTTCATTCACACACCCAAACACACACACACACACACACCCCTTTGGTTAGAAGTACTGTATATCACAATTGGTTTAATCCTACATGAGCAGAACTATGGATCTTCTGCATGTCAGGTAAAATTCCCAAAATGGTTGTGCTTTGGATACATAAATATGTATTTAATTCCTTGGTGTAGATCCAAAGTTCTTCCGCAGACCTCCCAGTGGTATAGCCACGCTCCCCAAGAGATTCCAGCCCAGCACTAAACCTACTAGTTGCTAATCCATGCACTCTGCTCCGCTTCTGTGTGTGTGTAGTCACTCAGGCCATTTCTCCAAGAAAGCCCTCAATGGGGTGCACAACAAAAAAGGAATAAGTCTGGCCCTCCCAGTGCAACAGAGGAGTTCAGCAGGGAACACAGTCCAGATTTGGGTCTTGGTAGTAATGCAGGAAACACAGTAATGCTTGATCAAGGCAGATCAAACAGCGAGGAACTTGCTTTAAATTCCTTCTCAGTTTAGCCATTTTTCAGTAGCTCTGCATCAAAAAAAAAAAAAAAAAAAAAAAAAAGTGTTTAACCCTCAGGCTAGAAATCTTGGTACAAAACAAATACTATTTTTGAAAGACTCGTCTTGCTGGCAGTTCACACAGGAGAAAGCTAAATTGAAATACACTTTAGAACTCAATTCATAGCAGGATGGTCACTTAATAAATAATTTCTTAGCTATTGTAGATGTTTTTTACTGGTGCAATATTTCATATTCAGCACATTTGAGAAGACCAAAAGTCACAGAAACTTGACTAAAAAATTATCGCCACGTATCTTCTTGCCTTTATCTGGTTGTGAAAACATGAGGCCACATCTTCATCACCCAGACTGCAGGGATCTTGTTGACACCGACAGGCAGAGCACAGCAGGTCTGCTGAGGTCACTGAGATCCCCCCCAGATGTCAACAGCAGCAGGCCCAGCTCCTACCCTTTAGTTTGCATTGCCTCAGGACAAGACCCTCCCAAACACCAACAGGGGAAGAAAATGAGATCCCACCACCATGGAGAACCATAAATTTTATGGAAACATTCCCCTCCTGTTTGTTGCTTTCAATAATTCCTGTTTGTCCAAGAAATTGAAAGACTTCATTAAAATTCAAGACAGCATGTAACTGATGGTGATACCCCTGCACTGAATTGAGAAGCTGTATGATAAAATTAACAAATCTTTGACTGCATCTCCACCTCTTGCACACTAACCCACCTCTCCATGGATTGCCTTGATGTTCCAAATCTCAGGGCAGCTTTGCACAGCTGTAGCATCATAATATATTAAATAATGAAAAATAAAAAAATTTGAAAAGCAGCCTGCAAAGACATATTTTAATTTTTTCTTCCCAGGTGCAACAGGTGCTCACCTGAAATTATGCAGCCCAGATATCTGGAATGGACAGTATGCTGGAGATAGTTCAGTCTCTGAGATTTTTACAGCCCATGAAGGAAAGAGAAGGTTATGCTTAGCAAAAATAAAAAAAAGAAAAATTATTCTTATCAGAGCTCCCTCGCAGATACGCAATTAACTACAAGAAAGTGTGTAAAATATTTGTGTGTGTATCGAAATATATGCACATGTACAAATACACATCCACACATACAGTGACCCCTGCTCAGGAATGTGCTGCTGTTTTGCAGGACACCAGGCACACTTCTGGGATATCTGCCAGAGCACACTTTGTTTAAATATTTTCCCAAGGGAAAGGTTTGACCTGTGTCTACAGGCTGGAAGCTGGGGAGCTTCCCTGCACTGCTATCTGCCAGGGCTCTGGTGGCAGAGGCTGAGGGCCCAGGCATTGTGCCACAACAAATGCATCCCTTCACACAGACTCTGGGAAGCAGCACAGTTTCAGCCCCTGGGGGCCTGTGAGCAGCTCCTGCTCATGCAGTGGCTGCTGCTGGGGGCTACCTGTGAGCACTCTGTCCTAGACCCACGGTGCCCATATGTGTGCCCTGCTCACCCAAATTGGTGTTAGGGTCTTTATTTTGGTGATTTGAGGAGGATTTATCTCAGATGGTCAGCTGTGGGACTTTGCAGTGCACATGCCTTCAGCCTGGCGCAGAGTAACCCCGTGGAAGGGGAGGGATCCTGCTACCATTCCTGCACAAGCAAAAGATGGTTATCATTGGGGAAAAAAACTATTTGCAGCATTACTAAATGCATACCCATGACACTAACCTTACAGCCTGAATTTAAAAATCTGTTTGTTATTTGGAGTAATTGAATGAAGATTCATTGCAAACCTGTTTCAAACTATGAGACACTTGCAAACACTCCCTTCCAATTCATGCTTGCAGTTTCTCCTTTGTAGCTCTCTGCTCTTCACGTTGAACTCTCCATCACCACAGTCATACAAGATTGTTTTCATCTCCATGTGGATGGGCACTGGACCACAAACAGCTTTGAAGATAGTCGTGTGAACATTCTCAGAGGGATTCTGCATGCAAAAAATACCTTTTTCTTTTTCTGCAGTGTATACAGTGCTATCCCTTCAGAGAAAAGTCCCAAAGAAAAAATTTTCCTCCAGGAACACGTGGAAGGTACAAATTAAAGGGGTCAGAAAGACCACTAGGGTGTATTTTATGTTCCACATTTGAATTAAGTAATTATTTGCAGTGTTACCTTAGTTTCAATATTTATATTATCATGAAAACTTTTCTCAGATTTTAGACAATCCTTTTTTTCAGACACCTCTTCATTGAAACCCATACCAAATCCAGCCTTCCAGCATATTATTTTCTGTTCTTCAAAGTGTCTATCTTAGGCTGCCCAGCCAAACTCTGAGTCTTATCTGAAACAGTATTTCTGTGAAGATAAGAATTCTGTGGTTCCATGGGTTTTTCCAAAGAAACTCTTCCACAAAGCTACCACAAATTTCATAAGAGGAACTTTTTCACATTTTCATTTGCTCTGCAGTGCTTTTAAATCACTAAATAGATAGAATTTTTTCTGTCCCCTGTCTATCCTCCTCTTAAATTGACAAATTAAAGCGTAAGTTGCTCTTTAATGATTCAACCTCTGCAGAGGTTGAATTCTGTGGTCTGTGAATGAAAAGAATATTGTATTATACCTGTTAATTCTTTTTCTGCACTCAGT
>JAYDZK010000056.1:49900077-49922779 GCA_034509185.1 Euphonia xanthogaster | reverse complement strand
CTCCCTACAGACGCTCTTCCGATCTATAGATTCTTCCCAATTCTTCCTTACATTTGATTGTTTCCACACATCTCTATTTTTACTTTTTATGTTTATCTTTTTGTCAGCTGTGCATTGTCCCTATTTTTTCCCTCATTCTGTCCTTTTTCTTCAGTGGAGCATGTTAGTGATTGTAGTAAATCAGTATATGAAGTTATCTGACTTTTATATGTAATCTTTTTTTTATCCCACTTCCTAGATGTACAATAAAGGACTGTGTTCCTCTTTCCCGCTTTCCCTCCCTTGTTCTCCAGAGGCACATATTTCACAATGAGATGAACGGCAGAGAAAGTTCAAAGAAAGTTCTCTGGATGTCAAAGATTATGATGCTTTCTTGCACGTGAACAGCAGAAGGAGATGTTCCAGCTTTTCTCAAATTCTAAAGAAAGATTTAAATTAGTCTCAGATGGGTCTGTGGATTGTCATAGTACTCACTATACATCAGGGCCTGAGATCCTTCCTTTTTTTTTTCTGACTAGGCTTGTGCTTGATACTGCTGGTCAAAATAATTATCAGAGAAGAGGTGTTAGTAAGGATGATGCTGTACCATCCAAAGAAATCCTTAGGCAGTGCAGATTATTATGTTCTGACATAAAGTGTTTACAGTATAAGAAGTTACTGATACAATTCTGTTATGAAAGTTCTTTTTTTTTTTTTTTTAATTTTTTTTTATCCTACAGTCCCCCCACTGTCTGTTTCTGATACAGTCAAGAGAAAGAAGATTGGAGTGGAGAGAATAGAGTGGTGTGGAATGTTCTCCTTCTAGCAATATCAGCACCAAGGAAGAAGTAAGTAGTATTGAAAATGGATTAATTCAGTACTGTGGAAAGTGATGATTTCACTAAAAGGCACTGGAGGCAAAGAGGGGAGTCTGTTTTTTCTGGTTAGTTAATGGGAATACATCCAGTTCAATCCCCTACTGAGAACATCAGCCCATGTTTTGAAGGTTACTTGACCATTGCATTTTAGTAGAATGTATTACAGTACAGACTATCTCTGTGAGATGCGGAGATGTTAACCAAGGTGGGAAGAAAGAGAAAACAGATTCTCTTTCAAATCCTTGATTATAATATTGCAGAGATCAGTTTTTATATTATCTCATCAGGGCAGTACTAAAAGACCCTTGTGGCCAACAGCCTGATTTAGTTTTAGAGCAGCCAGACTGAATCTAATATGGGGGAAAAAAAGGGAAAACTGTGCATCTTAAGTTGACTGAGTATTTGCAATTGCTGGCAAATCCACTGGATGCATCTTCTGACAAACTGGACAGGATGAGCTGGAGATAGATCCCTGGTAAATCTAGGAGCCAAAAATTGGCTAAACATCTTGGACAAGTTTGGAAGCTTGTTTCTTTCTTGATTGGCTCATTTCCTTGTCCCATCCCCCCTTTCTCTGCAGCAGATGCAGTGTTGAAGGGTGTGCACTCTGTCTGGCAGGCTGTTGGAGGAGTCTCTGGCCTCAAATTACACAGCATGAGAACTCTGTGCACAAAATTAGCAGCAGAGTTCTGTGTAATAGGTGCCAGGGAAAAATGTCACATTCAGCAGAACTCAAGAGGCGAGATGTGGAACAGAAAAAACTGGAACAGGACATCAATCTCCCTCTACCTTTTACAGTTTTTCAGCAGACATATCTGAGAGTATCATAACCACCTTGTTTGGACTGAGAATTATTTGGCTAGTAAATAAATTTTATTGTATGTCTTAGTCGCAGGCATATTTGATTTTTACTCATCCCCCCCCACCCTCCACCTTCACTTCCTCCTTTTCCTTTATTTTGAAGTTTTCTTTTTTGCCTTTTCACAAAGAAAACACTTTCCAATCATGAAAAAGTGCTGTTGCTATATGGTTTTCTGCCCTCCTTTCCACCTCCCTGTGTTATGATTCCTGATGAGAAACCCACTGTTATGGCACTGCATTCACATTGTGCAACAGCTTGTACAAGTTGTTTGTAGTGAAATCTGGAAAAATGAATGAAGTGGTGGCAAACAGGGCAAAGGCACTAAAGGAGAGAGGAGAAGCTACTCAAGAGCTGTCTTCTGTAGATACTACCTCAGTAGCTGCTGTCTCATTCAGAAAAACTAATACAGCAAAGGTCGTGGTTTGGGGGTGTGTTTTGGCTTCTTCCATACATCATAGAAGTGGTATAATTCTTGCCACACCACTGTTAGATTGCCCTGAAGCATATGGATCAAAGAGGCTGCATTAGTATCTGTATGTGGAGATGGATTGTCAGGACACAAAATGAGTTATTTGAGGCTGTATATGTACACACATGCACTCACTGTGTTGTCAGACCAGAATGCTTTTGTAAGACAAAGTTATCAGGCAGTGCTTGTTTAATGTATTCCTCCCCATTCATTCTCCTCATCATGTTGATGTCTGTGCTGTGAGCTGGGCTAAGAAATTGATCTGTGGCTTAAAAAACTGTTTTTTCAGCTGGCTTAGTTAGCTGATGTATTTTGCAGCATAGCCTCAGATGTGCCATCCTGCGAGGCAGGAAAAAAGCAAGAGTATGCGAAGACAGAGTATTTCCTAAGCTGTTACCATTACCATATACTGATTTATTGAAATCACAACTTCAAAGTTCTCCAGTACCTTTGTTTGGCTCAGATTATTGAAGCAATCCACAAGCACGATGATGCATTCCAAGATTAAATAGCATTCTGGGCAGAAAGTTATTCTTCCTTGTTCTTTTCTGTAGTAGGACAGGTCTGTTGGCTACTGCTGTTTAACATATGTGATAGTTTAGCCACTACAGTCTTTTCTGAGGGTTTGGGAATCTGTTCTAAGGCCTGGCATCAGAGCATTACTGGCACTTTTTAGAAGAGCAACCTTTTTATATTGTTTTCTGTTTGCTCTGCAGGTGATTTTGAGTGCAGGTGGGTTGCAGGTGGGTTGTAGTTTGTCACTTTTTCCTGATTTTCCCCAAGAATAATACCTCTACTGAGCATTTTTCCTTCTCATCTCCCCCCACATGAGAAAACTCTTAGTCAGCCCTATTTTACAGATGGCAAAGCTAAGGCAGAAGGAATTACAGCAAGGCAGTGGCTGAACTTGCTATGGCAGTTAATTAAGAGGTCTCTTGTTCAGACCCAGTTTCACATAACAAGGCAGCCTTCTGCCTATGGAGGTATGGGAGACATAAACCCCAGCCTTCCACGCTTGAAATGGACAGTTCAGCCACTGACTGGGGATTGAATTGCTTATTAAAATGTTAATTGGTGCATTCATTCCATGAGTTTATCTTTCAGTGAATGAAGGCTGAGGTAATAAAAGGCCAGTAGGTGAGGCAGCAGGTAAGGCAGGCCATAAGTATATGTTGTGAGGAATAGACAGAACAGAACTTGAAAATCACCAGACTTTGCTATTTATTGCCTCTCTATTTGCCACTAGCCTGCCTATCCTAATCTTTAGTCCCCTTGTCCCCTGATTTTATTAGGGGATATTGTCCCAATTTATGAACCATTAGAAAATGAGCCATAAACTCTCTATAAGGAGCAGACTGGATATTTCTACACCAGAAAATTGTGCTTCTTTGACTATATCAGTGTATCTTAAGTAGTACAACTCCCCTAGGGTAAAGACAATTATACCAGTGTAAAAGTGCATATCCAAATTTAGCTGAGTCCCGAATGAGAAGGTACCTTTGTACCAGTAATAACTAGGTCCACAGCAAGGGACAGATTTATTACCTCACCTTTAGAAACCTGAGGTGACAAAACTGGGAATATAGCCATTTTGTAATCCATGTATATTCCTAGGAGACAGATAAAACCTTCATAGGGAGAATTGGCCCGCGTGATGTCTTATTTACTGACCAGTGGTGCCTGTCTCTTCTCTTTTCAGTAAACTTTACTTAACTACATGCACTTATCTAAGGTTCCTAAATAAGGTAAAAGGAATTTGGTCACAGGATTTCTTCAAATGGATAGGGAAATTAAACTGTTAGGAACAGTGTAGGCTGATTTGAATGCATCACTGCACAAATTTTAGCAAATCCTAACCACGTTTTGCCATTTGGGGAAGTTCAGTGAAATTTTTTTGAGTAATTTTAACAGGTCTTTTGAACTTGTGAGATAGATGAAGCAGAATTTTCTTTGCCTTGAGTAGCAATCACTCACACAAAATTTTTCGTTCTCAAGATGATTAGGAGACTTACAAAAACCATCCTGTCACAAAGGTGCACTGCTGCTGTGGACTAAAAATAGGTTTTAAAGTTCTGAAGTGATGGTTGTAGTAGCTGGTTGTAGATGGTAGATGGTTGTAGCTCTTTCAGGAGCGCTTGAGTGGAACTTTCCTGCTTCTTTGTCTGCAATGGCCACTTACCAGATTTTGACATTGGGGAAGTTGACTGGAGCACAGGGCTCCACCTCCAGCCCACATCTGTCATGCACAATAGCAGTGACAAACTCTGCCCTATTTCTTCCTTATCCACCTCTTTTATCCAGGAAGTGTTATGTGATCTGGATGAAAAAATGTTCTCTTTTTGTTTCTGAGCTTCCATTTTTCTCACTTTGTCTAGTCCTGGGTAGCAAATATCCACCTGAGCTCTGCAAGAACAAAATGTCCATTGTTCATTAAGGAGTTTCTACTAACTCTTCCAATCTTAGTGATTCTACTCTATCAGGAAGAAATCCTTTATATTTTTAAAAGGAAGCAGATTTATTTTAAAAGAAGAGTTGTTTGCCACTGAGAGGAAGATCATAATACTGCTTGCGATACTACTCTGCATAAGAAAACCTGGTGAGATCTGCCTATTGAAACATGAACTGTCAAACCTCAGAATAGTACTGTTGGTTCATATTTCCAAAAGAAAAACCTCACTTTCCCCCCCCCCCCCCCCGAAATCCTTATTTTTGCTCAAGCAGTAGAGGTGAAAAAGCCAGGATTCAGGTATATGATTTAGTTTGATATTCTGAGAGGAATGTAATTTTAAAAAATATTGTTCTTTCTTTAAGATTTGGTTCTGTAAACCTCTTCCATGTTGAGTAATAATTTATTCTGGAAATGACACCATTAAATTCACTGTCAGGAACAGTGGTAGATGCTGACCTTTAAATTTCTTCAGTCCAAGATGGATTATTTAGTTGTGTTTATATCAGCAGGGCATGAAAAGAGTCTTTTTCTGCAAATACCTACTAGCTACTTTTCACCCTAAAAGAGCAATCATGGAAACACTGTCCAGATTTAATTCAAAGACCATTTCTAAATTCTATCAATCCATACTCCTGTGACTTTTTAAATCCCAACATAATGCATGACAGGGAGAATATCCATACATTCAGACACTATGAATTGAGCCATTATCAAATTAAGAATACAAAACCAATTAGCTCAACTCTCAACTTATGCCCTCTTTGTTTTTTTTTTCTTTTTAAGTTTTAAGTTCAGAAAAATAGGACAACTTCACCTTTTTTTTTTTAATGTGTTTTTTTCTTAACTGTCCTGAAAGCATATAGGAAAGAAACAGTCATTACTTACCATTGTGCCAACTGCCTCCTAAGGAATTTGTAACACTACCTGCAAAAGAGCTCCAGAGATTGCAGGACAGACATTAATAGCTTATCTAAAGTAACTTTTGTCCAGAAATTTTACAGAACTGTAATTAATTATTCCTGTGCTATAATAAAAATTATTGCTAATTTATACATGATATTTGAAAATAGGTATTGTAAAAGTCTGTTAAAGCATTCTGTAAAGCTGGTGGTCTGTACAAGTATTATTAAAGGAAAATGGAAAAGATCCCCAAACTCTTCCCAAATCAGTGTTATTACAGTTGTAGCTCAGTCTCAAGTAACCACAGGAGTCCAGGCATCCAACTGCTAATGATGTGTGTGCTACAGAAACAAATATTCCACATATCCTTTGAAAGCAGTAGGTTGAATGAAAATATCTTGCAAGCCAACTCTGCTGTATGTGTTTGTATTTGATGTTCAGCTTCCTTGCAGTTATGGCTAATGTTATTTCATTTGCAAATTAATCTGTGATGAGATCAGACACCTTTTAACCATATTATTCTTGTTCACTTTCTCCTATCACTTTAAAGATTTATTCTATGGCTGGTGATTGAGCATAACTGCAAAGCACTTTTGTAAGATCAGGTGCACCAGAGAGAAACCATTATTCCATAGAGACATGCAAAATGATACAGTTGCTGCTGCCCTAGCAGACATGGCATGTAGTGCTGTCACCCAAACTTGATTCAGCTGAGTATTTCTGCTACATTTTTTGGTTTACCTTTTATTAGTGGTTCATGTGTCTGTAGTGATTTGGGACTACCTTCCTATTTTTCATTAAAATTCCTCACTCGCTTTGGTTGTTTGGTTCTAGCTGATACTGTCAGATTTCCAGGGTGCTGTGTATCCTTGTACATGTGTTTTCTAACAACAGGTGCATTGGACAGAAGGCCACAGTTTCACAGCTCTCAGGCATGTCCAAAATAATAGAGTAGACTGTGAACTGTGAAGAGGCATATAGTGGTGGCAGCATATGGTCATGATTCAGTCATCTGAGGATTCTCTTAGTAGTCTCCTTTAATGAACCAATTTTTGTTTTGTATTCCTTGCACTTGGATGCATTCCTGCTTTCTTTTCCCTTGCACTTGTATTTGGGTTGGTGCATAGCACCACAATGACCATGTAGCCATAATGAGTGGATGAGTTTTCTCAAAACTGAGAGCTGGCCGTGTCAGCTGATGAAATTGAGTACTTTCCTAGTGCAGGTTTATCTCTTGACATAGGTACTCTTAGGATATCAGTTCTGTAATGGATATTTATTTCATTCATGAAATAATTATTTGAACAGAGAAAGGATGTGTATTTGATTAGAGACAGCCTATTTTCTAAGCCCAAATAATAGAAATTGCTATTTCTACTATAGTAGCACAATAGTAGAAATGGAAAGAAAACATGGTAGTGGAGGGACTGATTTGGCACAGAAGAACATAGCAAAGCAGTGTGTCCAATCTTAGTCTCACAGCCTTGGTGATCCCTCTAACAGATCAGCTATCCACTCGTCTGAGGTAGAAATCTGCCATTTGTCAGAAAAGCAAGGCTTTTTTCTGGTTGAGCTCAGAACAAGAAAATACTGCAGAGTCATAAACATTCTTAGTAGGTTTAGCATTATTCTGTCAGTTTAGTATTATTACTAGCTGTAATCTCTAGAGGAGAGTAGTGGAATTGAGCTGCTTTCAGTTTGCTTTATTCATCTTACAGCAGAGCATTTGCATAGACAATTTGTCTGAGAGTTTCTGTCAACTTGTTCTCAAGAAGTCACATCCCTAGATAAACAATGAACATGTATTTTTTGATTGTGCAATATCCTCTGTCTATTAAAAGATGTAGCTGCATTGTATCTAGATTATCTTTCAGGACACTTGAAAAAAATTAAGATACCCTTTCTATGATTTTCTTGTCAAAGCTATGATATGGAGCAGAGCAGCAGATCACTCAGAAAATACAGTTCAGAATTTTGTTCTCCTGGTCCCTTCTGATCAAGAGACACCCTCTCAAATTCTATTATGGTGCCTAGAATTGTCCATGGAAAGGAGCTGGGTAAAGGATTTACTTCATTAAAATGCAATGCAATGCAGTTACTCTCAAGGCTGATGATTACAGTTGTAAATAGAGTTTTATTTTGAAGGATGCTGGTTGATTTTTGCTCCATTCAGATGGGAATTTTTGTTCTTGGCAGCGGAAGGAGGAGAAGGAGGCAAATATGTATTGAACACAAAAATGGAAAAGAGTCAAAGACTGAAATGGAGAGGCAAGAATGCACATAACAGTTTTTGACTAAGGCAGATAAGCTGTGTTACAACTTAGCCATATTGTTAAGAAATCATGGTTTCCTTATCACTTTCTTCCTGAAAGATTGTCAGCTGATGTTATATAAATGCTTTGTCACTACAGTTTGAGTGAAAGCCAGGGCAAGTTGTTACCTTGTCTTTGTATGTGGCAAATGTGGGTTGTTTTGAGCACATGAAGCCAAAAAAAGCTCTGGCCTCTAAAGGACTCCTGTCTTACTTTCATTGATCCATCCTTCAAATCTCATCTCCTGTGCCCAATGCCCTGGTGTTTGACAAGGCTGATTTTTCTGATGATACAGCCTGCTCCCACTTTAAAATTTATTCTTTAGCTCCACCTCCTGGCTCTTGGTCTGTGGAAAGGAGGATCCTTGGGAATCACAGAGCCTCAAGAAAGGATCAGAAGTGCTCATCCTAGTTTACAAATATTAATGTAGAGGTATATATGGGGACATTTTAGCTGAGGCAAAACAGTCTTTGCTGAGCCCACTCATACTGGCTTTCAACAGCGACAAATATTTTGGTGGAGGGTGGACAATGGAATATGTGGCTCCTAGTTTCTGCTTTTTCTTGGGCTTTCAGTTTCTCAATTGTGGCAGTTTTGAGACATGACAGACATCACAGAGCAGTCTCTCTTTATTACTGTTTTCCTCCTGGTACTTCCTCAAATTCATGGGGGTGGGGAGGAACAGCAGAAATCGTCTGACCCTGAAACATTAAAAAAAGATCTCTGAGGCCTTGCAAAGGAGTCTTGTTTCATGCAGGGAGAATTACTTTGACTTTGTGTTCATCCTGTTAAACCAGGAACTGCCCAAGAAGTAGAGGACTAGATCTTAATCATCTGAATTTAAGAAGAACAATGTCTCTTCCCCGACAGCTGCGAGAAAAGAGGTAATGTGTTACATAGCCTGCTCCTGCCTCCCCACAAGCCTCATGTAACTCCTGCGATCTGTTTGGTTAATTTGGATGCAAGCATCTTTGGGGATTCTAAAAGGTTTCTTGTTATCAGGACAGTGTGTAACTACCACACTATTAGGCTGCTTAGGGTCAAGCAGACAATTTCTTATGCTGGAGTGGACTTTCTTCTTTTTGTGAGGAATATTCACAACCTAGGACACAGTGGGTCATTGTCCTCTTTATAGCTGCAAAACAAGTTTCCCTTTTACTGGAGTTTATGATATGAGTGTTTGTGATATGCCTGATTATATCTCTTGGCCTCCATAACCACATCCCTCTTCACAGTAAGGGGTAGTATTTACAGTATTGTGGGTGGTGCTGTTTCATGGCATTTTCCTTGTACAGCAAACTATTGCAAGATGTTGCATCATTGCTTCAGCATTTCAAATGGGCTACGCCTTGTGGAAGCCCCTGGTTGGGATATCTCCTAGCAGAATAAACTGAGACAACTACCACTTTTTTTTGTATTATCAGAATATTTAACATTTTGTCAGCTTGGGATTTCTTGGATGATCCTTTTAAAAGTCTCTCTTTATCTCATTTGTTATTCTATTTTCCTCATTCTAGATGCTTTTTACTTGGATGTTAATATAAATACCCCTCTGACAACACTGAGTTATAAGACTGAAGCAAAGGTGAATTTGTCTGCTGCTTGTCAAAGCTGTTGCACCAAGGAGAAGGTCATAGAGGAAAAAGCCAATCCATGCTTTTTTTGTAGTGTGGGCAGTATGGACCAGTAACATGACGGTGTGGTCGTATGGCTGCTCGTTAGGTGTTCCTGCAGGGATTCTTCCTTCTCACTTCAAATCAAATTCTTTCTAGAACCTGCAAAGCTTATTCTAACCTTGCCTACTACCATGTGTTCCTTCACACACTTCTGACATTTTCAACCAAGTATCTTTGTGCTTGCTTCAGGTTATCTGCTGAGACCGGGGGATAAATGCTGAAGTCGTAGGTTCGATCCCTGTGCAGGCCATTCGTTAAGAGTTGTACTTGATGATCTTTGTGGGTCCCTTCCAACTCCAAATGTTCTGTGATTCTGTGATGAACCTTACCTGCTGTGACAGGGAGGTCTCTCTCCAAATATTTGATAGCCTAATCTTATTTTCCCAAGCCTCTTTAAGAGTTTGCTTTATTGTGATGTTTACAAGAAAATGTGACAACATTTTGCCAGCTAGTGTAGGCACCACTAGTTTTTGGTATAGAACAATACTATGCTTTTGTTTCTTTGTTCTTTTTCTGTTTGTGCTTGTCCTGTTGTTTATTTTCTTATATGTATGTGGTACATTTTGTGGATCTCGCACAGAGTATAAAGTTTTTAGGATTTAGCTTTGTGCTGTCAGTTTCTATAGCATTTTGCATAACAAGCTCTTTTCTCAGAACCGTTTCCTATTTCCTACAGTAATGCAGTAACAACAGCAGCATAAATCATGATGTATAATGATCTCCTTAGAATGGGACCCACTGATGCAGGGTTCTTTTTGTAAATCTCCTAGATTAAAGAAGGGTTAAGAATGCATCCACAGCTGATCACATTTCTCAGGAAAAGCTTAGCGGTTCAAGTGTTTGTTTTGTAGTCCTCTTCCTTGAGCAAGCTTAGGAATGAGAGGGGTATTTTGCAGGCATAATGAATCTTCTAAATCGTCACTGACTTGTGCTGAACTTATTGAAACTTGACATCTCAAGATCAGACCTCCAGAGGAAGAGAATGACACCATGAGTTTCTAACATCTTGGTTTTGATATTAGAAAATGTGATATTGCCTATCTTTGCACTGTGTGGCATAGGACACCTCAAAGGCTATTACCAATATGAGTTACCTAAATCTTCTGTTCTTGCTTCACAGTGATTTTGACCAGCTTCCAGATGATGTACCTGTTTCAGCTAATATTGCAGATATTGAAGAGAAGAAAGGCTTTACTAATTACTATGTAAGAAGGGAGATTTATCCTGCCTCTATATGCCTTCACCTGTGACTGGTTTGGTTGTGGGAAGCAAAATGCAGGTTATCTGGTGTAATTGCTTTTTGGTGTGAGCAGTTCCATGTGGAAGACTTCTCAGTGCTTTATTTTTCTGTAATGGAGTATGGTTATCTCAGATTCAGTCTAAGAATTTATTTTCTGAATGAAATGTGGGAGATATCCTCTAATATAATAATTTCTTTCTAATATAATAATATCTGATTTGTTTCCTGTTGGAATGCTGTACCATTGGTGAAGATAGTGGGAAAGTAATTCAAAGGGTAGAAAGGCAGAGTCTTGCATATTATTCCATGGTACTGGCAAGTTAGGATGCTCCTATCTTCACAGGGGGAAGCATATTAAGACATGAAAGAGCACACAGGAAGGGAATAGTAGGGAAAGGCACTAAGACTTTCTGAAGGTTTGAATATGCCCATCTCAAGTCTGATTTCTGGAGACATTGCTCACAAAACCCTTCCCACTGCAGTATTCAGGTTTTTTTCTGGAATAGAGTGATGTTTGGTTGCTCTGTCTTTATGTTTTCTGAAGCATCTGGCTGCAATGTGACTCAGAGGTCAGTGCGTGGAAATTCTGGGTTCCTTTAGAGCAAAGCAATTTTGTCAAAAAAGAAATAAAATAGTGGTTGAAGGAGGTCAGAAAAGAATTTCTGTAATTGTGTACATTAAAGTCAAAAAAGAAGTATGAATGCCTTCAATTCTGAAAATCAATTCATTCAGATGTCTGTCTCTAGATTTAGATGTCCAAGGAATCTTATTGTAAAATATTTGTATTTGTCTCCATAATGTATTTTGCTTGTCACTGAGGCAAAGTGTGCAAGCATAAAGTTGAATCTAGTAATTTCATGTTTCCTTTTAAGATTATATAATATAAAGCAGCCACAGGGACATGCTTCATATGCAAGCTGGACCCACACAAATACATTGTTATATCCTAGTTCCTGAATTGGCAGATGCTTAACTGAAGGCTTGCTTTCCTCTCTGCTCCTAAGAGGATATTCCCACTAATGGAGCACTGATCTTATGTTCCTATTTTATTCCTATGTTATTCCTCACATTCATTTGGTGAGTATTTGTAAGTATGAACATCAGCCTGAATCCCTCTTCTCTGTTTCAGATGTTTGTCATTGAAGTAAAGCTTAAAGGTGGTGGCAGATACCTGATTTTCCGGCGCTATCGTGAGTTCTATGCCCTGCACACCAAACTAGAGGAGAGATATGGGCCAGAGAGCAATAACAGCCCATTTACCTGCACACTCCCTGTACTGCCAGGTAAGCTGTCAGTACCAAAACTTTGCAGAATTAGCAGCTTTCTCAGTTCCAGGCTGCCCTAAGGAGGAGTGCAATGAGAGAAGTAGTTGTGACAAGGAACTAATTCCTGGCTGTGGATGCCAGAGAAGTCATGTTCCATTGACAGCCCCTTCACTTGTAGTAAAGTTCATTTAGAAACCAAAAATCCTTTAGAAAATATATAAATTTTTTTGAGCTTCCACTTCCTCCTGGTTGCTTCATTTCTCTGACAGCCTCTTTTTTTTTTTTTTTTCCTTTTTTTTTTCTCCCTTCAATAACTGTCACAGGCTTTATATTTTCCAGGAAAAGTTTTTGTTGGTGCCAAAAAGGAAATTGCTGAAAATAGGATTCCTATCCTAAATGTCTACATGAAGGTAAAACCTAATTTTAAAGTAAAGAATGCAGTGATCATTGCAGATACTTAGCCATTGAAATCAGCTAAGGCAGACAGTACCGTTGGGGTTCTAAGTATCTGTTTCCTTCTGTTCTGCTTTCCTGAATACACAGTGCCCACACTGTGGTACAACCTGAAGTCCTCTTCCCCAGATTGTTCAGACTATAGCGTCTGCTGGAGTATGCAGCTCAGAAAGGGTCACTCTGTCTTCATATACAGATACACATCCTTACCAAAGCCCCCCAAGATGTATGAGGAAATGGTGAATCTCCAGGTGCTGCATGAATACAGAGTTGGCGTGTGCATCCAAGGGATTAGGAGAATGGTGGGTGGGTTGTGCTTTGGCCCACCCATCATCAAGTGCCACGCAGTCTCTTGCTCACTCCCTCCTTCCCTGATGGAATGGGGAGGATAATTGGGAAATGGTAAAACCCACGGGTTGAGATAAGAACCGTTTAATAATTGAAATAAAGTAAAATATAATACTAATGAATACTTGTAATTAGAAGGGAGGTAACCAAAAAGACGAGAAATAAAAATAAAGAAGAAAACAAACAAATTATGCACAATACAATTGCTCACCACCTGCTGACCGATGCCCAGCCAGTGCACTGAGCAGTGATCTGTGGCTCCTGGGCAACTCCCTCCAGTTACATACTGGGCATGATGTCCTATGGCATGGAATATCCCTTTAGCTAGTTTGGACCAGCTGTCCTGGCCATGCTCCCTCCTGACTTCTTATGCAGCTCCTCACTGGCAGGACTTGGGAAACAGAAAAGCCCTTGGCTTAGACTAAGTAAGCCAGTAGTTAGAAACAACTAAAACATCTGTGTGTTATTGACATCATTCTCATGCTAAATCTAACACACTGCTGGTACAGCACTGTACCAGCTACTAAGGAGAAAACTGACTCTCTCACAGCCAGAATCAGGACAGGTGGGCTTCTGAGAGTACCTGAATTACAGAAAAGATGCAGTATACATCAAGGAGAGATATTCTTTGTGTGCAGGTTAACTGAAGACCTGAACTTCAAATCAGTAAAAGTCTGAAGCACTGGCCAAGACTTTCACTGCTTAAGACTGCCTTCTTTCCACAGTCATTCATGTTCTGAAAAGAAAAACAAAAAGCAATTTACTCCTGCAGTAAATCAGGTACAAAAAGTGTGAAGCAATACATTGGCCAACTCCAGGAATAAAGAGGAAAGACTGTCAACTGTTCAGCTGTGTCCTGCTGAGTGAGAAAGGAGAGGAAGGAGATTTCTGGCAGTAATGAATATCCTTCATGATCCTGTAGGTCAGAGAGGCATATTTGTTACATGTAAATAAATAGAGAATTGGTCTCTCCCACTGTTACACTCTGCTTCCTGCTTGGTCTTGGCACAGAACCTGCTCTGCCTCCCTGCTTGGGTGTTGATGGATGAGGACGTTCGGCTGTTCTTCTACCACTCAACCTTTGATGGTGAGCAGGTGCCTCACAGACTGAGGCGGCTTCGCCCACGGACACGTCGAATGTAAGTGATTGATATGTTTTTTTCAGCATTTCTTGATGTATGAGATACTGTCCAGTTTTGGGGGGAGAGAGAGGTGAGGACCACTGTGTTTTCCAAGTGAATCCATGAATCCCTAATATGAGGGTCTTTGTAGTGGAGTGAACACACAGAGCATTTCTTGTTTTCAGTAATCTCAGATTTTTTAAGTGGATGTGGTACTTGCATTAAAGGAAAATTCCAAAATGAGAGCATACCTTGCCTTTTTAAAAATACTGTCCAGCTCTATCTGCCCTTATTTCTTTAATGGTAATCTCTATTACAATGTGCAGAATATACAGGCCAAGCTTAAGGACGTAGGCTTGCACCACTGAAATCAATGTGAGTTTTGGCACTGAATTCAGTGAGATCTGGTTCAGACACTAAATGAAACTGAATACTTAATTTGTTCCCATCCTTTGTCTAAACAGGGGCCTGCCCTACATAACAGCATTGACACCCCTTTGGAGAACTGCTAAGTAGATGTCATACTTCATTACCCTTCAGATAAATTAATTCTTCTTTCAGCTTTCCAAAGAAGGACTCTCTTCCTTTTCACCTACCTTGCTTCTTTTGCACCTACCTGTGCAAAAACTGCATGTGTGTATGATGGTAGAGTTTGAACTAAATGCCATAAATGCTAGAAACAATGATGCCCAGAAGGCAGAGTACGGGGTCTGAGCAGTTCTGTGGAAGAGAGGTCCAGAATACTGACTGTATTGAAAATTCCATCTGTTCTCAGGAGCAGACTCCATCAGATTGCTGCTGCTCTGCACTGAAACTGAGAGAACTAGGGCAGTGTTGTTGCATCCATATTTATTTGCTTCAGTGCTGCACACTGATTCTCATGCAGTTTCTCCGGTGATCTATCGCTTACAATCCCTCTAAATAGTAAACCCACAGACACTGCACTACTGATTGTGTAGCATTTTTAATGACTTAGAAGGATGTTTACTTCCCTGTTGTCTCATTTCTTTGCAGTAAGAGCATTTCAGATCAAGTGCCTGTTTTTGACCGCACTGCAGCTCCGCGGGCTGAAGTGAGTACTCTGCACAACTTGTCATAGGACAGGAGATTAAACTCTGTTTTACTGTGGTACCTCATCCATCAGGTTGCCATTTTCAATTAGAGCTTGGGGGAGGAAAGTGAAATAAACAGAGAAAAACAATTGATTTTAACAACAGGGAATGAAACAAAGGATAGAAGGAGGTGTCCTGTTCCTCATCACTTGAGTAATAAGAAGGTCCATGGTGAAATCAGAATGACAGGAGATTCAAAACTGAGACATGTACAGCTTACTGTCAAATGGTCCACATTTGCATAGTGCTACCCATAAGTTAAATCTAAAACAGGCATAAGCTTCAGCTTCAGTGACTTCAGCATATGTTTAAAGCTTTGCAAGTGAGGCATCTTAGTATTTTCTGTAACATAAATGTCCATACTCTTGTTTTCTGTGGTATATTTTCTCAGTATTAAGCACATGAGACTGTTTTGTTACCAGTATTTGTCTGAGCAGGGTTTTGCTTCCTGAAACATGTGATTTGCCATATAAGATTAAAATCCCCATGCATCTGCTTTGAGGTTTTTTGCTTTTGTTCTTTAAACAGAGAATGACAGGTCTTGGAACAGTCATGTCTCTTGGGTTTTATCTATTAATTTGTTAGTATTGAATATACCTATCAGAACTTTTCAAAAGGTGAAAAAAGGCTTTTGAAAGGGCTAATAAGTAGACATCTGAACCACTAGCACAATAGTAGCATTGTTTTGTTTGTTTTTTATTAAGAGAACTCTTGGCATTAACAAGACCAAAAGAACAATTGCAACAGAGAATAAGGAGCACCTTTTCATTTTTGCTCCTCTAAGACCATTTAAATGGCTACCATGTTCTCTAAGGACAATGGGGAGATGTGTATTTTTGGTAACTCAGCCACTTGAACTCTCCAACCTTTTGTTAGGGTGATAAACATGTATTTGCCTCCTTTTTTTTTTCCCCTTGAAGAGGGCATCTAAGTTCCATTTCAACAACCCATCAATTTCCCAAGCTTTCCCACATCTCCCAGTTCAGCACCCAGACCTGAAAGCTAGATGTAAAAGCAACAGTTAGTTACCCTTAAATTAAGACACAACATTTCTGCAATTTTTCAAGGTTCTTTGCTATATTTTGCAGCAAATCTAAAAGCTGTAATGCTGCAACAAGAAATAATGTATTTTTTCAGTTCTCAGGATTTCAAGCTGTCAGTTGGCTTCAGCTCTGTTGTCTTACTCACTCTTAAGTGCTTTCAGCTTATGTATATTGATTTCTCTGGTGCTCAGTTTTCTGCCACTTTAAGAATCCTTTTATGTAGTTCTCTCAGGGCCATGTTTATCCTAGTGCTTTCACTGCTTCTTCAAAGCAGTTTCGTGTGTGCTGAGTAGGAGAAGAGATTGTGAGAACTGCAGACTACAGTCAAATATATGTGACCTTATCCCAGAAATACATATGTGATAACAAATCTTGCCGCTTTATGCTTTTTCCTCAAGAACACAACAGAAAGATTTGTTTTCTTAATTCTGTGAATTAATAATTTCAAGATTATTACTTTCCATAGGCACTGTTTGATTTTCCTGGAACCAATAAACTGGAACTCAGATTCAAGAAGGGAGATTTGATCTATCTGCTCAGCAAAGTAAACAAAGACTGGTTGGAGGTAAGACTGCAATAGCAGTACTGAATTATTAGCATACCTTGAAATATATGAGTAGAAAGGGCTCTCCTGATCCTTGTGACCTGCCTCTTCCTTTCAAGGAGAAACTGTATCATAATCAAGTCTTACTGTCAAGAATAAATCCTTGATTCTAAATTAGTAATTGGTTGGTTCCTTGATAGTTTTTAGCTTACAAATTTTTTGCCCTCCAGACTTCAGTTTTCATTTGCATTTGCTTCTGCTGGGATGTTTTTAAGTTCTTTGGAAGTGATTAGAACACAGAAAGGCCACAGAAAGGAGATGGAAACTCCATTTCAGCGATTAATTGGTTTCTGGCCTCAGGGTGAGTTGATGTATGCTTCATGCTTCATACCACAACATATGTCAGCCTGATTAGAGAGAACTTGGGTAATGCAGCAGTGTTCTGAAAAAAGGATGAGGGGAACATACTGTGTGTTTGCTGATATGATATCTCTGCTTGCTCAAACACCACAGCCTTCCTTGCTAACCATATGACTTGCATTTTTTATACACTGTTTCACTCCCCTGCCTGGTATTTGACTATGTAATTGTATAACCTTTTTGTAGGGATGCCATCAGGTCACTTCCATAGAATTTCTTTTCTTGATTATAGTGGAAAAATTCTTACTCTTATTTCTATGTAAATTAATTGAATTCCAGAACTTATTGCATGTGGCCAAAATGGCATTGTTTTCTTGATTCTAACATTTTCTGTCATTCCAGGGAACTGCTGATGGTGCCACTGGGATTTTCCCACGTGCTTTTGTGAAGATCATAAAAGATTTACCACAGCAGGAAGACACAGTTAATAAAGTTCGCTGTTACTACTATGATGAGACTGTGAGCACCATCAGGTAGTAAGAAAATAGTCTTCCAGTTTGCTGCTGGAAACACCAACAATTCTCTTGTAATAATGTAGATGTGTTCTAAATACAGGGATATCTCAGTGGAAGAGGATCTGATCAGCATTCCATCATTCAAAGATCTAATGGAATTGATGAGGTACAATGCATGCACTTGGTTGTATATTTGATACTTAAACATTTGTCAAGTTCATTCTGGTTTGAGATTTTCCACATTCTACTTGGTCATCACCATGTTTTGTGTATGAAATACTTTTCAAGTGTCTTGAAGAAGTTACGCTTTGACTTGGCCCAGGGCCATCTGTGCAGACACTAATCCTTCTTGGGATTGTCAATGAGTAAGGAATGACACACACTTCTGACCCAATTGTGATGGGTAGAAATTTGCATTTCTTGTGCTATGATAAGAGCCATATCCCCATAAGAGCATCTTTTGTCTAGTACATTTCTTCAGGATGTAGGACATAGCCTTCTAACACTTGTTAAACTAGTGTTAAACTAGATTAATCTGGTGTTGAACATCAACAATTTAGAACATTAAATATTAGTAAATATTGGTAATAGAACATCTGTTCTAATTGTCTTACACTCCTCAGAGCAAAAATAAGTAGGCAAAAGTGGGTGGTAACCACAGTCAGCTCTTTTGCATGGTAATTCTATCAAACACACAGATTAATTGTGCCATTTATGTGGTGTTACTGGAAATGGTTATTGGTTTGGTAGATTTCTTAGCTTAAACACAACACAGCATGAATGTGGCTACATGATTTCTAGTACTAGCTGTATCAAGAAAGCCAAGACCCCCAAGGCTTTGTGTGGCTTTTATCAAAATTAATTAGATTGTCAGTATATTGTTGATCATGTAGCACCTCCCAGGCATTCCTTGATTTCTGGGGATCAATCTATTTCTTTTCTTCCAGGCAGGAGTTTGACCAAGAAGACATTGTTTTGAATTACCGGGACCCTGCCGGTGACCTGATCCGCTTGCTCTCCGATCAGGATGTTGAACTCATGGTGTCTCAGAGCAGAAGAAGTCCCTCTAAGAAGCACTTTTTCCCTTGGAAGTTGCACATCACTCACAAAGATGACTTGGGTGTCTACAACACTAGTCCAGGAACAGGTGCTACTCAAACACTAGGAGCAATGTAAGTGCTATATAGATAGTCCTCTCTGCAGGCAGTTTCCTTCAACATGTCTTTGAAGTGTCCTTGAAATGAGTAATTTTTAGTGATATATTACCTTTCAGTGTAAAATCTGTACTTAGTTAACTTCTTCAGCTTTTTAGCTCACATCTCTAATACAGACATCTACATAGAGACCAGAGAAAGTGAGGAATAGAGAAATAAAATCGCGGGCCATGTTTACAAAGCAAGTCAGTGTCAGCCTGCAGTAGAGGTCTCTTGAGCCCCTAGACCTGCTCTAGTTTCTGTTCTCACTCCCAAGGCTAGTTATTTGTCCAGAATTTCTTCATAAGCTTTTGTTTTTTCTCTAGAGTCCCATAAATTTGTCTTCATTTGCTGATCTGAAGGTTTGTGGGCCATTGTGTAATTATGTCTCTCATGGTGGAGTCTGACTGGGCATTCAGAGTTTGTCCTAGGAGCATCAAGAAAACTTCTTTGGATTTCAATGAAGAAATTGCAGCCCATCTTAACTTTCTTCTTTTCCACTGACCAGTATATTGAATTCTGTGAATCAAACCCAGTACACCTGTGGCGCTCCTTTTAGACCTTTATATAATTGTACAATCTACTTATTTTCATGTTCTGGGAAATTGTGTGGGATATTCTACTCAAACAGCAGTTTCTTCTCTATCTTCTGCTTTCTGACACTGCATTCAAAGTAGAACTAACAAGAAATTACTGTATCAGAGTCTTCAACAAATAAAGTTAAATATTAGTTTGTCAATTTTTATTTTAAAGTGTTTTTTTGGGGGGGGGGTGGGCTTCTAGACATTATTTTACTAAAATATTACAAAATGTAACTTCCTGCTTCAGAGGCATTGTAGCAATGCAGTTTAGAAAGGAGATTAAGTAACAGCAATGATTGTGTCAGCGATATTACATGATGTGATATGTAAGAAAATGCATTTTAAGTTTGAAACCGAATGGCAGGTATGGACTGCAAAGCTTCTGGTGTGCAGGATTCTTTGTTACTTGTTCCCAGAGTTCAACAGAGCAAGCAGCACTCAGAGACTTTCAGTGACAGCTGGATCCTGTGATGTAACCAGCAACCCAGCATGTCTCTCTCAAAATGGCGGAACATTTTCAATGAGAAGGGAAAGGGAGGAAAAATATCTACTAGGAAACAACTGTCTTCTTTTATAAGGGTGCTGGAAGAACATAAAAGCACTGGCCTTTGAAAATCAGGGCAGGATGATCACCCTCTGCCTTTAAACTGCAATGCAAAATAAATTCTTCCCATCCAGAGAAATTACATATTCCCCTTACTGTCTGCAGGTTTTATATGGACACCTTCTTACACACAGTTACCCCAGATATTCTCCATATTCTTTGTCTTGATTTGCATGTTTCCCTTATTCACATGATAGGGGGTTTTGGGGTTTTTTTTGCTTGTTTATTGATGCAGTTGTGATGAGAGAATAACTGTGCTACCTGTGGTTTTGGCCAGTACCATGGGGATTGAGAGGAGGAGTAGCAGTGCAGGACAGACAGACTCTGCTAGTTATATTCTGTATCTGGGGGCTCATATGAGCCCCCCATAGTTTATCCCTGAGAACACAAACCTGAGCATGTCTCTCCCTTATGGCTGCCTAACTTTCCTAAGGTTTATTTCCGAAGGCTGTTGGGCTGAGTTTTATAGTTGGATTAAAAGATCAGGCTGCCTTGGATGTAGGATAACTTCAGATCAACTACTCACCAGTTTTCTTTTGTTTCCTTTATGTACTATAGTACGTATATTATTAATTGTTGTTGAAATGGGTAAAAGAAATATTACTAAAAGTAAAGAGTTACAGAAATAAAGGTAGTTCACTCTCCCCCAGTACAGATGTACAAACAAAAGTCCAGAGGAATCCCTGCCATGAAGATTGTCTAGTCTAGAGCAAAGCAAGAAACAGCACTGGTGTGAAAGACATAAAATTCTTTCTTCATCTCTCTTACATCTGCTGCAGTCAGTCCTATATCTTTCTTAAAATACATAAGTCTCATGATCTGGTAATTGCTAACACATAGATTGGCAATGACAAACTTCCTTTCCCTCCCTTCCCAGTTAACCCAACAGTCTCATCTAGGTGCGTGCTTTGGGGGCTAAAATAGGAAGTACAGACTTCCTATTTTGTGCAATTGCACAGACTTTCCTTGAAAGGGGGGTGTCAGCTTCTCTGAAAATGGCATTTGAGGTTCACAAAAGATGTAGTAGTTATTTTGAAGACTTACTTGCCAAGAAAATCCTGTGGTTGGTTTATACTTCTGTCTCCAGTTCTACTCAAGTGTGTGTTTGCTGCTATCTGCATCAGAGGATTCTGGTGCTGGGGGGTGGTGCTGGACAGGCAAAGTCACCCATCAGGTTGAATCATCTGCCTCACAGACACCCCTGGATTCAGGTAAGGGAATGGCTTCCTTTCTGGGGGAAGCATAATGGCAGCATCTGCTCTCATACAAGGACTCCTGAGTTACTGAGGGATTCCTTAGCTGCAATGATTATTCACGGGCACAGCCAGCTGTTTCCAGTCCAAGGAAGTGGCTTTTGGGAATCTGAAAGTCAATAGGAATTAAAAAGGGGTTTTTCCATGCTCCCCTAAAGTAGAAAAAGTCTCAGATCTGTAATGTACTTAAGTAGGTGTGTGTATTATGATTTTGAGAGAGCGGTGAGAGATGGCCAAAATTACTTAAATTCCAGTATTGAACAGTGGGGTCCATGGTCCTGGGAATGCTCAATATACTTTCACTCTCTACAATCACCAGAAAAAAAAAAAATTTTTTTGGGTATTTTGTCTACAATTTGCAACTTGTTTGGGGGGCCCTGAGAAAAGTTGAAGGAAATTCTCAAAGTGAATGAATATGGAAATCAATCCACTACAGCTCCTAGGAACTGTGTCATTGAGATCATATTTTTAAGGAAATTAACCACTGTTGTGGTTCATTAGGAGGGCTTTAAGCATAAAGAGCAGAAGAATGAAATGAATTTTAAGGATGAGTTCTCATCACAAATCAGGATTTTTTTCTTGTTGCTACTCAGCTGACCAAATCCCTGCACTTCCTTGGAAATGTACATTTACTTCATTCTTTGCTTGCATTGCAACAACACACAGCAAGAATATGTGAATTTTGTCCTACAAGAAATGCTTGGTGGAAGTTCTTCCTGAATGTCACTTCAACGTGATCTTAAAGAAGTTCCCTTATTCAGTTTTACTTCTCTTTATGTGAAACAGAAACAAACGGCTCCACAGTAAGCAGGACAAGAGAGTAGCCAGTGGCCAATGAAAACTCTGAAATTCTGAGTTGGGATCAAGCCTGTGTGCCAAGGACAATATGGACATGAAAGAGATTTTCATCCTGCTGCTGTATCTGTATTTGGTCTTCCACGTTCAAGCCATTCAAGGTGAGATTCAAATTTATATTCTCTTTTATCCTTCCATTATTGCTTTTCTTTTTAAATCTGTCTCCTTCTTTCAGCTAATGTTCTTCCTCTTTTCTGCTTGCTTTTCTGCTTTCTTCTCCTGTTTTCTAAGCTGTAAGAGAGCAGACATCCTGATCAAAACCAGCATGTAGCAGGTGCATGTGCTGGCAAATCAGTTGTATGTTGGTCGTATGGGCAGTTGAAATACTATATAAGTGGATGAGATGAACATGCTGATTGGATAATGAGTGAATGAAAGGAGGAATATACCCTGGTAATTGTGAAAACATAGGAAAATGAAGGGCTGCATAATTCAGAGGGTGCACAGGAGTAGAGACATGTGGCCAGACACAAGACAGTGTGGAGGGGGCTACCAAGAGCAAAATCCAGATGACCTGATTTTCTTCTTGTGGAATAGCTGACAGATAAAGAAACCATCTGCCATATCCATTGCTTGTGTTTCCTTTCTTACACAATGAGAATTTATTTGTCCATTCTTTTCTTTTCTTTTCTTTTCTTTTCTTTTCTTTTCTTTTCTTTTCTTTTCTTTTCTTTTCTTTTCTTTTCTTTT
>JAYDZK010000056.1:49869683-49900064 GCA_034509185.1 Euphonia xanthogaster | reverse complement strand
CTCTCCTCTCCTCTCCTCTCCTCTCCTCTCCTCTCCTCTCCTCTCCTCCCTTCTCCCTTCTCCCTTCTCCCTTCTCCCTTCTCCCTTCTCCCTTCTCCCTTCTCCCTTCTCCCTTCTCCCTCCCACTCTCTGTCCTCCCCTGCCCCCTGATTTGATTTCACAGAGCTGAGAATAGGAAGTACACCATACCTGCCACAAGACTAGGCCTATAGCCATCCTAGAGACAGCAGAAAAAGAGTGTTATCAGGAGTTGTGCTCCATGGACATCTACCTTTTCTAATGCAGATGCCTCATGTCTGCAGTAGCTGGAGGAGTTGTGCTGCCTGGCCCAGCATCAATTACAGGATATCTTCCTTTGAGGTCTCTGAGGGAAAATGTATTACTGTGTAGGTCAGACATTCTTGGCATTCTGAGCCTTAGCCCCACATTCACACTTCCACATCCTTCTCTATGTGGGATGCTCCATTTTCTGGTTACACAAGGAAAGCAGTAGAACTTTGTACTGGTTTTCAGTAGAAGATCAAAGTAAGGTCCCTCTTATGCCTCCTAAGACAGCATCACTCTGTTCTGATGGGTTTTTGCCTATAAAAAGCCCCTCAAACAAGCTGATTATAGCTCTCCTTGAGAAACATTATTTGAGAGAGCACACTCATGTATGCACCTTTGTCACCTGAAGGTGCAATATCCCTATAGTGCAGCATGGATATTACCTTCAGGGAAAATAAGGAAGGATAAGAAAGCAGCTTGCTTCATAGTGCATGTGCCAGAGGCAGTCTGTATTTTTCATCTTCACAGTTGTGAACTAAAAAAAAAAATCTCCTTGATGAGAGGTCTGACCATCTCTGGATCATAAATCTAGTTCCAACAAATTAGTTTGGACATTCTTCTGAGTCATAGCAAGGCTATTCCCAGAGCATCTCACTTTTAAATAGACATTTCTAGCATTACAAACTTTACTGGGTAGTAGCAAAGAAGTTCACACAGCAACACATAAGTAGGAAATGATCATCATGGTCTGCTGACCATGGTATCTACTAATCCTTGAATATACTCAGTGTCTGAAAAGTGATACCTTGGCTAGAACTTTATGCCTTGCAGGCACAAAGATTTCACTTAATTGTTGTTAGTTGTAGCTTGGTTTGGACACTTGTGCATTGTGAAGATGTGCAGAACAGTCACAACTCTGCACATACATTCATGGAGTCATGCCCCATCCCTGCAGATGTTCAGGGCCAGCTTGAATGGGGCTCTGAGCAAAGTGATGCAGTGGAAGGTGTCCCTGCCCACGGCAGGAGGGTTGGAACTACATGATGTTTAAGGTTCCTTCCAACCCAAACATTTATATGAGTCTATGATTTTCTGGTGCCAAGAGGAGACTTCTATTATCAGTGCCTTACTCATTCTGTATCTCATCTGTCACCATTTATATTTTTAATCACTGCACCTTTTCTTTGCCTGAATTCCTTTACCAGAGAGCATCCCAATGAAAAGCTTGAAGTGCTACAATGACTACAACTCACAAGTGACTTGCACATGGATGGAGCATTCAGAGGCTCATGACCTTGTTGGTATGATTCTTTACCAAAGGGATAATATTAACATGTAAGTACCTGAAATGTGCTGAGCTAGATAAAATCCAAAGGGAAATTTGCCATAACTTGGAATCCTGGGGACATGCAGACAAGTTTTTAGAAAGCACACCCACTGTCTTTTTAATTAAGCAAAAGTTATACCTGCTTCTGAGGCCTCCTCTAGGAAGAGAGGAATGAATAGGCTATGCCAGTGGAGTTGTTTTTATCACCTTTACAATTATTTTCCATAATTTTGTTGTAGGATCATAGATATGAAATAAGATGGGGCATATAGGCTGCTGATAATCAGCCTTGGGGAGAAGGAGGTGTCAGAACAAGTGTGAGTACTGTTTGTAAACCCTAAAGGGAGGAGATATTCCCCCTGTCATTTTGCTCATTTAGGAGATCATTGAGAGTGTGGTTTTGATAACTTTTTAGAAATATGTGTAGACTGTACATTTATGAGATAGAGAGAGCTGGTAAGTTCTGTATCTGTGCCATCAGTTTTCCTCCCAGATATACTGGTGTGTTTATGACAGTATATCTCTGTCACATTTGTTTCCTTTTCAAAAGAGAACCAAATCACAAGACTGGATCGTTGGTGAGGATAAGAAAGGACAGAAATAGGGGAATAGTTAAGGGAGAGAGGAAGGCAAAGATGGATAGTCGAGAAGAAAATTATTTCGAGTCTGGAGACACAGGAAGAAAAAGAAGAATTAAGAACTCTTGATTTTATTGCAAACAAGAGGGAATTTGATAGACCTAAAAGTAGATGAAAACAGTGAAAGAACTTTGGGACAGGACCTTGAAGCTAAATACTTCTGGGAAAAAATGATATAAAGTTCCTTGGACTTTTGGAGGATTCTCTGAAACATTGTTACATGATGAAGTGTGTGGATCATGAAATATAACCGAGGTGAAGGAATCAGACAAACAGGTGTTAAATAGGGACAGTCACACAGCTGTCAATCAAAATGGCCAACAATTAAACGAGATCGGCTCATAGATGAAGAATAGTTGACTAAACCCCAGACTGTAAGGTAATGCTGGTGAGTAGATAGAAATAACTTCAGGGCTTCACACCCTTTGGCTGACTCTTTTGCTTAAGGCTACACACATACTGCAGTGTCCAATCCATACTTCAGTGATGTCCTTTGTTTCTTTGCTAATACCCAACTTATAAAAATAACAATAGTGCTGAATAATGCTTGCTGACATATAGTTGGCTAGAATACTCCATCCTATCCTGGAAGAGAGTATTTGGCCTTAAATATTCACAACTTAATATTTCGCATCTGAGCTGGAACAAGATAATATACTGGGCATGAAGCCATAAGCACAAACAAAATTCCACAGGGTACATAAAGAAGCAATGCATCTCTCCAGCAGCTAAGACTGCTGCAACCACACAAAGATTATCCTCTCATGCCTAGTTTAAATAATTGTTTCTAGTTTTCATGATGCTGCTTGGCCTGGAGAAAGGCCATCTGAAGGGAGGATTAACATTGTGGATGAAATCTTTAATGAATACCTAAGGTCCCTTGGCAGAACAGAACTACTAAGGATACAGAAGTACATTTTGCTTGCAAATCTTTTTCTAAGTGTTTTTCTGGTACTGCAAAATGAAAGTCTTAAAGCAGCTTAGGCTCATCAGAAATTTTATGGCCTTTAACTCTGAGTAAAAGGCGTATTTACATGACATTAATTTTCATCATAGTATTTCTCACCTAAAAATACGAGATTACATTGAGCTAGGCTAAAAAGTAACAAAAATTAACTGGTACTGTAACATTCTGCCACATGACTTTGAAATGGGGAGGCAAAATTCTGGTGTAAAAAATGTTTCTCATATTAACTGATGCAAACCAGGACTAATAGGAACAATGAGAAGAGGATATAAGTGCCTTCATGAATTATAACGACAGGATGGGATGAAATTGGTTTCAGGTTTTAATGTTGTACTAACTACAGGACTTTGGATCAGATCTTTATAGATCACTTTCTCTGTACACAGGGAGAACAAGGACATGCTTTGCAAACACCAGACAGAAAATGACTTGCATGAAGCTCCAGACGTGTATGTGCACTGGGTCTGCTACAGGACTACAGACTATTTAGGAATAGGGGTAGAGGATAGTTATGGCTTCAGACCTAAAAACGTTCTTCAAACAGAAGTGGATGTTGATCTTTTCCAAAACGGTAAGGCTTAAAATACCAAATTCTTGTTTCCCAATGAATTTTAAGGATTTTTGAGAATGTATTTGCTGTTCATCTGGAATTGTGAAAACTGCCAAAGAATTCCATATTGTGAGGGTTGGGTAGGGAGAGAAGGCGGCAAATTTCTGAGAGCAGCTGGATGTGGTATCATCTCAGGAGCTAGTAAAGCAGGAGGTACTTGGTCTGTCAGGGATAAGATACTCTGGAAATGGGGAAGCTTAGCTGGATGTTTTCTTTCCCTCTTTGTATCATTTCCTCATTATCTCCTCTCATGCATTGTACCTTCACCTTCCAGTTCGGCCCCTCCCACCTCAAAACCTCTCAGTCAGCCCAATGACATCAGGAGACTTCTTGCTGACCTGGAAAACAGCCAATGGAAGCCAGGGGCTGGGCAATGCACTGGACTATGAAGTCACTTACAAGCGGCAGTCGGAGTCCTGGGAGGTAAGAGCAGAGGAGCTGAGCTGTCCTGGTTTGGGCTGCATCATTTTGGGCAGCTCAAAGTCTGTGGTAAAAGTTGTGCAAAGGAATGGCCTTTCCATTCTTCACTGACTGCGAACAGATACAACAAGTGTTATTTTGGGTCAGATGGAATGGGCTCTCTTTCTGTTTGCAAGTGACCTGTCCTGTGAAATACCAATTTTCCTGAACTGAATGCAAAGATCTCTTCTCTACTCAAAGAAACCCCCAGCCATTGTACTTGGATTTGAGTTGGATTTGAATCCCTCTTAAACTGAATTAAATCATGTTCAAACAGGAGGCTGTGGGTTCATGTGGGGAAAACAGCAAAATACATTTGAAGTTGCTCCCCCTTTGAGACAGATATGTTTAGGTTTTTTTTTTTTTCTTTTAAGTTTTTAGGAGTCCATATCCTTTGCCCTATCATTTCCCTAGATCTGCATATGTTTCTGTTCTGTACCTGTCAGACTTATCTTTAGATTTTAAAGGAATTATCTTGGCCAGATTCCCACATAATTCTGCACTGAACAATGCTATGAACATGTGTGGTTGGAGCTGAAGACAGTCTGGACTTTGCAAGCTGCAGGAGGTTGCTACCTGTTGCTACTTGTGCCTGACAGTGGCCATGCCTCGTCTGTCCTGAGTTGTGCTGCAGCACAGGCTGGAGCCCTCTTGTGTGGCAGTGTGGAGAAACTGCATGGCAGCATGTGCATGGACCATCACACTTGTGGGACTGCTGGAGATGCAGCCTGGCAGTCAGCTCCTCCTCTCACTGTTTCCCTGTCTTCCCTCCACCTCTCCATTCCCCAATGTCCCAATTTTCTCCGTCCCTTCCTCTCCCCAACAACAGGAAGCTGCCTCGCTCTTGCTCTCCAGCACCACCCAGTGCAGTCTCAGCCTGGAGGACCTTGTCCCAGGGAGCAGCTACGTTGCCCGTGTGCGAGCCAGACCAGGGCAGGCCAGCAGCTTCTCTGGGCAGTACAGTGAGTGGAGCATGGAGGTGTCATGGAAGACCCCTGAAGGTAGCATGGGATGGAGTGGGGCCAATGAAGGGCTGGAAACTGAGAAGCCAGAACTTTCTAACACTAACCTTTCACTTGTGTTCTCTGAAGGCGGCCTTCAGCCCAGGAACCTTCGCTGCCTCTTCAATGGTGGCGACCATCTGACGTGCAGCTGGGAAGTGAAGAAAGTGATCACCACCTCTGTCCTCTTTGGCTTGTTCTTCAGGGCCACCCCAGCATCACAGTATGTGCTCTGCCCATGGCAGTGTGTCTGTGCCTCTCCCATGGGGCTTCTGCCTGTCCCATTCCCCTGACTTCCATTCATCCTCTTTCTTCCCCTCAGAGAAGAGGAGTGCTCTCCTGTGCATGAGAAGACTTTGCCCCACACCCCATATGTGGTCCAGAGCTGTGAGATCCCTGTTAGCAATTCTAGCAGTCAGAGCCAGTACCATGTATCTGTCCGGGCCAAGACAGAGGAAAAGCTGATTGAAGCCTACAAAAACAGTGAGTTCCTGTGTTGTTTCCTGCTTCTCCTTCTTGTTTCTTGGAGAGATGCCTGTCTGAGCAAGTGGGGCTGAGGACAATGGTGTTGAGGAAAAGTGAGTGGGAAGCAGAAGAAACAATCACTGATGAAGAAAGGGACTGCATCAGGTCAGAGCTCTGGGGTGTAGGTGTGGAGTTCCTCAGTGGCACTTGTTACTCTGAGGAAGGTGACAGTGATGGAAACTGTTGTGCAGAAATCCAGGTTGTGACCTGGAGCTTCTCAGTGAGTATTTGCCATCCTGCTGACTTCTCTGTGATTCACAAGTGTCCCAGGTGACAGGGCACTGTGGTGAGAGGTGTTTGTAGTGAGTAGGAGTGTGTCACTACGTGATTTCTCAAGAAGCCAGTGAGCTCTTGTGGGTTTGTGCAATGGCCCCTGGAACACTGGATGAGGTAGGAATCCGTTTCCCAGTGAGGTGCACCAGGTAGGCCATCTCTGCCTACATGCATCTGAAGGTATTTGGGTGACTTCTCAAACTCTAAAACTAGGGCAGCTCCTGCAGTGAGTGAAAATATCAGGAGGTAGCTCCAAGAGAATTGAAAATTTCTGGAAATGTGATGGACAAGTACAGATATTTCAACTATTGCTTTGCTGCTTTTCTGTACACAGGGAGCGCTCTCAGTATTCATATGGATTTTCTGTTATTTAATACTCTTGTATAATGTTAATACTGTTGTATTTGACTAGAAAACGAAGATGCAGAGAGTTAAGAAGTGCTAAAAAGCTGAGCCATTTTACATTGCACAAAACAACCTTGTTTTCAGTCCTTGGAAATGATTCATAATGTGGAAAGAAAGGACTTGACCAGTAGGTTGGTAAGTGCTCTGAGACATTCAGTGTGTTTCAGTTCAGGTGCTGCCACCTGCAAATGTGTCAGTAACAGCAACAGAGAACCAAGAGTATGAACTAAGGTGGAAAAAACACAATTTGAATTACAACTTCATAACACAGAGATACCAAGTCAAGTACTGGGAAAACAACCGATATGAAAAGGTAATTTACAAAGTGCAAGAGTCATGGATATTTCTTCACTGGTCAAATGGAAAGACAGTTCTTCTCACCTCTGTCATTTGTGCTTCTTTCCTCTCCCCAGACTCTCCAGGTGTTAAATATCAGCAATGATGAACCTCCCTTTGTCTTCACCCTGCAGATGCTGTCAGCATCTACAGAATATAGGGGGAAAATGCGTGCAAGGGTGAATAGGCCTCCGGAGTATGAGGGACCTTGGAGTGAATGGAGTGAGGAGTTCACCTGGAAGACTGAGAATGGTACTTTTCATGCAGCTGCTTCTGTCAGGTTTTGGTGGACTGCTAATGGCTGGAATGGCTCTTTAATATAACACATTGTCTCAGCTGGGGTTGGAGTGAGTGCAGCCATGGCCTAGTTGGAGTCACTTACTGAGGCAGCTGCCCTGCCTGCATCCTTGCAGTACATCAACGGTGCTAGGGAAGGAAGTGAATGACCTTTTAAGCTTCTTTCTTGCTTGCCTTCATAAGGTGAGTACAACTAACCATAAATTTTTCCATGTGGAGAATGAATCAAAGACATCCTGCCCAAAAGATTATCATTATTTTCTGATTCCAGTAATCCATTCTGCTGTCAGTGACTAAAGAGCCTGATACTTTAAGAAGATAGAAGATAAGCCATCAGCTTTTTATATTTGCAGAGTGACTATAAGGTTGTGTAAAACACACAGTGGAGTCTGCTGGAGATAAAATCTTTACATCTTTTTACTGTTTATGGACTTGGAGGCAGAATGTCTGCCATGATACAACCTTTTGCCCAAAGTAATATGATCTTGCATGGTTTGTCCTGAGGAAGGTTGTAGTGGTTATACTGTGGGCAAATTTTGATGCATGTATTCAGGAAGATATTAGTGTGCTGTTGTTGCTGTTGACAGGGGGAGCTCTTAGAAAATCTCTGAGACCCCGTTTCCTCAGAACTGTGCAGAGTCAGGCAGACATAAGATGTCTAAAGCCATGCCTGTTGTTTATAGTGGAGTTAGGTTCATAACCATCTTTTTATTAGCTTAAAATGTTTAATTCTGATGTCAGTAGAAGCTAAGAAGTGGATCAGTAAAGGAAACAATGAACTCCTTTGGTCAGTGTGCTGTTCAGGGCACGTTTGGCCTGTCCCACTTTGGAGGATATTCCAACAGTTTGATGGCCCTAAGATCCTGTTCCTCCACATATTAAATTCCCTGAATAGTAGCCAGAATGAAAAACCTGTTGCAGGAAACAGTCACTCTGCAGGCGGATAGCTTTTTCTCTTTTCTCTCTTTCAGTTCTGCCACCTGTGGTTCTCCCGGTGGCGCTCCCAGCTCTCATCATTGCTTCGCTGATAGCTGCTTATTGCAGCTATAAATATTTCCTCAGGTAAGCTTGCATTGCTACAGGGAGACTTAGCAGCCCATGTGAGTGGCATGAAGTCTGAGGCACTTCTTGTCTCCCAGGAGAGAGGTCTGTGTGGAGATGGGCCTTGGTGGGCAGCCTTGTGCATGGCTGTGCAGGGGAGAGAGCTGGGTGGGGCTGTGGCACTGCCTCGGTTGTGCCCCGCTGTGCTGAGCAGAACGGTGTATGTGGTGCAGCCTTTTCTGGTAGCAGCAAATTGAGAAGCAAATCTTGAAAACTGTTCTTGCTGCAGGAAGAAGAAAATGTGGGAGGAAAAGATTCCAAACCCCAGCAAGAGTCTCCTGATCCAGGGCTACCTGGGGGTAAGAGGGAACTGTACCTTGAAGGATTCATTATTTCTCTTTCTTTTTCAGGATTTCCAATAATCTTAAGAGCTCTTCTTGTTTTCTAGTCCACAATTAACAGATATCTTCATTTATCTATTGCTTGTTTTTAGAGAAAGTTCTGGTCCTACTCGATATAACAGTGCTCTTATATTTAGCAGACCTCTTTGTGCTATGCTTGTCAGCACAACTGTGATCTAAAATCAATGTAGGAAAATTTTCAGTACTTTAAAATTTCCTGCTCCTTGCTTTTAAAAGGGGTTCTTAAAACCTGCCCAGCACTTGTGGACTCACCAACTCTCAAAAGCAGTTCCTAGGGGGCACTGCCAAGTAGCTCCCTGAACAGCTTGGCGTTTGCTCTCTTGAAGACCAGAGTAGCAACTCTACTGTTCCTTTTTGTTTTTTCCAGTTACTCTGAAAATGTTAAACTCAATCATTTCATGATCAGTTTGGCTAAGACAACCACCTACTATCAAATCCCTTAGGCCCTCCATTCACAAATAATAAGTTTAGGAGGGCATCTTTCTGTGTTGGCTCATTGAATACTTGTAGTTAGGTCAGTGGTGAGGTGATATGGCTTTGAAGAAACCATCTTCTGGAGAGGAGCACATACCTTCGAGTTGTATTAGTGACATTGTGTCCCTGTTACCAGGTGCTGTAGGTTCTCCTATTTGTTTTCTTTGTCCACAGGGAATGTACAATTCCTGATTCTACTGCCAGTGAGATACTGCTCTTTGGTCATGTCTGCTTTTTCATTTTCAGAAAGGGCATTTGGGAAGTTGGCCAACAAGCAACCAGCTGGACTTCAACAAATACAACCTTTCAGAGAAGATGGAGCAGGCTAGCTTCCTTCAAGTTTTGGACAGGTGAGGGAACAGCACATGATGGTGACACTCTGGATAGTCTCTAAGACCTCTGTCATGGCAGAATATAATCAAATGTTCTGTCACTAAAAATCCTATACAAGTTGCTTTTGAGGAGGAGATTCAATATTTTACTACAGGGGTAACTGCATCTGCAAGAAATTTTTGCTAAGCTTGTGTGTAGCTATGTGTGTTTTCAGCTAAGATTGGTTCATGTTTTGTGTTTAAAACAGTAATCTCTCTCATGAGCAACTTTTAACTTTCCCACATTCAGGCAGACGAAGACTTTGGGGGAGTGCCTTGAAGGGCAGACTAAGAAGACAGATGTTTCCCCTGTTACACCTGACCTACAGAACTCATACCATGCTTTAAATGAGTCAGAGCATGCCCCAGTTGCCTGCTCAAGTCAGAAAGTTGGTCGTTCCTTTCCCATTTCAAGGAGAAACAGTGCTGATGCAAGTATTGCTTCCCACATAGCAATCCCTTGCTTTGCTTTCAATGGTCCGTACTTGTACAGCCCAGTGGTGTCCTCTCACCCTGATATACATCACACCCAGGAAATGGACCCTGTGGGACTCAGTAAGAAATCAGTTTCCCTTCAGTATGTGACTCTCCCAAGGGAAGACTCTCCCCAGGTCCCACAGAGCCAAGAGCAGCCAGAAGCAGCTCCCCCAAGGGACATGCTCCCAAATCAGAAGGAAATTATGCAGCACCTCAATGACAAGGAAAAAGTCTCGCGGGCCTCACCACCCTGTGGAGAAGGCACCAACAAGGGAACAGAGGAGCAGAACTCTCCAAAGGCTCTCAGCTGTACCACATCTCCTCAACAGTGCCCCTTGGAGTACATCACCACACATAGCCTGGTACTGCCATCAGCCAGAACCTCCACCCATCCTCCGCTTGTCACAGCTGAGGAATCACCTTGTGGCTCACAGCAGCCCCAGCCTCCCAGTGACCACTCTTGTCATGAGTCTTCTCAGGGGAAAACTGGTGTCATGATCCCAGTTTCAGGCCAAGCACCAGCCTCATCTCCTGAATTGCACCTGGATACCTTTGGTGACTATCTTATTCTGCCTGAAGGTCTCCGTGAATGTTCAAAGCCCACAAAAATTTCTTTGCCTGTCTTACAGAAGGAAAATGGTATTCCTAGAAAGCAGCCATTGCCAGAAGGTAACTTGGTGGTGTTAAACCCTGACAGCACTGAGCCAGTTTTCCTTTCCCAGGTTGGTGACTATTGCTTTCACAGCCTAAAATCCAGTGTGGAGATGATTAGTAGTCAGGAAGATCACCAAGTCATGAAACTTTCTGAAAGCAAAACAACATTTGGGCAGCCTCTATGTGATGATGAATCCATCACAGGGAATGAAAAGGATGTATGGAAGAGGGAAAAAATACAGGCCATCCAGCTCTTCAAAAACCTGAAATCAGATGATTACTTTTCCTGGCAGCAATCTTTGAGGATTAAAGAAATCTGTTAAATGGGTACATATTAATGAATACCAAAGAGACAGGTAACTGAAAGAGGTTGCAACTATCTGGTGAAAATGAACCCTCAAATCTAGGAACAAATAAACTCTAGTTCCATTTTCAAGCTTCCAGTCCAATGTGTTAAAATACTTGAAATAGCCCAATGTCATTCTCGGTGGTCTTCACAGCTTTGTCATGAAGGACTAGACAAATATTGTAGTGTAGTGTTTTTTAAACTTTTTGGCTTATCCATGATGATCAGTTTATCCTCCTTGTGATCCCGTAATGTGTCACAATCATCTTGCAATTATATCAAATTGCTTGGCAAATCTTGTGGCAGGAAATGCAGACTTAAAAGCTTGAAAGGCTATCAGAAGAAGACAAGCTTGAAAACCTTGGAAAGAAAAGTTCTATCCTTAAAAGCAATTTTGTTTAATTTCTGTGCACTTATAAAATAGTTCTAAAAGCCACCAAGGAAATTCCGTATCTTTGCCTTTCCACTATGGCATGAAATAGGTATTGCCTAAGGTGAAAAACCCCAAACACCTATAGAAGCATAAATAAAAAATGATAAAAAGATTGTTGAAATCCAGGAAAAGTTTCTTAATGTTAATATCCAGTCTATCACAGTGGATTCAGAGGATAACAAAGAAACATCACTGGGATACATAAAGCAAGTTGTAGAGAACCACTTGGAAGAAGAAATGTTACTGAAAGAAGACCCAAGGGCTTCTAAGTTCAGTGAGAGGGAGCGGGGCAGATAACAGAAAATGGCAAGTAGGAGATGCTGGGAAGGTGCACAAGCCTGTTAACTGCTATGGTTCTTCTATTTCTAAGTGTTGAAGTACTATATGATTTTCTTTCACATTCATTGACTGTTTATGCTTCATCCTAAAGTGTAATTGATTCTTAGTTTGTTTGGTTTTTTGTCCTTAAGTAATGAGAGTTGAGAAAGAGAAGACCTTTTTCCCAGTTTTGCTGTATAGAAAGTGGTGCGAGGTAAGAGCATTTGTTCAGAACTGCTACTCTGCAATCCATAAAAAGGCTTTGGTTTCAGACCTGAAGGTAGACTTGACTTCCAATAAACCATATTTTTATTCAAATATAAAATCTGTATTAATAAACATATTATTCCTTCCTATAAGTATTTTTGTTTCATATGCTAAAAATATTGTGTTTATTTTTAATTAATAAAAATACTATCAGCTCATTTGCTCAGGTCTCAAAAACTTCTGTGGGTTCAACTATGTGATGTGTGAGGTAGGACATTTTTCTCCTGACTTTGCTGTATTACTTGACAGAGAAAAGAAGTTCTGTGTTTGCACCACTTGATTCCTCCTGCTGGGTTAATGGGACTGTGCTGATTCAGAAATTATAGTGAAATTATTTGGGTTTTTAGGAATTTAATCCTTGTAAATATCATTTTAAATCTGAAAGGTGTGCAAATTGAACTTGGTGCTCTTCACAGTAGAAAGCAGGCAGTTGCAGTTTCTGATAGAGAATAGTGATAAACACTGAGAGATTTGCAATTTAGACCTTTTGTAATAGATGGATTTATTTTTTTTTTTTTTTTTGTTAATTTCTTCTTTGGCCTTTTATAGGTGGCACAATTAATTTCTTCCAGGCTGTCTAATTGTGCTCTATCAAAGCATATCCTAAAAGGAGATGCTCAAATTCATATGTAAATGTTGTATCTGAATTCATATCTTTGATATGAATCATTTTGCTGGGCCTTGAATTGCTGGGGTTTAATAATCAAGAAGAATAATGAGTGGGAGAAGTTTTATTCAACTCAGTGGCTTTTGGATAAAGCCCATTTGCATTGTCATCAGTACTCTAAGATGTCATCAGTACTCTGACAGCTCTCTGTTCCTTCTGCTCCTCTGCACTTCGCTGGGCATTTGTAGAGGTTGATTTTGGAGACAGGATTTACAGATAAAAGCACATTTGTTATGATCCCACAGAGATGATATTATCATCTGAAGGAGCCTGGAATTTGCAGAGTAACATGCCATTGTCAGGATAGGGGAGCTGTGCAGTGGTTTGCTTTCTAGCTATAACAATTCATTTAGAGCAGAATGAGTTTCTGCTCTAGGGACTCTTTCTTCAATGTCCACCTAAGTATCACTACATAAAATATACAATCAACATTGGAAACAGAGCTCATAATCTATGGCTCTTCTATGGCAGAGGAATCCACTTACTGGAATCAAAACTTTTATAAACTTCACCTGTTGCTGATCCTATGAATTTTCCATTCTCCTCTGCATGAGGTCCAGATGCAGTGAGGGTGGTAAAAAAACATTTTACAATCCTGTAGCCTGGTGATTCAAGATTTAGAAGCAGTCGTGAGTCCCAGGTCTTCAACTTCCTGATCATTAGCTTGAGCCACAAAGTTACTGTGCAAAGGCAAGTTGCTGCTCCCTTCCCCATTGCTAGGTGCTGATAAGCAGGAGAGGAATCATCATTCTGATGATTCAGGAGCCAATTATGACATGCTCCTCTCTGTAGGGCTTCTCACTAAGTAGTTCAGCCCCTCAGCCTGTATGTCTGCATGATGAGTCACCAGTGTTTCCTACATATTAAAAAAACGAGTTATGATTGCAACCCTTTCCTTACTACATACTCAAACATAAAAGATTGTGCCCATGTTTTAACAGCAGTCATTTTTCCTTGCTCAGAAGTAATCACTTTATTATTCCCTTATCATAATCTTCATCAACCAGAAACATATTACTTGAATTTGGATGAGACTAGGGTAGGAAGTTTATTGTGACCTCAGTAGTTCTAATTAAGGTCAATGCTGAGCTGGTCTGTTGCTGTATTTCTGTAGGCTTGGGGGTTTTCTCTTATGTAAGGAAGGAAAATGGGACTGAATGGTTTGCTAGGAAAAGAAACCTGTGATGGAAAGCCCTCCAAAACCTCAAGGAACAGTAGCTGGGGAATTTCAGAGAATCCTGTACCTCTGCTGGGAAATGGAAAACAAGCCAACCCATCCTGCAGTCCCTGCCTAGTTTCTTGTTTACAAGCATGTTGTACACACAGTCTTATTCCCATAGAACTCCACTCTGTCTCTGCTCCTCACTCCCTACATGCTCCCTTTGCTCTCACAATGGAGATGGAATTTCCATGAAAGAAAGGTCACGTTCTGTACACGGGGAATAAGTAGCACAATGACTTCATGCCTCTTTTTGCCCCTTAGAAGTCCTTTCAAGTGTGTGCCAGGATTCCATATGTTCCAACCCTGAGCCTAACACAATGGATCTTTCACCATGAGGTTCAGAGGGTGAGCCCAAACTCCTCTACAAATTTGTACAACATGAACCAGATTTAGGCCTAAACCTTTGTAGGCTGATTGTGTAATTTTCAGCTTGTTGGTAGGGAACTTTCTGGTCTTCATTCTTGAAGGATGATTTGTTTGTCTAGAAAAGGAGTTGTAAAGCTATCTGAAACAACTGGACGGCTTTTCCTATTCTCCAGCTTTTAAAAATTTTAAAAAATTTTCCAGCTCCTTGCTTGCGGTGTGCACAAACATTGCAAAGGTTTGGGATGAGTACTTTTTAATCTTCTAAGCTGTTTGTCCTTCTGTGGCACTCAAAGTTACATAGATTGTTGACACACATTTTTGAGTTTATTTTGTGCATTACAGATTCAACCCTTGCATTCCTTGACTTCTCTCTTTTTTTCCTTTAGTCACGGATTCAGAGATTTTAATCAGAAAAATTTTGGCAAGTTTCTGTCCTTTTCAATGCACCTCTTCTCATCTCAGAATATTTGGTATAACCATAACCCTAGGTTCAGCAGCAAAAGCAGCCTTGGGCTGAGGCTGGTGCCAAGAAGAAAGGTGTGGAGGGAGCCGTGTTGTGGCAGTCCTGTGTTCCCCTTGGCATGGCTTTTGTAACTGCAGTGTTCCCAAATCAGGGAAGACAGGGGAACAAACTCTCTGGAAGAGAGATACGATCCAATAAAACATGATTGAAGAAACACAGAGAATTTTGAAATTGAGTGACTACAGCCAAGTATCCTGAGATGAAAAGAGGTGCAGTGAAAAGGACTGAAAACTTGCCAAAAGTATTCTCATTGAAATCTCCAAATCAGGGAGGAAAGCTAAACAAACAGACAGGAGAAGAAACTGATGAAATTCAATGCTTAAGAGAAAAAGAGACAATTCTGAATCAAAGTGAAAGCAATAAAAGTGAATAGGATGACATTAAGTGCAGAAATATGGACGGAAGCTTGCCCAGTTGATCCTCATTGGAATCCCAAGATTTCATTCCTGTAGTGACAGGACAGTGGGCAGCATTTTTAAACTGAAATAGGAGAGATTTGGATTGGACATAAGGAAGAAATTTTTATAATGAGAGACAAGACAAAGAAACTGGCAGCTCAGAGAAGTTGTGGATGCTTATTCATTAGAAAGTTCCAGGCCAGGTTGGATGGGGCTTTCAGCAACCTGGTCTAATGGAAGATGTCCTTGCCCATGGCAGGTGGCTTGGATCCTTCCAACCCAAACCATTCTGTGACTCTCTGGTTTTATGATTCTAATCTCATATTCCATTTGTACCTAATAGCTTAGTGTTTTCTCAATCATCATTTGGTTGGAGTACCTCAGAAGAAACATTGCCTTTCTCAGTCATTCAGATATCTCAGGTAAGAGATCTCTCACCACTTGGTTTGCCAGATAATTAAGAACCGTATTGAAAATTATAATTTTCCTGGGAGAAACCACTTAAATCCTTTCTCCAATATAAAAACTAACCATTAATTTTTCTCATTAATTTTCTGTCTTTAAAGGACTTCAATCTACGTGACAACCATCCTTTTATCTCTTAGTTTCTTGGAAATACATTTTTGAGGGACTTCAAGCTCTTTAGACATCTAGGTGTGAGGCATTAACTGGATAACCCCGTGCATGTTTGCTTCTGGAGTTCTTCCAAGAACTCTACCAGTTTTATGAGGCATAAACAAGAGTCTTTTATACAGAGATGCTAACACTTCTCCAGAACATTATTTCTATTTTTCCTTATAGTTTGTATCATCCTGTACAAAAACCAGCCTGATTGGTCAGTAGTTCCCTGGATAGTTCTCTGAGTGCTCCTTAAAAGCTTTCATTTGGCATTTTCCTTTTCTCTGACACTGAGGCCTGTTAATGCCTTTGATTATTTACCTCAATTACTTGTTCAGGAATTTAAATTCCTTTGCAGATTTATATGATAAGAAAGCAATTCAGTAATAGTATAGGTTATGCAAGGCTTGTAAAGAAAGTAAATATGTTTTATTAAACAGTAAAATTTAGTTGGAAAAGATCATTCTAAGTAATAATTTTTCTCTACATGTCTTGCCTCATTTACTTTCTTCAGAACATTAAGGATACAATAACTCTACCTTTACAGCATGAGTAGACTTACAAAAGGCCTAAGTTCACTTTTAAAATTTGTACATGATACTTTAAACAGCTCCTTTGTCTACTGAAAACATTTCATCCTTTAACAGATTCTTAGCCTTATTTTTGCCAGTTTTTCCTTAAAACATTTATGTACTTGTGCCTTTCATTGTTTCAACTTGTACTAGGTCTTGAATATGTTTCAGAACTAAATCTGTTTGTTTTCTTGTGAGTGCTTTCACAAATAATTTCAAGAAGCAATCATTTACAGTGGCTAAAAAATAGACTCTGGGGCTAGACTTATACTAACAAATAAAGTAGAATAAAACAAAGCATTTGTCTTTATTTGGTTGCATAGTTTTATATGCTCTGCTTATCCAGGTTATTGTTTTTTCTCTGTGTTTTTCTTGCCTTCTATCCTATCCCTTTTTCTAAGTCACAGGCTTTCTGTGATTTCAGACCACACAAATAGATCAATCCAAACGATTTATTTTCCACATCTGGCATCCTTTCCTTGGTTTTCATTTTAAAATTGCCTCATAGTGTCTTTAATCTTAAATGTCAGCAGAACTGATTCTGTTTTGATTAGGTGGAATCCATCTTATATAAACTTAATCTGCTTCAAAATGTTACCTGATACTAATAAATATAATGCCCTTTTCCCCACAGAGTTTAATCAATCATGCAGTGAGACTCTTATCTGACAGAGTGTATAAAAGCAGGACCATTGAAGAGTGCTACTATGTAGGACTGCTTTTTTCAGCCTCCTGGTTTAAACGTTGCTTTCAGAACCTCTCACCTGCTGTTTCTTTGTTGTTGGGCCACAACCATCGGGTTTTTCTTGGCACATACTGAGGGAATGTCTAGATACCTTATGCTCTGTCATCTTTTCAACTGTATTTGTCTTTTCTAGTAAAAACATTTGTCCATTTTTGTATTTACTTGGTCATGAGAAATGAAGGAGATGTTTTCCTTTTTTCGGCTCCTGAAGGGAGCCCATCCTACTTAAGAAGACACATTTCAGGCTTTGCTGCACATGATACCTGTGGATTAACTCCTGGTGCAGTCTTGGTAGTGTTCATGTAACTCCAGATCTCCTTTTGGGAGGTGACCTCCTTCGGGGGATGGAGACCAGACCCAGCAGGGGGTACCTGGCTGCTGTGATCTCAGTCTGTGACATCACATGCCTGTCAAAGCTTCCACTGTGTCCTAGAGAGGCTGTGGATGGCCTGTATAGATATGGCAATGCCCACATGGTGTTTAAACAATGATTTGGCTTCATCCTCATGCCCTGTGTTGGAGCTAAAAGGCTTGACTTGTCTACCTATTCAGTCAGGTTACGTCCCACTTTGGGATGGAAGTTTTTAACAACTTTACAGATGGCTTTTTGGTGTCTTGTCAGCTCATGATTCTGTGTTTCCTGAAAGGATTTATTGAAGTATTTCTGGTTGAAGAGCCCATCCCAGTAGCCCTGAAGAGATTACCTATGAATTTATGGAAATCTGCCCATTGCTTTTCATATACACCCATGAAGGTTGCTTTCACTAAAGCTCAGCAAATAGAGAAGGAGAAATTCTGGGATTTAGACTGATCTCTCCTGCTTGCTCTTTATATCTGAAGAGTTTTCTCTAACCTCTACCCTAAGCTGCTGCTAAAATCTCTAACTGGATTTCACTTTAAATAGGGAATTAACATGACAGTTAACTCCCTTTGTGTGACCTTTAAGAAGAAAGGCACCACTTCACAGCCTGGCTCTGCAGAGGGAGTTTCCTTTCAACCTTCCCAGGCCAGAGCTGTCCGGCCTTTTTAGCCCAGGTATGTCCTGACACAGTGAGGCTGCTGTTTCAGTGCAAGCTAAGGAGGTAAGTGATGCTGCCGGTCTCTGCCGTGAGACCAGCGTGGTGAATTTGCTGTCACTGATCTCGTCACGTTCCAGGCAAGCACAAGTTGCTACAGCATTGCTGGACAGAGATGCCTCAGTTCCACCCCAGGGAACTTTAATCTCATGTTCACCAACCATTGCTCTGCTGCAGAAACACTCCATCTGATAGGCAGATCCTTGGTGTCTAGGGACGCCAGGACCTAATTGGAGTAAATTAAGTGAGAGGAGTAACAAAGTATTGCTTAAAATCGCACAGTGTGTCTGTGTTTAGCAAGCATGAAAAAAAGAAAAGGCAATTATTTATGAGTCACTGAAGTTTCAAGAGACGTAGCACATGGGTATTCACAACCAGTTCTCATCTTTCTCCACTGAGGTCTCTCCATCTAAGTGGGAAAATTCTTCTGCCTGTTAAGAGGAAACTAAAAGGATAAGTGTACACACCTTTTTTTTTTTTTTTTTTTTTTTTTTTTTTTTTTTTTTTTTTAATCTGGGAAAAGAGCATGAAGAGAGAAGTGTGCCCTTTGGGAAATGTGAAGATGAAAAGTCTCCGTTCTCATCTCCATGCACTGTGTCCAACATTCATTTTTACAGTACACTGAAAATTATTGTCAATTGGCTTTCCCTTCTTCTTCCACTCCTTGGCTTACTCTGTTTTTCTTTTTCATTTAGATTTTAATTTTTTTTATTTCTGATGCACTTCCAACTGTCACTGATTCCTAAGAAGCTGTGTACACTGTGATGGATGTAATCCACCTGAGCTCTGCTACTTTCAGTTGCTGAAGGCACTGCCCAAACCTGCAGAATTCTCTTCACAGAGGCTGCAGTCCAGGTTAGAGAAAATAGCAAGAGATTTCACTGCCTCTCACTTTTTTAGATGCCACCAGCTCCTTCCTTTTCCCCCCAAAGATTAAAAAGATAAATATATGTTACATTACACTGTCTCTATTTGAGTGTATTTGCCTCACTTCTATTGATGCAGAGTGATGTTATCACTTAAATTAAAATATGTAATCAGAGCGTGGCTTGAATTTTAATCCCTCAGCTGTGTGGGTTTGGTTTAAGCAGAATCCATATTTAGTAGTGCTACTATGAAGTACTCAATAGCGCCATTACATACTCAGTAGTGCTACTATTTGAATGAGGACAGTTTTATACACATCAGACTTAGCAACAACAATGTGCCTTTAAGACAGCATTCACTGTGTAAAACCAATATTTTGTTTGATGACTGTTTAAATTTATGGAAATTAATTTTCCTTTCAGAAAGCACTGCACACCAGGAGAATGGTGATTTAAAGGACGGGTTCTGAGTGCAGATTAACAGAAAAGGGAACAAGCAACAAAGTTCAGCCTCTGGTAAGAGATCATTACATGTCACTGGCAGAAAAATATCACAGTTCTGGGAAATTGTTTAAGCAAAATGTAACACTGAAAATACTTGCTTCCCTGTTCTTCTTAATTTTATGACATCTCACCAGGAACCAAGTTGCTGGACCTATGCTAAAGTCAAGATGTAGTTAGTAACACAACTGGTAGAGCAGAGGCACAGCACCTGTGTGAGTGAGGAACTCAGCCATTACTCATAAGTGTTGGAGCCTCTGGGGTGCTCAAAAAAAGGTATTGAAACAAAAGGTGATGGAAATGTTTGTGGTTTCATTCCAGGTGGCAACTGCCAGTCAGCACCTCTTGGTGCAAGGGGAAAAAGAATGGAAAAGGGAAGAATAAAAGTGAGAAAACTTGTGGGTTGAGGTAAAGACAGTTTAATAGGGAAAGCAAAACCTGCTCATAGAAGCAAAACAAACCAGGGAATGCATTCAGCACTTCCCATGGGAAGGCAAGAGTTCTGCCATCCCTGGAGATGCAGGGCTCCATCTATTCATTGTGTGTTTTGGTGACTTGGGAAGACAAATGCCATGACTCCAGACATTCCCCTTCACTCTTGCTCTCTGAGCTTTATATGTTGAGCATGATGCCATGGGGTATGGAATATCCCTTGGGTCAGTTGGGGTCAGCTGTCCTGGCTGTCTCTTGTGCAATTTCTTGTGCATCCCAGCCTCCTCCTCACTGGTGGGGTGAAGCAGAAAAGGCCTCGATTCTGTGTGAGCACTGCTCAGCAGTAACTAAAACATCCCTGATTATCAACACTGTTTCCAGCACAAAATATACAACACACAGCTCCATAACAGCTCCTGTGAAGAAAATTAACTCTATCCAAGCCCAAACCAGCACATCATTGCACCCTGATCTTTCCAGAAGTAAACACAAACTGGGAAGATCCCTTGCCTGACATATGATTCACAGTACTGAACGCCATGGACTCTGTGGTCTCTCAAGCAGAAACTCTACAATGGCTGAAACAACCCAGTCTTGGCAGCCTGTTTGATTTTTTGGACCTGACAGTGACTTGGCTCAGGCACAGGTGTTTCTTGCAAGGTTAAGCTGTCCTTGGGCTGCTAGGAAAGGCAAAATCATTCCTTGCCATCATTTGGCTGCTGTTTCTAAAAAACAGAGCACTCAACTAAGCTGATCCAGTAGTTCTTACGACAGCAGAGACAACTTCAGCTCCTGTTCTTGGAGTTTGAATTCTCAGGGAAGGACACATTAATTTTTCTTGGTTAACAGTGACCTTTCCTCATCACAGACTCAGCTCCTTATTGCATGGAGGTTTTTCACAAAAGAAAAAGGAAAAGTGGGTTCTCTGCAAGTCCACCTGTGAGATATGTTTGTTTACTGATAAAGGGACACGAGACTTTCAGCTGCTAGGTTTTTGAAATATGCTTTCCATGCCAGGAAGCTTTCTCCTTCCTGTGACTTTGTAGCTAAACAGAGCGGGTGTCTCTCACTTTTGCATATGACTTGCTAGAGGCAGAACTCTTGCTAAGGCAAGTGGGCTTATTTGCTGGGCATGGCAACGTATTGACCAAATAAAAACAACACACAAAGGCAAAATGGAATGTCTTGCTTAATGAGGCATCTAGATTTTTGCCTTAAACAATAAATCACTCACTCATATCTTGCCCTTGCTGACTTTTAAATGAGATCTCTCTTGACTGCTGGAAGAGCAGTGGATTGCTGAGAGCATTTGTTTGTCTTTTAAAAAAATCTGTAATTATGTTCTTAGTTGTATTTCTAAATGTCTGCCACATTCCATCTCTTGTTAAGGGGTACAGAAGTCAACACTACACTGCTTAGGTCCTGAGGGTCCTCTCATTCAGCTTGGACCCTTGCTTTTTGCAAAACTATGCAGAGAATTACCAGGAGTCAGAATTATGCTTATCCTAGGACACTGATACTGATGTGAGTGCTCACCTAAATAAATTCCCATTCAGCATTACCCAGTTGGTGTTGGTACTCTCATTTCCTCCAACAACAGGTTTTCTCTGGGGAGAGTGACTCTTCTGGGCTTTCTGTGTTATACTCACACTTGCTTGACCAGCCTTCCATCTGTGTTGAGGTTTCATGGAGCATCAGGCCTCTGCAGTTCAGGAAGAGACACAAAGGTACCATCACAAGTCTTAGATGATAGTTCACTGTGTCAGAATGGCTGTGATTCCTTTTGGGGGGTGAGAGTGGGAAAGGGAAATATGTATTTGCAGTTTTAGCAAGTGTTATGAGGCCCTTTTGATCCAAAGACATGAAGCCTAATGAGGCTTAAAAACATCAAGCTTAACCCTTTAGACCTATTTTTTGAATTAACATATTTATTGAAAATTAATTTTACCATTGAGAAAACAATTCCAACTTTCCTGCACAGGTTGCAGACCAGAGTCTTACTTTTCTTGCATGATCATTTTGATTTACAAACACGCAGAGTCAAACAGTTGAGACTTTTTCAGTTCTAAGACTCAGATAAAATTCTGATAAAAGGCGAAGAGTCCAGCCTGTTCTAAGAGCAGCAAGTGATGTTGGAGACTTCTTGCCACTTTCCCATGAAGAGCCAGTCTCGACGCAGACCAATACTGTGGATATTCCCAGCAGTTCTCATCACTCAGAACCTTCTGTGTCTCTGCCTTCTCCAGTCCATGTTCATTTCACCATTTCCCACTGTGTTCTTCAGCCTGATCCATTTCTATTCAGGAAGACTCCCAGTGAAGACCCTACAGTGACTACAATATGACCCTACAATGACTACATCTCTTACAGCTGGCACACGGGTGGAGTGTTCTCAGGCTCATCAAATCATGAATGTGACTCTGAGCTTTAATAACTGCTGTAAAAACAAAGTTCCTGGCTGGTGTCCCGTGAAGGGCCTGAAGAGGCTTTGTTGATGAACCTAAGAGATGGAGTTGGGCAAAAAGACATGGACTGGTTTTGCAGCTAGCACAGTATCCAGCTTGCAGACACCAGTGTTATGTCCAGACTAGGGAGGAAGCTGGTTCTCTACAGGATAAGGAAGAAGAGGAAGCAGAGTATGCTAATCCATCTGGTTTCATTAGCTTTTCAGTCACTGTCCCCTGCTTTTGCTGTGAAAGCACACAGACACATTGTAGCAGGACTTGCTAAAAAATTGCACTTCAGTGGAGAATAATGTGTTACACTAGAGACAGTGGTGATAATTAATCAGACTGGCAAAGAAGGCTGGTTCTTCCTTATATCAGAAAGAGCATAGCTATGTTGAAATTATTACTGCAAAAAAAACCTGTGAGAAAAACAGAAGCTGTATGTGTTTGTTTGACTTATGTTTCCTCCCAGATATACTAGATATGTCTTGCACTATCTTGTTGCTACTTCTGCTTCCTTTCAGGAAGAAAACAGAACAGTCAGGTTGGAGAGTATGAGAGAGAGGAAGGAACCGAGAATCAAGAAGAGATAGGGGAAAGAGAAAAAGTAAAATAGTGAATGAGGAGATGGAGGGATAAACAGCAGAGATAGGCAGGAAAGAAAACACATGAAATAAGAATAGGAAGAAATTACCTTGGTTTTAATTTTGAGAAAGAGCTGTAGGTTTCATTCATGAATTGACTTGACAGCTGTGAAGCCAATGGAGAAAGTGGCTCTTACAATCCCTAGAGTATTGAATTACATTCTAAAAGTTGGCAGTGGGTTGAAGTCTCAAACCACAGAAGTATTCCTGAGGCATAAAAGACTTCACAGTCTGCATGGAAATAATTTTCTGTTTGCAGGGCTCTGCAGTCCCACAGTCCTCACAAAACCTCTGTCCTAACTGCTGGTTGCATTTCTCTGTTGTCCCTTCTTTGTATTCTCTACTGTGAGCAAGCATAACAGATGTGTGTACACATGTAAAATGCCAAGCCTGCTGCCATGGAAGTCACAAGCTTTGCTTGCTGAGGGAAGGTGAGCTGAGAGCTGAAGGTGAGAGCAAGGCATTGACCTCAGTGACAATGGTGTGATCCCACAGTAACAGGAAATGCAGAGCAGTGAGAGTGACCAGAATCAGCCAACAATCCAGATCCCATAGGAAGTCCCTATCCAGTAGCCAGACCTAAGGTCAAGCTAGGAAGTCAATCCCATGGATCACAATCAGCAATGAGCATCACCAGGCACAAATATGGCTGTGCCATAGCTCAGGCAAGGGCCTGAATTTAAAAGCACCTTTTGAGTGAAGGTGGGGAGACCCTCAGCCAGGATGATTCCAATTTAGGCAGCCTTGAGCATGGGCAGCCTTTTGAGGGAAGGCATGAAAAAGGTTGTGCTCGGGGCCCAGACACTCACCAACCCAAAATAGTTATTTTTAGTGCATCTTCCTTTGAGGAAAGAAAGAGAGAGTAAAGCAGAAGTGTTTGATATTAGAGAATTTATTCATGACACTTAAAGAATTACAGGAGTATCCCAGCATAATGTAATATTGATTTAGAAACAGAATAAAATATATGTGGGAAGGATTCAGCAACCACACATAGGGCAGTGCAGCAGCATCCTACTGAGATAGTCATGCTTTTTTTCCTTCTGATTAACCAGGAACAAATAAATGGTTCTGAACAAAGAAATGGACTTGAAGGTTCCACAAAGGTCTAAACCACCCTGACTTCCAGAACCCCACAATATCATGCGTGTGTCACATCCATGGATATGATCAAGAAAACCACAACTTCTAATTTGACTTGATAGTGAAGGCAGAGATAAATATCTACTTGTTTCAGAATGATAAAGGTGAACCACTAAGTTTTGTCTCTAGTCTTGAGTATTTAAAACATTCTCAGATTATATTATTGAATATCTAATCCTTAAATTCCTTACTAGCCATAGGGTAAGAGCAGGCTGCACATGGGTATCACCCATTGCAATGGGGGGGACAAAGCATTTTTACCCATTTATCTCCTGTGTCACCTTCCAAACATCTGGGGAAATCGTAAGGAATTACTGCAGCTGCAGCCCTTGACCTCCCTGGATGGAAGTCTGAGGACAGAAAACTGCTTCCTTTCTTCTTCTGCATTTCCTTCAGAAATAGGTTTCAATAAAAGGCAGTGGAAACCTTTTTGGCTGAATTCCTCCCAGCTTGCCTGAACACAACTTCCCTCTCATGAAAACACAGATAGTCCCTTACCCCCTCATCCTTTAGAAATGACATACTTTCTGCTCCTTGAAGCAAAGCCTTGAAGAATGTAAACAAAGAACAGCTGCATTGGTCCCAGCCAGTGTGTGGCTGGTCAGAAATAGCTCCAAATGGTCCACAATGCCTCAAATTTATATGTCTTCAAAGACAGAGTGGGAAGGTGACCAGAACACTCTCTTTGGGAAAATATCCTAGGTTGCAGAGCAGTCAGGGTAGCTGATACAAATTAAATTGACTCCTGGGTCTCGTGATAATTATCTGGCTCTTAGGAGTGAGGGTCAGGTTTTCTTAATTTGTACTTTTGTAAGTCATGTGACGGAAAGCTGGGGTTATTTGCAGCTTCTTGGAAATTGTTGTCTTCTCCCTTTGTCTAGTTTCACACTCAGTGCTTGTAAGAGACAAGGGCTCTTTGTTTTAAAAAACTGACTGCAAAATATCCCTGAAGGCTCGTGAGCTTCATAAATGCTGATGCTAGCAGTCACATTGAGTGAGTTATTAGTGCCCAATAAATCAGGGCCAAGATGTAGTATCACACACTGCCTTGCAATTGCTTGCACCGTTTTGTTTTCAGCACTCCCCCTGCCATGGTTTTGGCTGTGCCAGCCAGTGCTCTCCAAGATAACAACCTGGCATCATTTGGGAGACAGCACAGGGTAGCAACAATTCCCACTGGGCAACATGGACACAGCTGTACTGTGTGAGGCTGTAGGCAGTGTCCTTCAGCAGCATTCCAGCAGGCTTTGCACCCAGGCTGGGCAAAGCACATCCTTTTTCACTCAGAGTACAGCTGTAACACAGTGTGTCGGGCACTTTGAGTTGAATAAAAGAGACACAGAACTGTTTTACACTGCAGAGGCTCCGTGGGAGACCAAGGAGACCAGCAAGTCTGAAGATGCAGCCAGCCTGTGCCATTTTACCAGAGAGCCAGAGAATGGTCCCTGCCCCTGTTTCATTTACAGGAAAAACAGAGATTTTTCTCAAAAGCTGAATTGTGCTTTCATATCTTGGAACTGGGACACTTGTAGTTGGCAGTAGAGAGTTGAGCTCTTACTGGGTCACAGAAAAGTCTGAAGCTTGCAACTTCTGAGGAAGGTACAAAAGATGTGGCCAGAGGTTCCTTCTGGCTTCCTGGAAGACAGTGTACCCCATTAGGTAATCTCCTGTCTGTATGCAGTTGGCACCTCAGAGAGCTGCCAGCTGGAGAGCTGTTAGTAGCAGCCAAGTCCTGTGCTTCTTTTCATCCAGCAGTGGCAAGGAAGACACTGCAAGGGTTCTTCAGACCCTAAAGAAAGCTGCTGAAAAAGGAAAGTAGCCAGCCTTGAGATTCAGAAAACCTACTGGAGTTGCAGGGGTGATAGATAACCAAACCAAAAATTCACAATATAACACCACTATTATCCCATTCTCTTTCCAAAAATGCTACCTCTTGTCTCCAGCTTCTAGTCCAAGGTGGTGAAAGATCTCAAAAAACCCCACCTCTTTCTTAGTTATATTAATGTATTTGGTAAAAGGGACAGGCCATAATTCCTAGGCACCTGCACTCAGGTTTGTTTTGCACTCCCTTGATAGGTGTGATTGGCAGGGGAAGAAGTCAGATTTAGCTAGAGTTTCTTTCTAAAAATAGTTAATCACTTTCTGTTCAAGGCTTTTGGGTTATAGGAAAAGAAAATGATTTCTCTTGGGCACATAATGAGCTTGGATAATCAGTTTTCCTGAAGCAATGAAGCAAGGGTTTAAAAGAAAAGGAATGTTATTAAGAGGGGTAAAATGGCAACTCAGCATAAAAATTCTAGGCCTGTTCACTAAAATCAGCAATAGAACCTTCTTGCATATTTTTCTGCATATTTTTCTTGCATTTTTAATTTTTTTTATGTTGCCCTCTCCCCTGTTTTGCCCAAAGCTGAGAGAGCCTCAGATGATCTCCATCTGTAAGGAGCTGTTGTTCTTAAACCTCTTGTACCTTTTCCAAGCACAGTGATCCCACCCCTGACACCAGGTCACTGCTCTTCCAGCTTCAATCCACAAAGCCTTGGCTCTGTCAGAGAGGAGTCTGTGGCAAGGAAAACACAAAGTGAACCCTGAGAAACACACCGTTTGAATTTTGGTTTTGTTTTATACCTTTCTTGCTCCTTGGCTCATTTGCTCTACCACTATCAAGTGGAGCACCACAGGTAATTCCTAACTCTCAAATCACCATTCTCTCTTGATGAATAAGAGTTTTTAAAACCTCCAAATGTAAGACACAATTGTATTTTAAACTCAGTGCCTGAGAGTGAAATCCACTGAAGTCAATTCACCTGCTCCCTCTTTGTTGTGATCTCTTGTCACTTCAAACAGTGCTGGATTTCTCTTTGATCCCTTTATAGGCAAGATCAGCAGTAAGTCTCCATTCTTTTAGGAATACTGGGCTTACCTCAAGATAGATGTAGCTCTGAATTTGAGTTTTACTTCCATGCAATCGAATAGCTGGCTGAAGATGCTAAAAGGAGTTTTTGCAGTGTCTGTCTTCTGTTCTTACAGTTGTTACCATCTCTCTATATGAGCCATTCAAAGTCATTCACAGTGGAGATACCAAAGGTTAGAATCATTCAGGAAAGAATGGGATAGGCAGAGGTGAAAGTGTTAAATGAAAAGAAAAATAAAATATTGTTTGGATAATAGGAAATATTTATTGAAAGTGATATCCTGCAAAATGACCTGTGCTTTAACTGCAGTGATGCATAAACCTGAACTGGGAAGTAGCCACTACTGCTAGAAAAAGTTGTGAGGAGAGTGCTGCAGAAGCTGGGGTGAAACCAGTTTCTTCTGCTTCAAGTCCTTGTAGTCTGATTGTTTAGAGGTGACCTAAACAGTTCTTTAATAGCAATTTCAGTGAATGGTTTAGCTAAACCAGAGAAGAACTAATTTTTTCCAATTTCTGAGTTGTCAGACAAAAACACTGGCTCAGAGCTGCCACCCATGGATCAGACTCTGTAAAGTCACTTAAATACGGGCTACCTGTGTTGCAAAGCACTGCGTTCTGTGAGACAATACAGTGGACGCAAACTAATTTCTTGCTGCATAAAAAAGGCAGTGAAAGGCCATTTCCACCTCCATTCTCCTTCTACTCCTCTTTCCCCACATCTGCATATCCCATCACTCATTGCCTTGTCTGCAACAAGGTCCTTTGCTTAGAAATTTTAATTTGTTAACCTGTTAACTTCTGTTTTGTTTTCTTTTTCCTTCTGTATTGATTTTCTCGTGGCTTATCAATTTGACGCAGTTCACAGCATGGGCAGGGAAGTGCTACCACCAGCACACAACAAGCAAGAAGGAATGAACTGTTGAGAGCTGAAGAATGGATAGAAGGGAGATTTCAGCTGCAGTGAGCATGAGCACTTATTTCAACTCTGTTCTTGTCTAACTGCATATGACATGGTACCTGGAGATTCCAAGGCTAGCTTTCCATACATGTGTTTGGATATCCAAAGCACTCTAAAACCCAAAGTGCCACACAGGAAAATGTTCCTTGCCAAGTTTGTGGCTAAATTAGTCTGTTCAGCACTCAAAGACTTCAGGTATTGATTGTCCCCAGCAGCTGTGCTGCCTTACTGAAAACTATAATCTCAGTTATCTCTGCAGCTTTCATGTGTTACCTGTCTGAAAGTGTTTTTTCCTGGCCAAGCTGTACCATTTGGCAAAGCAAAGAAGATGCAGGGGGATTGACACAGGTATGCTCATTTGTCGTCAAATGGCTGCCACCCATTTGAGTGCATTATACAACATCAAGTATTTTATACTATTTAAGTGCTTATAAAATATTTTCTTTTGTGAAAGGTGTACACAGTACCTTCATTTCACTGCAAGAGGCAAATACCCCATTTTGTGCCCAGTGGTGCACCAACAGGACCTTTCAGTCCATTTTTCTTCTGAGCTATTCTCTTAATGAGCCCTTCATGAAAAGTAAAAGTGTATTTGCTTCCAGCTGAACCATAATCCTGCAGTCTGCCTGCTCGCCCTAGTGTCCATTTCTAATGGCTAGTAGGCATTTTTAATGTCTAGTAGGGACAAATTTTACCTCTATGTGTGGATTCATCCCACATTATGTGTTGCCTATTAGCTGACTGTGCTCTGAACTGCCTGCTTCCAATATGCCAAACAACACCAGTAGATCTCTGTTCAGCTCCATGTTTTCTGGACTAGGACCTGCTATGGTCTCAGAAGACAGTGTTCATTTTGTACCTGTAGTTATATTGGCCAGCAGCGCTGGGTGCAACACAGAGAACCAGCTGTTCCTACAGAGCTGTGCTGTTCAGGGGAGGCCAGAGTGGTGTGTGCTCAGACAGCAGCCACTCAGTACTGATGTACAAAGCAAACCCACAGAGAGGTTTCTACAAGCTCCAATTTGGCCAGTCTCCTTAACTGGAAAGACTTGGACATCTGCCTGGAAATATATGGTTAATTATTGGTGGTGGAAAATTATTATCACTTGATTATCATACTAATTAAATTTTAACCTTCTTCACTGCTTTAACAAAGTCAGAATACTGTTATCTAATCACTAGCCAGTGGTGAAGTAATAATCCTAATTCTGTCCTGAAAAATTCATGTTATTGAGCAAAGCATCAGTCTTCCAAAATGGTGAGAGCTTAGGACCAGATGGGGAAGAACAGAGCATTGCTATTCCCAGAAACGTACTTTGTGATTGCTGCACCAAATTGTTACACTTTGGAGCTGGAAGGCAGAGTCTGCAATAAAGACCATTACATTTGGGAGAAAAAAACATCAGGAAGCACTAAAGACCCTGCATATCCTGCATCATTGAACCCTTGGGTGGTCCTTACATACTGCCCAGATACACTCCTGAACTCCAGGTTGAACAGATTGGACGCTGGATGCATATGGTTCTCTCTGAAAGCCACTTACCTCTGAGCTAGGTAAAGGTCTGTCAGGGGCAAGTGGGGCTTATGAGAGCTTCAGTAAAGGAATATGCACATTGTGGGGTGATTTGTGCATTGGAGGAGTCCTGAGGCTTCTTGCAGCTTTCCTGTTCCCTTTAGGTCGAATAACCTGTTGTTTCTTCGGTTTTATTTTCACTGGCTTGGCCTGTAAATAGCATGAGCTTTCACAAACGGCCTGATGCTGCCTCTTCCCAGGTGAATTTCCATTCACTTTAGCACATTTCTGCTGTTGGGACAACCCTGGTTGGATCCCAGTGCATCCTCTGTACTCTCTGGACTGCTGGGGTAGCTGTCAAAGTGTCATGAACCCTCTTGCAAAGATGGGTTTGCTTACAAACACACACCCTTTCCACCACTGCCCTCTTATGCAACTCACAGGTCCTGCTCCAACTTACATGCTGAGCAGGTGAATTTCTGTGTGGGCTCCTCTCAACACCACATCCTTCTGCAAGGGTATGGACCTCACACACTAATCTTTCCCACCGTACCAGTGGTGGAAAAAACAAAATGATTTTTTTTTCTTGTTTGCATATTCAGATTTATCTTACACTGCTCTCCCCAAAACCACTTTAATAGAGAGGGGAGAAAGCACCAGGAACAAATCTGCTGTTGCCAGCTAGCAGGCAATGGGTTCAGGTTTCACAGGCAGGTTTATTAGATGGTGGAAGAAAAAGACTCATTGTTGAATGTACTCTGTTATGAACAAAAAAGCTGCTCATTTTTTTAGAGAAAAAGGTTGCAGAGTTACAAGTTAAGTTGGGAGCAGATTGCTGGCCAAGGAAGGCTATTTGTTAGTTGAATGTTGT
>JAYDZK010000056.1:49819326-49851836 GCA_034509185.1 Euphonia xanthogaster | reverse complement strand
AAAAAAAAACCCAAAAAAAAAAAAAAAAAAAAAAAAAAAAAAAAAAAAAAAGCCTGCATCTCTTTTGGCCTACTGGTAACTTAAAAGTTAATGTGACAGTTTCTTCTCTTGGGCTTGCAACAACAGATACCTGTAAACATCTGTGGATAATGGAGTTGCACTTTCTAGGGAATGCAGTGGATGCTTATTGTCATAGTTTTTACTGTAAGGACTGGATTCTTCCCTATTGCTGTGTGTTTATTCTTTGCATTTCCTCTTACTTCTTTTGGCTGCTTCTTCTTGGCCTTGGCTTGCATGCATGGAAGTTCTGTTTCTGCTCACCTCCTGGGCACCTGGAGTTTCACTGTCCAGTTTATTTCTTTCTCTGTCCTCCCCACTCACACATAGGGTCAGACCACCCAGTGACTGACCGCCTGCAATTTCCCTGTTTGCATCCAGACTGACAACCCAGCTCTTGGAAGACTTGGGGCTGGTACTGCAGCAAGTGCTAAGTATACAGAGTGCACAGGGATCTGAAACAAGTGACCCTTGTCACAACAACAACACAGAGAGGTTGATTTTGTGATTATGTGGCCAGATGAGTGCCTGCTCTGTTTCTCCAGAAAAATTTAGTTATTAGGAAAATTGACATATTGTTTCAGACTTATTTGCAATAGATAAGGGGGCTGGCTCTTGTGTGTCCTTACAGAATATTTTTGATGCATCTTAAACACTGTTCCTTTTTTGCCACTGACCCATCAGTCCTGGGGGTCAGTGGAGAGTCTCTCTGCTTCCTCTTGAGACTGAGATGCTTTTCTCTGTCCTGTGTGTTGCAGGGAGGTGTGTGGCACAGCCCAGCCATCTACCTGGAGATTGCAAATTATGTGGAAAACTTCTCTCTGCCCTTGCTCTACCTTTCACCCCTGTGGCTTGATGACATCTAGCAGGGCCCTTCCCCCTCTCTGGTATTTATGCCAAGCTTGGCAGTACTCAACTGCCCTTCTTGGGCTGAATTTTCTGCTACAAAATCTCAGTGATTGTTCCCAGCTTTTGGCGCATCTTTTCCCAGACACTTAACTTTGCCTTGGTTCTCCACAGAGGAGAAACTGAGATCTTCTTTCCCACAGCAAGATACTTTGTTTTTCTGAGGTATTCCCCCTTATATAATGTATCAAAAATCTATCCAAGAGTGTCTTCTGATGTTCCCCCTCCTTTTAGTTGAGTTCCCTTCTGGTGATGCAGGCGAAGCACTGAGAAGGTTGTGAAGACCGAGACAATGTTTTCAAATCCTGGGGACTTAAAAAACCTATTTTGAGCTGTAACAGATGCTACTGGACATATGAAACAGCTGAGGGGACTTACACCAGGACTATAAATGTTCTGCAGATCTTTATGTCCCTGATTCAGTGGGTGGGTTTCCTATAGGAACCAAAAGCTGGGGAGAAGTGGATATAATGCAAATCACTAATGTTCCTGACTTTCCTGTGGAAAATTTGCCACAGGGAATTGGTAATAGCATATCTTTGGTGAAATAGGGCTCATGGTAGCCAAAAAAGTAGCCTAAACAACAGCCCTGATGTAGGAAGAAGGTCTCACTGACCTGTGGCTACCTTGAGACTAGAGTTTTTACACCTCTCTATATAGATTTGAGAATCCCAGGCCAGCATATAAACTCTTTATTGGTTTATTGGTATATTTTGCTATCTGCAAAACTTTTGTCCTGAAGGAGTTTTGGATTCTGTGCAGTCTGGTCTAGTCAAAAGTAATCCCATGGTCCCCTGTTCTTCACTTGACTTCTTTGTCATCTCCCTTCCTCTTCCTTCCATCCTGCTCCCTAGCAGTCAGGCTGCACTATTTCATGCTTCATTTCCCAGCAAACTTTGTCCCTCTGCAAATTTTTCCGAATTCTAAAGCAGCCCTTCTACCAGCACCACTGGCCCAAGCACTGCATGAGCCATGGTAATTGGTGTTGCCTGCAGGGACATATCATATTCCTCCCATCTCTCCTGGTCCCAGCTTACAGCCGGTGCTACACAACCGTTCTGTCTCCTTCTCCCAGCAGTCTTCAGCAAAGGTGCTGCGTGATGCACATCCACACACAGGCTTTGCACACTGCTTTGAATGAAGGTAGGTTGCTCACATACCTCATGCAGCACAAGGAACTGGAGGAAGATTAGCTTGCCTGTATGCCATGGAGCCTTTCCTTTCTCTTCATGCTTCAATATGCCTGGCTCAGCTGGCAGTCAGGCTGGACTCTATTATACAACTGTGTCCACCCCCAAGTTCAGTGTAGGGAATTTTATTTGCCCGATTCCCTGTTGGCTTACCGGCAAAATGTCAGAGCATCACTTATCTTTCTCTCTCCACTTCCTGCAGAAAAGAGAGTGGCACTGATCCTACATGCACATCCCAACTAGTTTTCCCTGGTTTCTTCTCCAGTGCCTCTGGCTGTGTAATCCCCAATATGTGTTCCCAGCCTGTCAGAGTGGTGACACTCTGTGCCAACACATGGTGACCCCTGCTTCCACTGCTGTTCCACAGGACAGTAGTTCCATAAGAGCAGCTCTACAATGCCAGCGATGCATCATATGCCATGTACCAAGCTGCAGAGCACTGCAGTGTGTGTGGCCTTCTGCAGGATTGCATTGCAGGCCTGACTGCTGAACCAAGAGTCTCCCAGTTTACCTCCTGCTCTGTTCTCCTCAGCTCTTGTTCAGTATCCAGTGGCTGTCACATTTTTCCTGCTCCCAGTCTGTCTGAGCAATGGTCCCCATGATTTCCCTGGGGACTCTACAAGATTGTACAATCTTACAGCATCACACAGCCTTATGTAAACTCTTGCTTGCTCTCCCTCTGTTTCTGTGCCTTTGTTTTATATTCAGTTGTCATAAAGGCAGCAGGAACAAGTCATAGAATCGTAAAACCTTAAGGTTGGGAAAGAACTGATATAATTAAGTCCAACCTTTGGCCAAACACCACAGATTATTTAAACTTATCTTTCCTGTGTCCTATTTCTTGATTTTAGGGGACCTGAACAAGGGTGCCTTAATTGCATCTCAGAACTACATCTAGTGATAGTGTGCAACCAAGTCTGTATTTAGCCCATGCTACCAACTCATCAGAACATTTCAGTTAGTAACTCACCCCACACTGGCTTCTTCCTAAAGAGGATTTTCACATACTGTGGGGAAATCCCTGGCCTGGTGCATTTTCAGTGATTTTTTTGCTGTATATTGCAGAAAAAAAGGCTCTGATGTTAGAAGTGATGTTCCTTGACATATTTCCTTACTCACAATATACCTCTTTAGATTTAGCAATTAACTTTTCACCCCATGGCCCTGGGGTGAGCAAGACTTGAGGTTCCAGGCACAAGTGGAGACTGGTATTGGTGGAAGGAAGTATGCCTTGAATATAGACCATCCTGGACTCATGAGCAGCATTGTCATGGGGGGAGGTTGGAAAAGAAGGTGTTGACAACAAGAGATGGACCTTAAAAAGGAGAAAGAGGCTGAGGAGATGTGAGAGGAGGAAAAGGAGAGGGTGAACCCTTGGTAAAAGAGGGAAAAAAATTGAAGGCAAGGCAGATTTCTTGGAGGGTGAGATAAGGGGCTATAGGCTGCCATCCAACTGCTGCATTCATATCGGAGAGCCATAATCCTCACCCCAGTTCTGTGCTGGAGCTGCAGCCAGCACAGACAGGGTCCTGTAGTCCTCACACAGCAGAGTGCAGGGCAGAGGTCTCCAATTTGCTGTGGTTTGACTCAGAGCTAGAATTAGGAGAGCAGTCTGACAACCCCGAGCTGCGTTGCGCTGTGGCACTTCAGCCCGGGTCAGTGTTAGTCTGAGCATCTTTGATGCAAGTTACTGCTCAGTGGAGACTGGTCCCAGGGCTGAGCAGTAATTTTGGCCAGAGCTTGCTCCATATAGGTCGATAAAAATAATTTTTCATGCTCTGTTAATGGTCACTCTAGTGCTGGTTCAAAATTATTTGAATTTACACCCTGGAGCAGCTGAATTGTTCTGTACTTAAATTAGCTGAAGGTCAGCAATCTTGAAACCTCTTCTGTGTTACCCTCTCTTCCTCTCCTCCCCTTGGCACTCCTCCACAGAAGGAGCAAAGTACACATGCCATCTTTGTGAAGGAAATCCTGGGTGATTTGGGGGAAGGGCGATGCTGCCTTCTGTAGTGATAAAAAGGGAGTGATTTGCAAGTAAAAGAAGGAAGGACAAGACAAAAAGGAATGTAAGAGTAAAACGTGATGTTTATCTTTACCCAGCCTCTTCATTCAATAATCCCCCATGTCCAAAGGCACTGAGATCTAAATGCAAGAAAAAGAAAGTGTTGTGTGTCTCTGCAGTGCTGCATTGCCCTGTCAAGGAAGAGCCAGGAAGTTGCTTAGGTGGAGGAAGGTTTTGAGCCACATTGGGTGAAACACCAGCCTTTCCTTTCCATTCTTAATGTGCTTGAGCTGCTGGCAAGCACAGTTGTGCTTAGGTGGGAGTGGGAAAAGCAGAGCTCTTGGAGAGAGCTTGTTCAGATTGTTTCTGTGCCAAGGAGTGTGTTTGAACAGTCCCCTGGGGCATGAACTGCTGAGCACCAGGCTCGGCCTGGCAGGAGCGAGTGGCAGAGGCAGGGCTAGATTCCTTGACACAGGATTGGCACATCGGCCTCGGCGGGTGATACATGCCTGGGGCAGAGGTAAAACTCCACACAGAGCTGAGTTAGAGTCTGAGCTCTCTCTTGCCCAGACACAAACAGGGATGGCAGGAGCCCAGGGGAAGGATGTGGGGGGTTTGCACTGGTAGAGCAGTGCAGGGGGGAGTTTGCTGAATCAGCAACTCCTCTGAGCTGGAAGAAAAATATTTCCTGCCCTCTGCCAGCACTTCATGCAGATCCAAAATACAGTTCCCAGAACTGTCCCTACATATATTAGCAAGAAGGCTACTGTCTGCATATTTTTCTGCAAGAAAGTATGGCAACTGATGCGGCACTGAGTGGTGAGCCTGGGGTAATTGATGTCCTGAAGGGAACGCTGTGAAGTACAGCCCTGAGGGGCTTAATCTGCCGACTGCTAGGAAGCAGGTTGTGCTTCCTGTGTCCGAGGAAGCTTGCAGACAAGACCAAGGACTGGAAGCAGTCATCCTCATTGCAGGAACAGCGAGCTGGGAAAACTACAGTTCCCATCACTCTTTTGTGCATGTCCCTGCGAAACTACAGTTCCCAGAACCTTTTAATGAGCCAGAGAGGATATCCGTGGAAATAAATGCCGACGATTTTTGCATGACACTCTGCACCTCCGGAGCGCTGACCGGCCCGTGGTCTGTAAAAACGGGAACAGGAGAAAAGCCAAGGGAGTGTCAGCGCTGTGGAGCTGTGGCTTTGTCCACCCCAATAGTCGCAGTGATATCCTCCAGCGCCGAGCAGCCTTCCTTCTCTCAGGACTCCCTTGGTGGTCACAGGGAAGATCCTGGTCCCCGGGAAACACGGCTGCTGCGAAGGGAGAGGCGGATAAACTACAGATCCCGGCATTCTCCGACAGGCAGCACCTGCCGCAGTCCCTGCACGCCGTGGGGGAGGTGGGGGTGAGGATGAGGATGGAGGGCAGGGAGGAGATGCAGGGCGCCGTGGGGCTACGCTGCACCTGGGACATTCCGCCACCCGCTGGCACCCAGGCCAAGTGGGTGAGGCTCAATGTGGGGGGCACCGTCTTCCTCACCACCAGGCAGACTCTGTGTCGGGAGCAGAAATCTTTCCTGTGTCGCTTGTGCCAGGGCGAGGAGCTGCAGTCGGACCGGGTAAGGCAGCTGGGTTGCCTCCCGCACCGTGCCCCACCGAGCACGGGGAGGGCTGGAGGGGTGCAGGGATGGAGCCAGACCCCGGCAGCTGCAGGAGCAACTGAATGAGAAATGTCTGCTCTTTGTCCCCTCTCTCCCGGGAAGGATTTCCCCATGCCAGATTCCACCTTGTTGAAGCCTGTCACCTGCCTACCCGAGCTGGGGAAAAGAGAGGCCATCTCCCCTCTGCTCCTGCTCTTCTTCCTCTTTGTCACCTCCCATCCTGGGTCTCCTTCCCAGCTGTGTCTGCCTGACTTAGCCTTGTTCCTGTAAGGCAGTCTTTGCTGTCTTGCACCAGGCCGGAATTCACAGTTACAAAAAGAGACTGAGGCCTATTTTTTTGCTTTTTCAGCTGGATTGATTCATGCTGAGGTGGGCATGCTGAGCAGGTCAATACAGGAGTTAAAATCCAAGCTGGACTGACTTGGCTAGGGACTCTCAGGGACCCATGGTTTCCAAAGAATCTTAGAAATAGTGGACATTTTTGCTTAGGTTTGTATTTTCTTGTATTCTAGGCTATTTTACAGTTGGTTACAGTTTTCCTTGGGTTTTTTCTCCTTGTGATCTATATCTGTTGTTAGGATGAAACTGGTGCATACCTAATAGATCGGGACCCCACTTACTTTGGACCGATTCTGAATTTCCTCCGTCATGGGAAGCTGGTCCTAGATAAAGATATGGCTGAAGAGGGTGAGTTGTGGAACTCAGAAAAATCCCACTTACCGTATTCAGGAAAAATACGACTTATGGTCAACCTTGTTGTCTCTTGTTCTTGTTTTGGATGTTGATGTGCGGGAATTTCAGAGAGCTATCCCTGCAAAGCATGACGATGTCTCCTTTACTAAAGGGGTTTGGAGTGGGTGAGGAAGGCATCCTTGCAGGTGTTGTGGCATCACAACTGTCCAGCAGAGATGTCACCAAGACAGAAGTAGGCAAGATCTCAGAGCCTTAATAAGCCACTTTTTACTGGTTCCTGATCTACTTTTAACCAGGCTCTATGACTGAGTTTTCTATTAATGTCTGTTTCTAATTAGGAATGAAAGCCCAGTAGACCAAACAAAACCAAGTTCATCTCTTCTACTAACTGCAATAAAGACCATCATTAATCAGTGATATGCAGTATATGCTGCTTGTGCTCTCATGGTTGTGGACTGCAGAAATTCCAGTGGAGCAAGTCAGACAAACCAATCCCTCATCTGAGGTTGACAGTGGGTCTAATAGGATGACTTGGTGACATCACAGTGTTACCAGTCAGCAGTCCACAGAGCCTTGTTGTTTTTTGGATGCTAGGGTGTAATAAGGAGCCGATTCCAGACACAGGTTGTGCTGTCCAGCCATTGCCAAGCACAGTTTCTGCATGGTCATTTGTCTTCTTGCCTTTCTTACACATTTTTACCTAAAGCAAGGAAACTTCTTCAGAATAGTCTTACCAGCTATAATTCCAAAAATATACCCAATTTATGGTACAGGATTGTAATAAACACAAATTTGAGGTGTTTCCTATTTTACATTTTTTGTAATCCTTGGGTCAGAGAGAGTTCATCTGCAGGTTTTAATATCAAATCTGAAACACAAACAGGAGACCAGTTCATTTGCATTGCCTTTTTTTATCCTCCTGCAAATATTTTGGCTGGCATAAGACTAACCCATTAGACAATTCACTGCTGAATGAGAGACACAGAAGAGGTCTGAGTGTGTCAGGTAGTGAAGGATCAATCTCCCCATCTATATTTTCTTTTTACTGTCCTGGGAACATGTGAGTGTTGCCTTCCAGCCACCTTTCCCTCACTGACTCTCTGGGAACCACCTCCCTTTTCCTGAAGGCCTGTTAGCAAACAGGCCTCAGGAAAAGGTGACTTTTCAAGGTGACTCAAGGTGAGTCTCAGGAGAGGTGATGGATGCAAACACCATAGAGAAAAAAACCAAAACCATTTCTGTTTACCTGTTTTAATTTGAAGCACAGGGAAGAGAGCCAAAGATCATATAAAGTCATATGGGGCTGCAACTCCACGTGGCCTAGGAGGTAAGTTAGGCTTTTCTAGGGTCTTTTGGTGACTTGTCAGAACTGCAAGTTTTGGTTTTCTGCCTTATTGAGAGAATCTGAGCAAAGTCAAACAAATGGTAATTGAGAGAGACATCTTTTCTAGCTTGGAGCCTACAGTTGTTCTCCTTGGCTAGGTATCTGGGAAAGGTATTGGCAGTCGTGAGCACAAGCCTTCACTGGCAGTGCCTGTTTTTGTAGTAGCAGGCAGTGTAAGAAAGTTGGGGTGAGCGTTAGAAACAAGATGCAGAGAGCCACATTTCAATACTCTGCAGTAAGGGTTTCAAGCCTGTTAAAAAGTAAGGCAGTAATATAATTTTTCCCTATGGACTTTGTGAAGCTCAGAATTGATCTTTTGCAAGTCAAAAAATAAAGATGGGCTGCTAACTTTCTGTCTTTGTGGTCCTTCTGTCTGTCTTTCTCAGGGATCCTTGAAGAAGCTGAGTTCTATAACATTGGTCCTTTGATCCGAATAATCAAGGATCGAATGGAGGAGAAGGACTACACAGTAACACAGGTATGGCAAGATAGAGTGGGGTGGGGAAAGCAGGGGTGTAAAAAAGGAGAGAGATGAGTCAAGAGTGAGAGAAGACTTGAGAGAAGCAGCAAGGAATGGAAGGAAGCAACTCATTAGAAATTATGTGCTAATCCCAATGCAGCAAATCTTGCAGGGAACAAGCTACCACCAATTTAGTTACAATAAACAAGTTGCAGTCTTGCTTCGCATCCCAGAAGTAATGCTGGATATAGCCCCTGAAACTAAGTGAGCTCCTCTAGTTTTGGAAGAAGGCAGCTGGTTGCTGTGTGATATAGAGGAATGTTTGTGAAGAGAGCAAAGGTGTCATGGAGAGGAGGACTGGTGTGGGGAGTCCTGGGAGTGTAATCACAATGAAGAGCATGGAAGTACCTGTAGAGGAACCTGGAGGAAATCAGTGAAGAGATGGCTGTGAAAGGGTTAAATGCAGACAAGGAATCAATCCTGTGGCACAATCACACCCTGTCTTGGCCAGCAACCTTTGAAAATCTTTCTTAGAGGGAGGATTGTCTGCTATCTCACTTTTCATCTTGTCTGCCTCAGATTGTAAGCCTCCAGCAGCACAGCCATTTCGTGCTGCAAAGCCCCAGCAGCATTTGTTGCATTTGCAAAAATGATTTTGTACTTACAAGTGCATACTCCCCATCAAAAGAGGGCAATATCTTCTGGGGCAATGCAGGCAGCACTCAGCTCAGTCCCTCTTCAGAAGAAATACTGTTCTTGCCTCCAACGACTGCACAGGAGAGAGCTGGATTGTGGTTTCCACTCCCCTTTTACCTGGGACATGGGGAAGAGGACAGGTCTGTCAAGGAGGGGTATTACCACTTCATTCTACAGGAGGGGAACAGCTTTTAGCATGTGATAGTTGTCAGTGTGCTCTGCAATTTTGCTCTCAGGTGCCTCCTAAGCATGTCTACCGTGTGCTGCAGTGCCAGGAAGAGGAGCTCACTCAGATGGTTTCCACTATGTCAGATGGATGGCGCTTTGAACAGGTATGGGTAACACAGAGCAGGGGGAGAAGGAGTTGTCTTCTGGGGAAAAGATCATGGATACCATACAGTTGCCAGGCAAGACTCCTTCCCTCTCTGAGAATACTGGGTAAGTTATTGATTGACTCATCATGCTCAATCAATGACTCTCTCTTGCCCCTTTCTAGAGGTTTAGAGGATGCTGTGTAAGGCCAGCCTGTTTTTCATCCTGGCTGACTTCTCTCCTGTTTCTCTGTGTTGTCTCCTCAGCTTAGTTATGAGGCCTTTCCAACAGGATTTTGCATTGGACTCAGTGCTGCATGGTGGGCCTTCTGCCTTACTCCCCAGGTGGAGTGGGTGTTTCCAGGAATATGTGCTTGTGATTCTTGCTCTCATCTTTTCTAGCTTGTGAACATTGGCTCATCCTATAATTATGGGAATGAAGATCAGACAGAATTCCTGTGCGTGGTCTCCAAGGAGTTGTACAACTCCCCCAATGGCATGAGCTCTGAGCCCAGCCACAAAGCCAAGGTGAGATTAACTTTGCTATGACCCTGCTCCCATTGCCTATGAGATCCTTTGCTCTTTGCTCCTTCTCTCTTTTCTCTCTGTCTTGCAACATTGGGACACCTCAGTGGTGAAATACAGGGGCCTGCCCTGGTGTTCAGCACTGTGGCATTACACCCGTTGCCCAAAACGAGGGGTGTGTGTGTTGGAGGGGTGGTGCGTGGTTGTGTGTGGCAAATGGCTTTAGCAAGTCACCGTGGCACCTCTCATGCTACTCTAAAATCCCCCTCATGCCTTCTCATGCCCATTCTGTGTGTATCACTGCCTATAGGGTATTATTTCCCTGAAGGTTTTGCAGCATTCTCTTTCCTTTTTGAGTCTCAGCATGAGGGGCAGATATCTCCTGCTCCACTTTCGAGGGAAGGACAGAAACATGTGGCAGTGCATGACATTCTGTAGACACCCAGGATGCAGGAAGGAACACTAGCAACTGATGGCAGTTTTTGGACGGTGGGGTCACAGCACTTGTTAGTGGGTTAGATACCCTGATGTGATACTCCAGAGGAAAACAACCCTCTCTGTTCCCTGACCCAGAATTGTCTTGGCCATGGGCAAAGGTCGCTTTTTGTTCCAGTGTTATGACAATTGCTTTGTTCCGTTGTGTGTCAGAAAGAACTGCCATGGCTCATCGTGCAAGCATTTCCACTCTTTCTTCTTTTTGTCCCACATGCTGGGCCACAGAACACAGAGGAGGACCTGGAGGAGGAAGAGCAGGAGGTGGAGGAGGAGGCAGAGGCAGAAGCAGAAGCAGAGGAGAAAGGTGCAGCAAATCCTTGAGGAAAATGATAAAAATAACCCCCCAGGCATAGACTCGTCCACCTTTCTGGTGAGAGCTCACAGCTAGCAACAGGGAAGGACTAGAACAGGTGTGGGGTGTGGGGGCTGTCCTCTCCAGGAGTTGGAGTCTCTCTGGAGATAAAGCTGATAGGGGAGAGCTGTTACCATGGCTGCTGCTTTGTATTTTAAACTGTGGTTTATCTATGGTTTTATTTTTATTTGCAGACCATCCATCTATTCGGGATTGTGCTAAACTCTCTTCCTGTGGACCCTCCCTCCTGCTCCCTTCCGTGTCCATCCCAGCACTGCCATCTACCTCCCACATTGCCCCACTCGCCAGCCTCCAGCATCCTTCCCTCTGCTCTCCTTGTCCCTCAGGGCTCAGAGTGGTCTCTGCCCAGGGCCCTGTCTCTCTTTGCTCCTCACTTTTCCTCCTCTGCAGGTATGTTACCTGTCTGCATTCCCAGCTCCTGCCAGCCTGAGCTCTGCATGAGTGACTCACTTCCCTCTTGTGGGTATGGCCCTGGTTTGTAGAGCTTGGGGAGGGGAAGGAGGGAGGTGTGAGGTTGACTCATCCCTAAGGTGGCTTTACATATTCTGATCCTATGCGTGCCTTTACCTGCCAACCAGATCCTATGGCTGTGGACCAGAGGCTCTGGCAGCAGAAAGGAGAGTGCAGCTGGGAGAGGGGTGGAAATTAATGCAAAGCAGCCTGGGGTGGTTTGGGGAAGGGGTGGAATTTTGCCACGTGTCTGTATGACATGCATGCCAGATAGCTTCTCCAGACTGCATCTGCAGCTCCTTTGCCTGCCAGCCCAGGCAGTTTGCAGAAGGCAGCCTGTTATTTTTCCTTCCCTGGGCTTTTCCCCCAGAGGTTCTGCCAGGGTGAGAGTGCAGTGGGAAAGGTGGCAAAGGCAGAGCAGAAGCAGCTGGTCCCCGCTGCAAGGTGCTCTCACAGCTGTGTGCAAAATGAGCCTCTCTGCTCTGCCTCCTGCTTGGGAAGGCTGGCTGGGCGACACGCAGGGGGCTGGGTATGGAAAGTGTTAGAAGGAGGATTCCTCTCCATATTGCAGAACTGTGAGGTTCTTGTTAAACTGGAGATGCTCAGTGTCAGTCTCCACCGGTCCTGATGGAGGGCACTTGTTAGCTGGCTGACATTTCTCTCTCCCTCTGTTTGAAAGCCTCCTTGTCTGTGGCTGTGGGACCTGAGTTGTATTATCTTTTGACTCAGTGTATGTTAATCACATGGACTTTTTCTTCCTTCTGTTCTGTTTTCCCACCCTTATTTATTTTATTTTTCTTCTGTTTGTGTTTCCTCTGTCATTTCCCCTTTTCTGTTTCTCACTCTCCCTCCATGCTCAGTTGCTTTTTTTCCTACCATTGATTGTGTTTCTCTTTCTCTCTTCTTCTCTAGCTGTTACAAGCCAGAGATCTGAGGATGTGATCTGAACACTCCACTCCAGCCTTTTCATTTCTTGTTTATATCTTTATTTTTGTACTGCAGTGTATGGCAGCCCTTTCTTCCATAATGACGCCCCAGCCCCCTTCACTCTTCACATACAGCCATTTTTTTTTTACAAACTCACTTCGGAGGCCTGAGCTTCCAGCCCTGGAGGAGGGCAGATGTTGCATGGAGCCCCTGAGCTGCTGTAGGAGCGGGAGCCCACAGCCCCCTCCTATGCCTGGCAGTCTGGCTTTCCTTAATGTCACAGTGGCCCCTGGTGGGGACATCAGCGATCAGCCACTGCAGCCTGTGGTCCCTTCCTGAGCACCCTGGATGCAAATGCGGACCGAGGTGGGGGCAGCTGTGGAAGGACCAGCCCTTGCCCTTTCACTATTGCAGGCTGGTGTGGGCTTGTGGCCTGGGGACAAATGCAGAGCCACCGTCCTTTTCTGGGCCACCTGTATCGCTCGGAGGTGTCCCTGTGCTGGGTATCACGTTCTTTGGTACCTCCCTCCCTGTCCCCCAAAGTAGCTCTGTGCCAGCAGTGTGAGAAGGAGACTGGTGTGCTGCCTGCCTACCATGAACATGCTGGTACCTGATGTTGTGTCAGCCAGCACCAAGCAGATCCCAGTTTTGGGGAGCAGGGTGTTTGCTTCACTGCTGTGTCTGAAGACTCCTGAATAAAATTCACAGTCTGTTCCTCCTTGCTGCCTCTCATTTTAAGTGGCAAGAATTCATTCCTGCTGTAAGGGGGTGGGAGTTGGAGAAAAAGAGTTTGGATTCATCACCTGGAGCCACCAGAAGCTGCTTGTGCTGTGCCTGTCTTCTGGGGGCTGGAGGTGCTTCCCACTGTGTCTGTGCTGCTGCATCCCCAGTGCAGGCAGCTGGGCTACAGAGCAGGTTTGCTTATCTGCAACCCTAAATAATGAAAGTAAGTGAGGACCACCTGTCTAGTGAACTTATTGATCCCAGGAACATCTGATGGGGAGAGGTGGGCAGGGGTGTGGAACCTTTTGCCAGTTGCCATGCCAGGACTGGAGTTTGGTCAAAAATATACAAACCTCAAGATAATTTTTAGCAGAGTGAGGCAAACTAGAGCCAAAAAAATCCTCAATTAATTTTATTTATAATTCCAGAGAGTGGCCAATTGTATACACACACACATATACACACACGTATATCTTTAGCTAGAAAACCAAACCCGCAGCAGTTGCAGTTTAAGCCCTGTGCCCTGAAGCCTTCTCCATCTCCTGCATTACCTGAGATGGGAGATGGGAGAGGTTGAGATGCCCTGATGTTAAAGGTATTTAGAAGGGCTGACGGAAGGGGATGGGAGTCTGCTCCAGCATTTTTACTGGGGGAAGTGCAGCAGTGGAGGCTGGGTGCTGCTCCAGCAGGGAGGCAGGACTCATGCTCGGGGGTGCGATGCTGGGCTCATGCCTGGGAGTCAGTGAGACATGAAGAGTTGGCTGGCTGAGCTGAACAGCACACTGAACAGCACACGCCAGCTAAGAAAAGAAGCAATTAGGGAGATGGAAGAGGAGGAGTGATGGGAGGGGAAGGGGGATGAAGGATAAGCAGCAGGAAGGAAGAGGGAGGCAGATTGATTTCACAGTTACTGGAATCTCTAACTACATCAGTCACATTTTCTTTCAACAAATGTTCCAGCATAAGACTGTGGCTGAATCACACGGTTCATGGAAAGTTCAACTCCCCTCATTTCTCTTCTCAGAAACCATCAGCTTGGGCCTATTGCTGTGTGTCATGTAATTGCCCCCAACTCCCCCACCTACCTCCCTTCTCCCCGCTTTTGGATGGATGGCCTAAAAACCCCTTGGGATGCTCCCTGGGAAGCACTAATGGGGAAGAGGGTCTGCCTGCTTTTCTCCACAATTCCTGCAGCAGCCTTTTTTTACCTAGTTCAGAAGAGCATCCTGGGTCTGACAAAATCCCACACTCTCTTTGGGAGGCAAGTGAGCAAGATCAGGAATGAGTGCCATGTGAGTGTAGGTGTGATGAGGAGAAGACAGAGATGCACTTTTCTCAGCTCATGGTTTGGTTCATCCAGCCCAGCACTTGAGTGATCCTGGTGTATACTCCATAGTGATTTGCACGTGCACATCCCATTCCCCAGCTGACCAAACCAGCCAGAAACCATCTGCCACTGGGTTCTTTGCAGGCCAGTGGACCTCCAGAATCACCCTAGAAAAAAGAAAAGTAAAATCAAGTGGTGGTGATCCACCAGCTTCTGCTGCTGCCTGATTACCTTGTCTTTGAGCGTCCTCTGTGTACAGATCCCTGTATCTCCTCAACTCATGCCTGGGACATCTGCAACATTCCTTGTACTTTAGGCAGAAGTCAAAAACAGTCTCCAGTGCAAACATCTGACTCAGTTATTCCTTCATCATGCAAATTCCTCCCCCTCAGCCAGGCCCCAAAGAGCTGATTGCTCTACTGGTCCTCATGGCATTTCCAAATATGTGGCAGGCAAGGATGATTGTTGGAATTAAACTGGATTCCATGACGGGTGGCAGAGATTCCTTGAGATTAATAGTAATGAAAGAGCACACAGATTATTGTGTATGAGAGGTGCTAAAGAAGCTGAGGGTGTAAGAGACTGATGTAGTCACCTGACTTGAAAGAGGGAGGTAGAGTGGAGAATGGGCTGAAATGAGAAAATGGTAATTTAACTGTATTTGGATCCTGTCTAAGGCAAGGATGCTGGGAAGAAGTGGTCATGAGAGCTGTTGTTGGCCGCTTAGATCATAGACAGTAGGAAAATGACCTTATATGGTCTTTCCCCCCTCATTTCAGGCTGTGCATTGCATTTGTGAGACTTGGGACACATCCCACCTCTGGTAGTCAACCCTGATCCCACAACTCCTCTGTCACCTGGCAAGCATCCTTCTTGCCCTGGTGGTACCCAGCACACAGCATCCTGGGAGTAATCATGTAGTGATAAGCCTCACTGCAGATGTTCTGCTGGATGAGCTGCACATCCACCTTCTGCAGAACATTGCTGATATGCCCTGAAAAGTAGAGAACCAAAATTAGCACAGGTGAGCTATGTTGGAACTTCCCCTAGCCCATACCTACCTCACTGCATGCTGAAACCTGCCATTGGAATTTCTGTTCTGCTCTCCACTGGCATCACAATCTCTGACTTTCAGCAGAGCACTTTTTCTTCGTGGAAGGCATAAAATTCCCCTTCACTCCTTTTCCTACAGGCATATGTTGTGGGCACTTCAGCTTTTGGGACAAGGAGTATTCTGCTTCGGGGAAACCTCTGGGTTGTCAGAGTCTTGGGTTTGTTTCTCACTGAAATGGATGTTAAGCTCTCCTGTCTAAGAGTACAAACCAGGAGTGTCCAGTTCTGTATAGTCTCCTGAGTGCTTCCAATAAGAAGAACCTGGAACGAGTCTGTAAGTGGGTGAAGGCACTAAGCTGACCTGAAGGGCTATTCTAATCTTTGAATGAAGAAACACACGCTGTCCCCACACAGATTACCAGACTGCCATGCCTGCCTCTCCACATGAGGTTTCAGGGCACTCAACAGGTAACTTTGTTCAACCTATTACCCAAAATCAGAAGAAGTGAAGGAGGCACAATGTTTTGGGATGAACAGAAGCCTGTTCCGCCTATGACACATCTGAACCTATGTTTCTGCCTCAGCGCTGCTGCAGTAGGCCACCAAGAGACCTTGAACCTACCTCCTTCCTTGAGGGCTCCCCAGCCAGTGATCCAGCAAAGAAGGCCAGGCTCAAAGATGTGAGACGGAGCAGGCAAGCAGATGGGCTGGATTAAGGGTGAGATGATCACAGGATGATCCAGCTGGAGCAGGGCCACATCATAATCATGGCTGTCCTCCTCGTAATAAGGGTGGAGAAAGAGATGGATAACCTTGAAGGACACCTCTGTGTGGCTGGTGGCATTTTGCAAGTATTTACCCAAGTAAATGGTCCAGATGGAGGGGGAGGCCAGCCTGTAGGATGCAGCAGAGGAGCATGGGACCCAAAGGGCACACTTTGCAGGTAATGCTATCCCCATCCTTGCACATGCTGACATGTCCATTGTTGTGACAGCATGGGGACAACACAGAGCCAAAACAAAGGTGGAGCTGTGCAGCATCTTCCGCTATCATTGCCCCCTGGAAGCCGCTCTGCGAATCCCAGCATTGTCCCTTTTCCCCTGCACACACCACCAGATAATACTGCATATATCCATACCCCTTTCTTCAGTTCCAAGCCATGGAGAAGCATGGCTGAGGTGCCAGAGGAGTGCAGCTGCCCTGTGACATTTTCATCAGTCAGAAGAGCCTCCCATAATGCACATGGAAAGCAATGCAAATCTTTCTATCCAGCACCTCCCCTCTCCATTTACCTCTCATCCTGGAAGCAGTGCGCGGCTGAGACCACCCAGCGGTCAGCAATGAGTGTTCCTCCACAAATGTGCCGGCCCCGAACTTGCAGGCTGGCTTGCCACGGCCATTCCCCTTCCACAGAATTCATACCACCCACAATCCTGCTGAGAGGGGCTTGCATCCCACAATCTGAGGAGGAGACACAGCAGGTACATCATGGAAGCAAGGGAACATGAAATATTGTGCCTGCCCTTCCTTTCCTACTTAGTTGACTGAAGAGTCTGACCTCTAATTGCTTGTCTTACCCAGCCAGCACATGCTTTATGTACTGACCAGGACAAGTCTAGTGAGCACTATCTCCCAGCATTCCCCACCTCCAGCTGCAGCCTGGGGATGCGTTTGGGGCAGCATGCTGACTGTGCTAACTGCTGTGCTGTCAGGAAACCCTTCCAATCATTCTCCTTCACTGCCTACTGAGGTTCCAGAAAAAACAAGTAGGGAAACAAAACATTAACTCTCTCCCTGCCAGTGGCCATGCAGACATGGGTGATTTTCCTGGCTGCAGCCTTGTACAATGGCATATAAGCCGACACAGCAGTCAAACAGGCAGCCTGTGGGTTGAACCTGGCCTGTGAGACATGTCTGTCTGGCCTGATGGCTCTGCCTGAAGGAGGCAGGGAGCAGCTGTCCAAAGAGCAAGAGCTTGCTCACACTCAGCACAGAGCTGGCTCGTTGCTGCTGTCCCTGCCACTACAGGGTGGAGCAGGGGCACTGGTACTGTGGGACTGAGGTGGGGAGAAGTTGGTGGAACAAGGCAGGGTGGGTGCTTCTTCTGGGTGGTGGGAGAAAATGGGGCAGCTTGCAGCTACGTGTCATCCTGAACCTGCCTGGCTGACGTGTGGCTGATCATTTCCTCACCACACTGATTCTCATCAGACAGGTCCTTGCAGTCTGCAGTGGTGTCACACAGGGGGTTGGGTTTCTTCACACAGGTCCCATCTTCACAGCGGTAGGTGAAAGGACCACAGGGGACCCCTGCAAAAAGGAAGGGAAGCCAAGACTGAGGGAGGGCAGCTGGTTGTAGATAAAGCCTGAAGTCCTTTAAATGAGGAGAAAGGGCAGCAGTGGGGGAACTCCATAAATTATGACAGGGAATTTCCTGAACAAACAAACAGCTCACAAACATTGTGAGGAGGCTGGGTGAGTTAACTCCCCTATGGTGCCCTTATGTCACATGCAGGAAATACTCTACAGGCAGCCTTGGTTTGAACACAGGGGGGGCATTTGTCATCCCAGCACTGTCCCCTCCCTACCTCCACTGCAGTTCTCCTCATCACTCCCGTTGACACAGTCCAGCTGCTGGTTGCAGACCCTGCTGAACTCTATGCAAGTGCTGTCCTCGTGGCACTGGAACTTTGCAGGGCACACTGCACAGGAGGGAAGCATGTGGGAATCAGGCAGGCAAGGTATGAGGTCAGGGTCATAAGTCCTGCAGTCTCTGTAGCCTCTACCCCCACCTCATAAGTTGTGCTTAAGACCAGCTCTGGTATAGTGCAGCTGTGTACCTTTTGCCTGATCTGCAGTGTAGGCATGCTTGCACCCTGTCTTACACTTTGCTGTTGCTGACTTAACTTTTCTTGTCTTGGCCTCAGACTGACGTCAGCACTATGCACTTGTCTTGAGATCCATGGACTCTTCAGTTACCACCACCAGTTCTGGTCTGCTTGCCTTGTTAGGATTTTGTAGGACTGCATCCTGTCTGGTGAGGTCACTGTTCCTCCTGCCTTGCTGTCAACCCCAGCTCATGGGTCACTGTTTCATACAGACCAGCATTTCCCCTTGCAGTGAGTCCTGAACAACAAAGGATTCTGCAATGTCCATGAGTTCTGGTGGACACTGGAGGATGGAGATGGGTCTAAGCTGCCTGCCCACCACAGAATTTGACTTCTGTTCACAGATTTCCATAGCAGGAACTTGTTCTGTTTCAGTGTACCATTTTCTTACTGCAATGACTGTAATTTTTTCATTAATAGCATGAAGCTTCTAGATGACTAAAGGCACATAAAGGTCTGAGGCAACTTGAACTTTGATTTTAAAGACAGGGATTGTTCCATACCAACATAGAGTGAATAATCAGAGATGCATTAGTGGCAAGAGTATAAGAAAGGAAGGAAATAATAATGTTTCTATTTTCTTTTTCAAATATGAAGTAATATTGGAAAACACGGAGAGTGTGGGGTTTCTGTCAGTCTTGGTCTGTGCCAGCCTGTGTAACTGAATGACATGATATCCCTGGGGCCAAGGAGATAGTGGGATTCAAGAAAAGATAAGATATTCATAAGGATGCAAATGTATCCATGTCTACAGGAGGGAAGCATGCAAACCCTGATGTCAGACAGCTGGATGATGGGACAGAGCACTTTTTCAGCAACACTGCAGACAATACAAAACCCAACTTTGGCAATCTTATGTGAGCTCTCACATTTCTAGCACTGAATTAAAGCTTCTTTAGAAAGTTTTTCCTTCCTTTGACTTTAGACTTTTCCTACAGCTTCCTCTGAATCTTTCAAAACTGGCTACTCTCTCCAGTGGTTCAGGGCTCTTTATCTATGAAAAAAACATTTGTAAGAAACAACTAGTGAAAAGTTAGTGGTGGCAGCAATATGATGAGCCCCCCCATCACACCAGAGGTGAGAGAATAGATGAATTAGGTGCCATATCTAAGCCTGAATTGCTATTCCTATGAGAATGGGGCTCTGCAGGAGTTCTGAGATGCTAAGAGTGGAGCCTGAATCAGCACTAACTGCTTTTGGCATGAAGAACGGATTGAGGCTGATCAAGGACTTCGATGCTCCCAAAATGGGGCAAAATATATGAGTGAGTATCTGTACAGATGAAGTGTCACAAATGGCCTGGGGGGAAAGAGGAGAAAGAAGGGCAGCAGGTGGGCCTGGGGAAGTGAGAGCAGGGAGGGGGATGCTGAGGGGTGTGACAGCAGAGGGGGCTGCAGGCCAGGGCTGAGGTTGGCTGTAGACCCTGGGTGGGAGGAAAGCAGGACAAGGTGGGGGACAGCTTGGCTAGGGGGTTTCTTTCAGACTGCCTGGAACTCTTGGTCCTCTTGCTACTAGGGGACTCTTCCGGGAAGGCTGTACTGTGACAGGAGCCAGAAGCATTACTGCTCTTTCCAGAAAAGGCTAAAGCCATACACCAGTGGGATGAGACTTCTAAGGGCACAGAAGTTTAAATTCCTAAAGTTGAGGTACAAGGCTGTGCCTTGGCCACCCAAATCTCTCCATCTCTCCCTGCCATCGGAGGAGCAAGGGGCTGTGTCGCTGAGACCAGGGACTAGCAGGGAGAAGAAATCACTCACCACAATTTCTCTCATCCAGCCCATTGGGGCAATCTTTGATCCCGTCACAGGCTGGGACACACAAACCATTCACCAAACACAGAAACTCCCCAGGACAGGCTGTGAAACCAAAAGAGAGTAATGAGTCCCCAATGACTGGAAACCTCCTGGCAGCAGAGCACCATGGCTTGAAACGGTGGAACTGCACACCCTCCTGACCACAGGAGTGCTGCTGCAGTGTACTGCATGCCCCAAAATCTGCCATGTCATCTGCTCTTAACAGGGACATATGGAGCCAGGACATGCACCAGGGGAAAGAGGGCTTTCACTGTTTTTCATGGTACCAATGGGCAATATCCAGGACAACCAGCTGTCTGGCATGCCATTCGTCAGGATCACGGCTGTTTCATGTCTCCTGAATGCCACGGGAAAGCTAAAACAGGCTCTTCAGAGTTGCTATCAAAACTTACGTGGGATATTGAAGGGGTTATTGTTAGACACGTTGACAGGTGCACATATTCAGGAACTGGTGTGCATTACGGGCACCCTTCAGGAGGGAGATGGTGAAACCTTGGAAAGACAGACTGTGGGTGGCATTTGCATATGTGTGTCTTTGTGTGCAGTTTTATTTATCTTTTGTTTGTACGGATTCCAAGGTGAGCAGGAAGCAGCTCTCTTTAAGAGATCTTGTAATCAAAACAAATGTTGCTTCAAGCAGAGGTGCTTTCTCATTGAATTCCCAGGGCCAATCTGTGATGTTGACACAAGAGTAAGATCTTAGGCAATTTTGTGACCTTGGATTTTGTTGCATGGATGCTCTGGCCACAAGAGGCAGGGCCACATGGGCAGAAACAACTTTGCACATAATTGCCTCTTCTTTTGGGGGGATCACTGGTGCATCACTCATTTGTGAGCATCTTCGTGAAAGGTGGATGGCACCTAGGGCTCCCGGGCTGTGCCTTGTGTTTCTCCCAGCACAAGCCAAGTGCAGAGGGGCTGCTGGGTCCCCCAAAGGAGCAGGGAAGAACCGAAGCTTACGGTCAGATTGCTTGTACAGGCTGTAAGCTGCCTGTATGCCAGGGCCGGTTAAGGAGATCTGCGAGGTGAAGGTGATGGTGATGTCAGCAGAAGATGTGACTGGGATCCGCTCAGCGTAGGCTTGCAGGGTCCGCAGGCCACACAACCTGAGGGGCAAACACAGGCGAGGTGGGATGGACAGGGAGGCAGGAGACAAAGCAGGGCAAGGGGGCTCGGTGGGGCTGGGGTGGGAAGGGGGTCACACAGACTGGGTGCTGCAGGCAAACCAGGAATTACAAAATGCCTTCAGTATGCATGAGATACAGAGTCCAGAGGGACCGTGCTGTCTTTGGACATTTCCTGCTTTCTGGAAAGCACTGAGATCAGGCCATGCAAAGCAGTTCAGTTCTTATGGTGTAAGAAGATTCTCCTTTGTCATCTTCCAAGAAGCCATGTTGTAGAAGCTGTGGCACTGACAGTTTAAGAGAGGAAGGCAGGGAGAGAAAAAGTGGAAATCTTAAGCCAAGGTGACATAACTTTTGGATCAGATCCTTACTAGGAAGACAAATTACCCCTACAGGAACTATGGAGAAGGCACTAATGAAGTGGGTTGGGGGAGGTTTTGGAGGCAAACAGGCAATTTTGCAATAAGTGGGAGGAAAACCAAAAGCTATACGTCCATCTGTCTCAGAGCCTACTTTGAGGAGATGGGAGCACAGCAGGTCTCCATCCTTTGCACCTGGGCAGCAGTAAGCTGTATCCCCAGCTACATACGGATGCTATTTGTGGGAAGTCCTGCAGGGGAAATGGCTGCAGTCAAAGCAGGAGGATATGGAGCTAAGGGAAAGATCTGTACAGAGGTGGCTGCAAGGCAATGGCACACAGATAGTATTGCAGAGGTGGTGACAGGCAGATTTGCAAACACAGGAGACGTGGGAGGACACCAAGGTTACACACACAGGCGAAAACTAAGAAGCCTGATGTGAACAGCAAGACAGAGAAAGCAGGCCGGTAGCTTGAAGCAAATCTGTGAGAAATGTCTTCACCTGGGAGAGAGTGAAAAAGATTAGCAGAAAAGCAGGAGGCACCAGCACAAAGAGTGGCCACTGAGTGCAGCTCAGTGTATGGCCCTTCTCCCTCACACACGGTGGCTGAAGTAAGCAGGGAAGCTGCAGAGGTTTAATCCCAGTTTTATCCCAGGTGGGAAGTGAGAGACAGAAACCAGGACTCCACCACACACCTTCTGTTCTGAATGATCCACTGGCCTTGGGTACAGGGCAGGTCGTGCTTCTGTCTACTGAGTGCGTAGGCGTCAAACCAGAGGGTGACCCCATAGTCAAGGGATGGGACCTGCAGACAAGGGGTGCAGAGCAGAGGGAGGAGGGCAGATGGCTCCTAGGAATGTTACAGCCCATTCCGTAAGTCAGAAACAAGCAGAGCAAATGTGAAGGCCAGATGTCTCTGACCACATTGCAGCCAGAAAGAAGCACCCTCTAAACTGGAGCCATGCCACAGCCCAGGGTGGCTCTGCTGCTGGTATCAAAGCCTGGCAATTCTTATCAATTCCTATCAATCTGGTTGTGTTTTGAAGAACTGCTCAGGAGATCAGATTTCAGATTCCTCCTCAGCTACAGCATCTCTATGCTGGTATGCAATATTAGACTTCTTCTCCTTCAGAAACACACCTTATGTGGAGGCTGGGCAGGCTGTCACCCTCTTCTTGCTTCTCATGATCTGACTGAGAGCCCTGGCTGTACCCCCACAATGTGCAGAGTGCTACCCTGGTTTTGGGGACAGGGTGGATGCTCTTGTGGGAGCTGGCTCTTACCGTCATGTGCCAGGTGCACTGGGTGTTGGGCGAGTAGTAGCTGGGGTAGTGTGGGGTGCCGAACTTCCCCTGCAGCTCCAGGCTCTCCCGCAGAGTTATGTTCACTTCACAAGCTGTAAATACAGACATTCAAAGCCCTGCTCTCTGTCAGCTCAGCCTCAGCCCGGGGAGGCCATGTAACCTGCCTTTTACTGATTACACCTGCAATCCAGAATGAATTCTGCCCCTAACAGGGGGGCAGGACCTCTAGGAGCTGTGATACTGTAGGAGAAAACCAATCTTTTCCTGTAACTATAGTCACTCTCCTCCAGCCTTCCTCACCTTCGAGGGGCACCGCCTGTGCTGAGAGGATGAAGGGGTCATAGTAGCTGTACATGGCTTTCTTCCACACAATGGACATGACAGGGCCAGATGAAAGGACTTCGACAATGGGCTCCTGCCGGCTGCAGCCGTAGATCCTCAGGGGAAAGAGATCAAAGGATAGGAGTGAAGCAAGCAACAAACAAACAGAAGAGAAGAATGAGAAAGAGAGGCAATGGACATCTGTGCGATCCACACACAGTAGTTGTAAGGCAGTAATTGAACCAAAAAAAGTGCCAACAGCAACAGCTCCTCCAGCACGGTTTTACGACATATCCCACATCAGTGACTTCAGCTGATCAGCAACAGACAGGCTGTACATCAAGGAGAACCTCCTTTGATGTTGTCTGACACCTTCCCCTGCTGTGGTGTGTCATGCCATCCTGCCTGTCTTCCCCACCGTATTGTCCCTACTCAGGAGCTACCTACGAGGTGATGAGGTGTTTCTCCAGGGGCCCAGCTGTGTCGTACATTGCCAGGCGGTCCCTGCAGTCAGGCAGGGTCCACTCCAGGCGTAGCTTGATCATGTAGCCCTTGAGGCCATGGAGGTGCCAAAGACAACTGGAGGCCAGGTAGTCAGGGCCCTCCAGCCTTAAGACATCATCCTCCTGGACATAGCTGTACCTGTAGCAACCTGAAATAGACATGGTTGTAAGAGAAATTAAGATATGGGATTGTCACTTGGTATATCAGTGTAAGCACTTTTTTGGGGTAAGGCTGACTCATCCCAGTGATCTCAGTTTACTTTTACGTATGTTGTGGTGGCACCAGTCCTTTTGTACCATTGTCCCAGTTTCTCTAAGAACTGGCCCCACTTCCTTGGCTAACCTAACACTACCTCAGGCTTTAAATGTCAGCACAGCACAGTTATCTCCCACTGGCTTTATTTACTTTTTCACCTCTTTCTCCTCTCGGCCCTATATTCTTCCTGGATTTAGATCTCCCTCATCTGAATTCCAGGTTTCAGAGACTTTCACACCAGGATTTTTGAGTAAATATCAGTTTAAAGGTGAGTTTCAAATAGCATATCTAATGCAAGCTGCCAGACAGAGAACTTACAAGACTGCCTGAAATTACTAAAAGCATCTTCAAACATTGCCAAGACAACAGACTCCTAAATGAGGCACATCCAGTGCAGAGCCACACAGGAAACCCCCACCCCAGCAGCAGCATTGCATGGGGCCTGGAATCAGCACTGTGGTACCAGTATACCCAGCTATTTCACACTACCAGCTAGTTCTCATTAGGAACAGGACAAGTCTGAGGTGGCTGCATTGCCCCTGGCAGCTGGCATCTCTGCCCAGAGCCATCCAGTACATAGTCATGTAGTTTGGATCTGGCCAAGCAGCAGCACTGGTTCTCCCTTGCTGCTATTCTGCCGTTCCTAGGATTTCCAACTCCAGGAGGCCAACAAGGTTTCTGTCCCCAGTGAAAATCCCTCCCATAAAGTCATGAACTCAAAAGGAAAGGAGAAGGTAGCCTACCCAGAGTGGATTGCAGCACTACTATATCTTTCACACTGGATTCTGTTAGAAAGAAAATATATAAAGAAAGATAAACAAAAATATAAACTGGATAAAAAAAAGATAATCTCATCACCTATCATGATAGGTGAGGACTCCCTTCCTTCCTTCCTTCTGTAACTAGCTCACTTACAGCTTCAGCATGGGGCATGCTCCAGGTACCTCTCTGTCTGCTCTCAGGGACCTATTTCAGTCATGCCTTCCCCAGCCCATCTCTCTGGGAAGTTTTTCTGCCCCTGACCCAAATCCAACAGCCCTTATTCTTGCTTTCCAGCCCACCAGGGACTTCTCTGCCTTTTTCCTTGCCCATTTTGGTGTGCTGTTCCAGGACCTCTTCCCCTTCCCAGGAGGGGTGGACATTGCTTCAGGCAGCCATTCCCCTTCTCTGCCAGTCACATCACAGGCATAACCCCACTTCCCAGAGCCTTCACCATCTGCTGTACCACCTGAAAGAATGCCCAATCAAAAATATGGGAGTCACTGAGGGTGAAGAAGGAATTCTCTTTTGATGACCACTGTGCAATGAGCTACTCAACATCCTTGTAGAGTCCACCTTTGGAGAAGGGAGTTGCACAGAAAGTGACCCTCAGGGGCTATAAATCTCTGCAAAACAGCCACAGGGTGGACAACACTTTAAGAGAGATGGGCTTTTCTCCAGCCTTCCAGATGAACTGGAATCAGCCAGAGATCAGGTGCTACTGGGAATAATTGCCAAAATAAAAGGCACTGTGAGTTCAGCTGGGTGTGAGGATTGTTGTTGGGGATTTGCCTAGGTCAGGGCTTTGGTCATTTGCAGCTTCCAAGCAAATCTGTGGGGAGACATGAGTGATTTTGTCATAGCAAAAACAGTTTTTGTGCAAAATAGGATCCTGCAGGCATAAGGCAGGCTCCTAGGTAAGTTCATGTGCTGTAAGGATTATTCTGTGCAGAGCTGGTAGTAAGTACTCCTTTATTTGAAGGTAATAAAACCGAGTTCCTGTAGAGAACAGCAAGTCCTGAATGATTTTTGGGGAAGGAGGAAGGTAGTGTACTGGGGTGAGTGTGGCTGTTAGTAAAAATAAAGCACTGGAGATGTTGGAGAGGTTCCTGTAGTAGTCAATGGTTTGCAGCTCTGCATCTCAAGGCAGAGTTTAAAGCTGAGCAGGCCGGCAAGAGTCCGCCAGAAAGCAATGAAGTGCTAATGACTGCTATTAGCTGGCTGTTTCTTCACTCTGACTGTACTGGGCAAATAAAACCAGAGGTGAAGTCACTGGCTGGAGGTCACCCTGGCTCAACAGTATAAGAAATTTCTGGCTTTTGTCTCAGTTATCAGACTGTACTTCTGACTGGAGTGGGAAAGGGCTAGGGAAAGCAAAAGGAGCTGGATAAACTACAACTGGTGTGTTAAGTCCAAAAGAGAAAGAAGTGTGGTCTGCTGAAATGAATAAAACAGTGAAACAGATGCAAAGCAAATAAGAAGGAATTGGGAACAGCTAAAATTATGGCACCATCATTTTTATTTGTTCATAAGTTACATTACGAAGTGAGCAAATAAAAGGAAAATGCTAGATGGGCTGGCTTGGAAGGATTTAGCATATTTCCTTGTGATATCTTTGTAAAGAAAGTTCATTTAAATTGGTTGAGCATAGGATCTGGTATGCTGGAAACAAATCATAAGTAGAAGTAAGGAGCTAATGGTAACTGTGGGAGGAGATGTCTTGATGAGATGCTAATGCTAATGCATCTTCTGACTAAGACCTTAAAATGATGGTCTGGATGAGGGAGTGAAAATCATTTAGAGGAAATCGAATTTTCTTTACAGGCACTGAAAAATGACCCACAAAACAATTGGGATGTGGGGGTAAAAGTTAAAGGATATAATAAAAGACTCTTTATCTTAGAATAATGGAAGATTGCATGCCTGGGGGGAAAAAAACAAAACAAACAACTTGGAGATTTAACATCTCATGGGAAGAAGAAACTTGGAAATAGGAGTCCCAAGAGGAGGAGAAGAAACAGTGTATTTTAAAACCTGTGAGATTTGGTACTGTGTAAGAGGGATCAGACACGACTGACAAGTTAAGCCTCATTACAATGATCAGATATAAATTCCATTTGACTTGTATGCATTGACTACATAAACATCCCTGGCCCCTTACCTAACAACTGCTCTGGAGCAGTTTTGCATGGGTGGCTTTTTAAACAGGCTGTGACCTTCACTGTGAGCAACAATAAATAATCCTTAAAATCATATGTCAGGAACCGAAGTGACAATGATGCTTTGTCTCAGAGGAAGACTTAGTAGTGACTCAGGTATGTTGCTTTTGTTCTCTCTATCAAACAGTCTGGAATAATCTCACAAAGGAAAGTAGCAAACCTAAGTGCTTGGTATTTTCAAGCTGAGCTGATCAAAGTCATGACCTGTCTAAGACCTTGCTCTACAGAAGCCAAAGCTGATGGGTGAAAAAAGAATCACCTATCTGATCATGGTCAGGTGTACTTCCAATAATTTCAATTCTTCAAAGGAAGGATTTTTCTTTTTTTAATCAAACTTTAGTTCTTCTCTATCAGGAAAAAATGCATAAAATTGTATCTCCTGATTCTTACTATTTCTCTCATCCTCTTCAGGTTTCCTCTATCTCCTTCAATAGACCTCTGGCCTTTTCTCCTAGCCTTCTGCATTGTGGATCATTTCTGACTGCTCAGGCCACAGCTGAGAAGCTGGTACTTACCCAGGAGAACCAGAGAGTCTGGGCTGACCCTGTACTCCATCTGGTAGGACAGGCTGCCTGAGCTGTTGAAGCTGGTGGAGAGCTCTTGGTGGAGCACTGTGTTTACCCTCTCAGCAGTTGCCTCCTTCCGCTGACTCTCAGGGATTTGGAGGGTGAACCAGAAGAAGAAGGTCAGAGCTCCCTCCCTAACAGAGAAATAGCATGTAAAATATTCTTGCTCATCATCTCCAGAATTACTGGAGAGACATACCCTCCTTCCCCACTATTTTTCCATAAATCAGACATATCTGTGTAGATTTTCCAACTCTGCTGCTGTGACCCAGAAGAACCTCTCTGAGTGGGGCAGGGGAGCTGCAATATCCATGGTGTGAGTCAGTGCTTTGTGGGAAGAAGCCGTTCCATGCCATCTGGCTTTACTGATGACCATATGAGCTCAAATTATTATGATAATTAATCAAGACTAGTCTAATGAGTAGTCTCATTTCAGTGACCTTTGGGTACTACTGACCAGGGGTTGAAAAGAGAAGCTCAAGACTTCACTGTCTCATCTCCCAATGGTGACAAGTCGATGATTTATGACCGGGTACTTTACCTCAACCCATTAATGCTGGGCAGGCTAAAGCTGCAGGAGACTGTGACTGGGAAAGTTCTGTTCAACCAGCTGGCAGAGAAAATTGGCTGGGGGAGGGCAAAGAGATGTTGAAACACATCTTTGTTCAGTAAAAGGCTAGAGGAAGATGTGCAAGTGAAACTTTTCTTTCCCCAGTTGAAAATGGAATTACATCAAAGTTGGAATGTTCCTTAGGTAAAGGACAAATTTAGGGGTGTGGTTTTCCATAGGAAAAAAATCAGAAGCAAATGACCATCAGTCTGCAAACCATTTCTGCTATCCTGTTCTACTGTTATGACCTGCAAAGCTGTAGTCCCACATCTGTCCCATTCCACTGTTATCCTGTTCCCAGGTGGTGCAGGCTTCTTGGTGGAAATAATTGTTCTGTGCTGCATTCTGGCCTCTCCCTTCTGGTGCCTAGAGTCAGGCCATAAAATAGCTTTCTTGAATTAGAAAAATAAATTTCCAGCTGCTTGGTTTCTACTGACTATGCCAAGACAATTTTTTAAAATCTCTTCCCAATGATTTTTTTTTTACTCTCTTGAACTTTTGCCTTTCTGAAAAATTTCTTAGTTTTGGCTTTTCATCATGACCTGGGATGAAGAGGAACATCAAAATATCCCCAGCTCTATTGTGCTGGAACGATTCTGAATCTGGACTGTCCAGCCTAGCTTGGAGGTCATGGCAGGGACTGCAGAAGTTTGTCATGGGCAGATTTCAGTGAAACCAGAGTACAATTTACTGGAAGCCTTCACACAGGAACAAGCAAATATGCTGTGGGTGCTACTCACCCAAAGGCATACACCGTGCAGGAGTTGTAGTACTGACCCAGCTCTGTGGCACGTATCAGTTCCTTCAGCTGCAACGAGAACGTTGTCCCATAACTACAGGGCAATGTTACAGTGGCTGATCCAACCTTTCATCCCTCTTGCTGTACAGGCCCACCAAGCCTGCCCTTGGATGGGGGTGCCTGAGCCCTTTCTCATTCTACTCAGTGAGCAGCCTCAGAGCTGGCTCTGTTCATGAAAGTGCCCTCACCATGCTCTGGAGCTTAGCTGACTCCACCCAGAAGGCTCTGGACTCCACCTGCCCCAGGTCCGGGGAGTACCGGCGGTTGAGGACCTGGAGGCTGCCACAGTAGAACTGCAGGATGGATGGCTCCAGATGCCATGGTCTGTAGTCTGCAGAGAGAAGACACTACTGGGTTACCTTAGTGCTACACAGGAAAGAGGGGGTTACCCCATGTGTGACTGTCTAAAGGCCACCCAGAGTCACTAATGTGCTCTGGGCTGGGCATTGATTTGACTAACCCCCTCCACCTCCTGCTGGGGAAAAAAAACATGTGAATTTTTACCTAGGAAATACCAGGTTGATGCAGCAGCTCCAGCCAGTACAAGAAAGGCTATTGCAAGGGGCACATAGCGGAGGCAGCGACATGAGTTAGTTTCTGATTTGTCATTTGAGAGGGAGCTGGAGTCTTCCTCCTGTTCCTCGGCTTCCATCAGGCACGTCTGGTGACACAGCATGCCAGGGTCAGGCTGGTTTTTCTGTTTCCCCTTACACCTTCTCTGAAGGTGTTATGCCAAATCTGTCCTCCTCTCCCAAGATGTACAGCCCCAAGAGATCACTGTGCAAATATCAAAGACTTTGCTCAGAGCAAATGTGAGTGAAACTGCTAAATCAGTGGGAGACAGGCTTCCAGGACACTGTCTTGTCTACATCTCCTGGTAATCCATTGATATTCAAAGGCATTCCCTGGGTTTTGCTTCTGTCAAAAGAAGTGCAAATTAGTACAATAATGAGTTTCTGTGAATACATAAGTGTTGTCCTCCCAGGCTGGGAATTGTTTTAAAACTGGTATTTTTTTGATCTAGAAATCAATGCAGAAGAAAATCAGTGACCTGAAATGTGAGCAAAACCTGCACAAAGCAGCCACTGCCTGGGAACCTGAAGTTACACTTTGCCTGCTGTGCCATTTTTATCTTGATCCCTAAAAGTAAGCAAACATTGCCATTCCCACCAGGCTGTGTGTTCCCAGGCAAAGGCAATGCTGGCACTGGCTCAACAGCTGAGCTAATGAGAAGAGAGCACCTGAATAATGTTCAGCCCTTCACCACCACCTGCTTGCACCAGGGGACACCTTCGGTCTTCCTTTGCCCCTCATCTCCCCCAAATTACCTCTTTTGCTTCTTCCTGGCTGCTTCTCTTCTGTCAGCCCCACGTTCTGAGGGTGAGAAATACCCGTGCCCAAGAGAGCCACATTAATACTGGCTTTGTCACCTGCTTTCCTCCTCCTTTCCTCTGCCACCACACAGTACATGCCTGCCCTCAAAGATTTTCTGTGTTTCTGTTGTTGGAGAGGAAAGGGATGTGAATGCATCTGCGTGGGAGAACACAGAGGTCTTGTGGAATGCTTGTGTCCTGTCTGTGAGTCGTCTTTGTTCCCAGTGGTGCATATGAACATGGGGAGAGGAGTGCATGGGAGGGACTTGCTACAGCTGAGGGAAGAGGTGGCTGGCCTCATGCACATTTTAACCCATGTGGATGCCACTGAGCATCACTTGATAAGGATGAGTGGGCTTTTCAGCCTCCTCCCCCCAGTTACAGAGCCCCAAGCCCTCCAGGCTGCCTTGCAACATGGAAACACATTTGCAGAATGTAAGCACCAGGTAACACTCCAGAACATCAAACCCAGCCTGGTGAACATCCACACTCAGACAAGCAGTCACACATCCATCCGCTTGCTCTAACACACCCTTCCAGAGGGGCAGGTGGTACAAACAGGCCCAGCACAGACTGCCCTCCCTTTCTCCTTGTGGGGAACCTTTCTGTGCAACCCCTGGGAAGGGTCTCCTCCCCAAGGATCCAAACTGGATAGTCCAGGAGAGCAAGGTCACTTCTCCACTACCACAGCATCCCTTCAGAAACAGCAGGCATAAGCACACGACCGCAGGTGGAGGGGCAGGGGAGGGAGGGCAGGAAGCAGCAGAAGAGCCTCTTTGTTAGTAGATTTGATGGTAGGCACTGAGGTTTCCCCCAGAGCTGCAGACCTACCTCTAAAACCTGCTGCTGCCTGTGAGACCTGGCCCACACCCCAACTCACACCTGCAGGGAGTGGGGGAGGAAGCAGGACATCTATTTACCCAGTTCAAGGTCTCCTCAGTGATCAATAACCTGGTGCCATGTCCCTTCAGCTCGGCCTTTGTCCTGCACCATGCTGCTGCAGTGGGTCAGCACACCCTGCACAGTGGCTTTTTTCTTCTCTGAAATGGAGGGTTTGGAGGCTTAAAGCAGGAGAAGATCTGCAGGCTGAGCAGGGGAAATCCAGAAAAAGTCAAGGTAGGAGCACTTCTAGCTGTACAGAGAAGAGCAGCCCAGGAGACTGGTGAAGATTGCTTACATTGTCCTCCTCAGGGGACGGGGCAGTTGCTGAGCAACTGCTGCATTTCTTAGCCACCCTCTTTGGTCCCACTGGTGTGTGCTCCCCAGCACAGGGATGGAGCAGATGCTGGCTGGCAGGGGTAGATGGCTGGAAGGAGGGAAGACAGCAGTAGAGAGCAGGTCTGGTTACCACAGTGTTCATCAGATGAAAGCAAAGCACAGTGCCTCGTGGTGCCAACCTCAGAGGCTCCCTCTTGTCTTCTTGCACTTCTTGCTGCCCAGTCTCCTGACACTGGGCTCCCCACACTCAGCTGCACAGCCACTCATACCTCCCTGCAGCATCTGCTTTTCATCCAGGCCCAGGTCCTCCTCAGCTACTTTTCCTACATGACCTTCTGCTTACAGTCCTGCAGGTCTGTATGTGTCCCTTTGTTTGTCACAGAAAGCAGAGACACTGCAGCTGGAGCAGAGAAAACAGAGTTACTCTATCAATAAATGGGTGGCTCCAGACCCAGGGCTGAGCTCTAGCCAGTGATATCGACCTAGGGTTAAGCTTATTTGGGCCAGGGCTCGCTTGGGCTCATTTTGGCAGCTGTGCAGGGATAGATATTTTTCAGCTCTGTCACTGGACCAGGTTTAGTCTGGGACTGCATGAAGACCAAAAGCCATTGCTAGCTGTAGCTGCCTCATGGTGGATTCTAGAAGATAAGCATTCAATGTAGGTAGAAAGCTGTAGTGTTTGACTGGAAATGCTTTCAGAGCTACTCAAGAGATTTGAGACCTGATTTCACTTTAAAAAGTTACTTTGAACCAGAATTTCCACAGATAATGAGGGACAAGCAGCATCTTTAGGCACAAATGTATTTGTATATAGCTTTTATGAGTTTACACTATGAGGGGCTTGCCACAGTGGGTCAGGACCCATCTGAGGATATTTCTCAATGCCAAAGACCTTACTTTTTTGAATTAAATTTTCCTGGAAAGAAGAATCTTCATTTTCTGGTGTTTTCAGCAGAACAAAAAATGTAGAATCTCAATCTGATCTATCTAAGCAAGCATACCACATCTATCACCACAGGCTTTTGAATCAACCAAGGACCCAAACCCTTGATCAGATCTGACTTCAGAGAAATTTTTTTACTGCAAGTACCTCTTGTTTTCTGTTTCTTCACAGCAAAAAAAAAAAAAAAAAAAAAAAAAAAAAAAAAAAAAAAAAAAAGAAAAA
>JAYDZK010000056.1:49798824-49819226 GCA_034509185.1 Euphonia xanthogaster | reverse complement strand
AAAAAAAAAAAAAAAAAAAAAAAAAAAAAAAAAAAAAAAAAAAGAAAGGAAGAGATGTGGGAGGAGGCTGAGAGTGGTATCTATTTATGAATTTATGAACAAGGTATCTTGGAAAGGAGATGAGAGATGTGACAGCTATCATTGCTGTCTCTAGGCTTAAGATAAAGAGAGGACTCGTGCCTGTGGCTGTTAGCTTGATATTTTCCACTCCAATATTTTCCACCCAGTGCTGTTGTTCAGCTTTGGTTTGCCCCTGGTACTGACGGACATGGCCGTGGTGTGTTTCTGTGGGTTTGCGAACCACACGTCGCGCTCTCATGGGCTCGGAGGGGAGAACACGGTGTGTGACTGCTCCCCGTGTGACATTTCCAAAGGGTTCTTGGGAAACCAGCAGCAAAAAGTCCCCAAATCACTGAGAGTGTAATGACTCTGGCGCTCACAACCCGCGTTACTCACACACAGGACCACAGGATCTCGTCTTCCTGGAAGAAAGGTCCGGTTACCGCCAGATCTGGCGCTGAGCACTTCCTGCCGCGGTGTGTCACACATCACACCCAGCATGGCTGCGAAAGCTGCGCCGACAGCTTGCCAGCTCCAAAGCTGTCAACATTTTCACAAAAAGCGAGGGGGCGGGGAGGAGGGGTGTGAAAAAATACTGAGCCAGCAGGACTGTCCTCAGGAGCTTGCCACAGGATCACCTCTAACTCTGCTGTCTTTTTTAGGTGTCTGAGTCCCTCAGGGCAGACAGTAGGAAGGAGAGCTAAAGGTATATTAGTCCGAGCAAAACTTTACCTAGTTCCCTGTTTAGAAAATTTGTTAATCATTTCCCCTTACCCAAAGGACAGAAAAACACTGTAGATTACTTAATATTTTGTTTATTTACAAAGAAGCTGATCTGGTTTTTTGTACTCAGCAGCAAGATGTACTTAGTAAGAGTACGGATATATAGTTTGGTCCTGCAGAGAGAAAATGAGAAAGTCCAGCTAGAACTCAATCTAGCTACTGTTATCAAAAATAACAAATACATTAATAACAAAAAGAGGGTCAAGGAGAAGCTCCATCCTGTATTTGACTTGGCAGGGGAATATTGTCATTAAGGATGAGGCTGAGCTACTTAATGCCTTCTTTGCCTCAGTCTCTAACAAAAAGACCAGATGTCCTCAGGGTACACACCCCCTGAGCTAGAAGACAAAGACAGGGAGCAGAATAAACCCCCTATAATCCAGGAGGAAGTAGTTAGTGACCAGCTGTGCCACTTAGACACTCCCAAATTTTTTGGGCTGGATGGGGTCCACCCAAGGGCACTGAGAAAACTGGCAGAAGAGCTCGCCAAGCCACTTTCCATCATTTAGCAGCAGTCCTGGCTAGCCAGAGAGGTCTCAGGTGACTGGAGGTTAGCAAGTGTGATACCCATCTACAAAAAGGCCTGGAAGGAGGATCTGAGAACTACAAGCCCATCAACCTGATCTTCATGCCACAGAAGATCATGGCACAGGTCACCTTGAGTGCCATCACGTGGCAGGTGCAGAACAGCAAAGGGATCAAGCCCAGCCAGCATGGGTTTAGGAAAGGCTTGTCCTGCTTGATCAGCCTGTTCTTCTGTGACAGGGTGAGGTTCACTTAGTGGAAGAGGGAAAGGCTGTGGATGGTGTCTACCTAATCTTTAGTAAAACCTTTTACACTATCTTACCACAGCATTGTCCTGGAGAAACTGGCAGCCCATGGCATGGATGTGTGTACTCTTTGCTGGGTAAAACACTGGCTGGATGGCCAAACCCAAAGAGTTGTGGTGACTGGAGTTAAATCCACTTGGCAGACAGTGGTGTTCCACAAGGCCTAGTATAGGGGCCAGATGTTTAATATCTGTTGAAAATCTAGATGAGGGGATCAAGGGCTCCCCTTTAGTCAGTTTGCAGATGACACCAAGCTGAGGAGAAGTGTTGATCTGCTGCAGGGTAGGAAGGCTCTGCAGAGGGGTTTGGACAGGCTGGATTGATGAGCCAAGGCCAATGGTACTAGGTTCAACAAGGTGCCAGGTCCTGTTAGCAAAAGGGTGGCAACAGCACCATGTAGTGCTGTAGACTGGGGGAAGAGTGGCTGAAAAACTGCCCAGTGGGAAAGGACCTGGGGGTGCTGGTTGAACACGAGCCAGGTGTGCCCAGGGGGCCAAGAAGGCTGATGACATCCTGGCTTGTACCAGGAATGGTGTGGCCAGCAGGGCCAGGAAAGGGATCATCCCCTTATACAGAGGGGGGATGATCACACCTCAGATCAGTTTTGGGATGCTCAATACAGGAAGGACATTGAGGTGCTGGAGCATGTCCAGAGAAGGGCAACAGAGATGGTGAAGGGTATGAAGCACAAGCTGAGGGATTGTTGGGGCTGTTTAGCCTGCAGAAAAGAAGGCTCAAGGGTAACCTTATTGCTCTCCACAACTCTCTGAGAGGAAGTTGTGGCAAGGTAGAGGTCAGTCTCTTCTTCTAGATAACAAGTGACAGATCAAGAGGAAAATACTTCAAATTGCATCAGGGGAAGTTCAAGTTGGATAGCAGGAAAAATTTCTTCACTGAAAGAGTGGTTAAACATTGGAATAGGCTCTTCAGGAAAGTGGTGGAGTCACCATCTTTGGAAGTGTTCGGAAAACAAGTAGATGTGGCACTTTGCAATATAGTTTAGTGGGCATGGTAGTATTGAGTCAAAATTTGGACTAGATAATCTTGAAGGTCTTTTCCAGCCTTAATGATTCTATGAAGGAAAATAGAAAAGCATGAGAAAGTCTACATGGGGACAGTGCAGCTTGGATCCTTGGCCCATGTAAGATAGAAAACTGCCCATCAGAGGCGAGGGAGTCAGTGTCTCTGGGAAGATTTTCAAAGTCTGTCTGGGAAGATTCTCAAAGTACAGGAAACAGCTGGGAAAGCCTTGTACTTCCCTATCTGGGAAGCTGTGTCTCCTGTTTTCTCCTGGACACAATGGAGCTGTCCGTGTCTTGAGACAGATGGTGAAGGATCTGATGAGAGGAGAGGAATAGCTCCCCAAGCCCTCCCAGCAACAAGTAGGCTCAACTCCTCTGAACAGCCCTTTTCAGGTGAAATCCAAGCCAGTGGGTGACCCTGCACCTGGGACTCATAATGACATTCAGATGCATACTGCAATGTCAGGTAACAGTGTAGGAGCAGGAATCTCAATGCTTGGCCAGAGAGAGATAGGAGAGAATTAGCTCTAGCTGACACTCACTGCTGTGACAGAAGCATTAACAAGTTCAATATCCTTGAACTTTTTGGTATGAATTCTCTTAGAAGAGTTTTTAAGAGATAAGAAGAAATCTTAGCACATGGCTGGTATTTTCCCACTGCTGAAAAGTCCAGAAATACGGCAAGAAAATGGACAGATGGTACAAATGGTGAATGCAGGGATCTTCCTTTGCCTTACCCATTTTCTTCTGTGGCTTTTTCTAAGCCAGATCAGGGCATGTATAGGAAGAAGCAAAACAATGTCTGTGCTATCCCCATTCTTTGCAAATGGATTGAGGTTTTCTTTTCAGTAAAGGTGCTGATTTGTGGATTAGTTTTCTGGGCTTATTCACCACATCTTTGCAGCTAATTAGGCAATGGTTTCCCTTCAGCAGTGGAAGGAATGGGCAGCACTGCTGTGATGTTTTCCACTTATACAGGATGTGGGATGAACTATTCTGCAATCAGCTTATCATAGTCAAATAACTGTAGTTTGCTAGCAGGGCAGAAAGGCTTTCGATTTCATGAAAAATATTGTAGCAAGAATGGGAAACTGTGTGAGTTCTTTTTACTGCCACCATCAGAGCTGGAGGAAAGAGAGAGAGGGAGGGGATTTCCACAGTATTTTTAACTCAATAATGGGGATTTCTTTTTTACACTGCACTGCTTAGACAGCTGATGCATTTGTGGCTCTGAGCCAACCTTAGAGACTCCAAGGTCTAGACTCTAAAGTGTAAAGTTGGACCAAGTAGCTTAGAATGTAATCTCTGATTAAAACTTAAAGTGAGGACATCATAGAAAAAAATCACACCCTTGGTCAGCCAGGAGGAGATGTCTTCATCCGTTTCATCATCAACCCCAGCACTGCTGGCAGTGCTATTGGCCCCTGTATAAAATCTAACATCCACATCTTCAGGCATTTTTCTGTCCCATTAGAGGTTTTTAGGCCAGTATGAGGCAAAGTTATCATATGCCTGCTCAGCCTCAAAGCTGAGTGATATTTTACATCAAAATGCAGAGCATGGAAATGCTGGCACAGTCTCCTACCAGGAGATGGGAAGGGAAAAATTATTTGGTGAGGTTTGGAATGTCACTTGAGAAGTGTGAGGAGTTTCTATGCCATCGGAGCCAGTAGTAACAGAAAAATGGATTTGCTTGTGAAGGTAAGTCCTCGTTGGGCTGTGTTCTCCAGCTTTATTAGTGAGCAGTCCCAATGGGATTGATGCTGAAGTTACATTCATGTCCTGAGGAGAGAAACTGTCCATCTAGCCTTCCCTGCAGAGGTGGCCTTTCCCACCTGTGGGTCTCCTCCAGGCAGATCCTAGACAGAACAATGGCTGTACTGGCTTTGGAGGTCCCTCAGAGAAAGGTAGGCACCAGTATTTGAGACCTGGCTGGAGAAGGCTGTTTTGCATGGTTCCTCATCCTGTCTTTGCCTTAGAGGTGGAGACTGGGAGAAGGAAGAGGCAGCATTTGCTGCTGGTGTGCAGGGGTCAGCTGGAGGCCCCCCCTTCCCACTGCCCTCCATTACACTGACAGTGTCACTGTCCTGCAGGTCCAGTGGGTCAGGAAAGTCAGTGTCCAGCTGGCACAAGGCCTCAGCTGGTTGTGAAAGTGCTTTGTCCAGCACCTTCTCATCCTGTTCCAGAAGCAGTGTTGGTGAAGTGCCTTCCCTTGACTGGAGAGCCCCAGGAACATCCATAGCCTGCTGGGCTTCACCTGCTGTCTCTTCCGTGAAGGAGCTCTTTTGGGAGCCCTGGGTTGCCTCAATACAGTGAAAGAAGTTGTTGGGCAACACATTCATGTCTTCTGCCAGTGTGCAGAGGTCTGGAGAGGGGAGAGCCTGGTAACAGTCACCATTCTTGCTGCCACTGCCCTCCTGGCTGAAAGGCTCGTAGGTGAAGTAGACCTGACAGGGCTCAATCTCAAAGGAGTTGGAAAGGTGGAAGAAGAAGTAGCCTTGGTTGGTGAAGCAGCTGGATCCAGAGTGCACACTGGTTTCTATGGGAGGATCAGGAGTCAGGGTTCCCTTGGAAAGTAGAAACCGGGATTCCTGGTCATTCTTCTCCATCACCTCGAGCATGGAGATTTCTGGGATTGTGCTGTTCACGCAGTAGGAAGATGTGGAGAATGGGGAGGAGAGCCATTTCTGGTGGGAAAGAAACACAAGAGGGAGGGACTGTGGCTACCAGAGTATAGCACTCAGAGAGGAAACAAAGGTTTCATCTACTGACTGGCCACAGCAATCAAGTGACCTCTTTTCTGTCCAAGCAAGGGTTACCAGAGATGGTGGGGAGGGAAATTCCCATTCACGATGTCTCATCTGCAGGATTTTCAGCGTGTGTGTCATTGTGTCTCATTAAAATTAAGAGTGGATCTTGTCAGCGTATGTTTTGAGATTTCTGAAGCAGGGAATTTAAGATGGAGAATTAAAATGAAACAAATGGAATTAAAAAGGTAGGAAAAACACTTACAAGACCATAAGATGAAGTGAAGCATGAAAAACAGTATTGAGGTGCATCTCTTGTAATCTATTCCTAGGTGCTGAACAGCTTCTGATATATCCACATGGCCATATGCAGATTTCTTGTCTAAAGTGTTCTTCCAGGCCCCTTGTGCCTAATTTTCATAGGCATCATGAGCAACATCCTTCAGTGCATCATTATCCTTAAAAATAAACTGGTTTCAATAACACCCAAATCTATTGCCTTTATGGCTTGTAAAGCAATTTTTTCAAATTCTTTCTGCACTGATCATGTCTTGAGTGCCTTCTGCACAACCCTGTCCCCCTACTCTGTACTCTTTCCCTGTAGTTTAAGCTTTCTAAGTCTCTTTACACCTTGGCTTTTCCAAAGCTTTGCTGTTTCTGAACCCTCTGCAGTTTGTTTCCGTCCTTCTTAAAGCAAGATGCCCCTTGGGATCACCTCCCACGTCTTGCATCTGACGCTCCCTTTAATTCTGCACAGAATGGTAATTGTCTCCTTGCAGCTGCTCATACTGATAGAGAGTCTAGGGGAGGGGAATAGTGGAGTGGGAAAAGAAGGGAAACAGACAAGAATGCAAGGAATAGCTAAGTGCTATACAGTGTGATGGCAATTCACAACAGGAGCAGAGGAGAAGCTCACAGCAGGACATCTGAGGAAGAGCTGGGGCAAGTAGGGAGGCACTGAATTGGGAGGGAGGGGGAGCTTGGTCTTTCAAGATCCCCCTCCCTCCCAGTTCTCCTGCAGGTCCCTTGCTGTCTCTCAGACTGCTGATTGTGGGAGCAGGATGCTGTGCTTTGTGTGGTTTGCCATTTCTTTGTTCTGTAATTAGAGATGCCTCGGCTGCGTGTCAGGTTTTAGAAGGTCAGAAAATAGAACTTGAGCAGAGAGCCCAGCAGCTGGTGCTACAGGCGCATATATCATGTGTGCATGGGTAGGTCTATCTGTCCTGGGTATCTGCAGCTGGGTGCTCCTCTCCCTCATTTCTCCCCCTGTGGTTCCATCCCCAGCCCCATACCTGAATGTCACCTCCGTGAACCGAAACAAGTGGGGGAAAAAACTTCTCAGGGTCTGGGATGTGAATCTTCAGGATCTTCTTAAACCTTGAGGAGAGACAATGAGAAGGACAAATGAAGCAGGGCCTGGTCCTGATCACTGTCACTGTGGTGGGGGTGAAAGGGTGCCCTGCAATTCACAGGTACTGCCCTGGCATGGGGGATGAGGTAAAGTCGAGCCTGACGGCTTGAGTGGTCTGAGAGGCACTACTGAGCCACGAGACGTATGGAGATGAGACAGATAAACCTGGCACTGGAAAATACATTTCCCCCAGCCTTTTCCCTGGGGAAGAACAACCCCTGGTTTTACTGGTTCCTTCCCTGCCTTGCCTGGTCACCTTTACATCTCCACCTGCCCCCTTCAGCCCCTGTCCTGATGACAAGCTGAGAAGGCCTCCCTTGTTTCCAAGTTCCCACTGCTGTGAGCTGTTTGTTCTCTGTTTTGCTATCACCACAATGACTCAGGACCATGTGGCCTGAGCAGGGCCATCACTGGGAAAGCTCTGCCACAGCTCTCTATCCTCCTAGCAGGACACTGCATGGCATAGCTGGGGCACACTGGCTGCGCAAGCCATCTGAGTGAGTATGCCTTGCATTGTCTAGAGGCCTCTCCTTCCCTGGAACCAGTGTGTTGTCATCCTGAAGCAGCATGGAATGATCTAATCTGCTTCTCAGAGTGGCTGGATCATCTTGTCATCCCTTTGCTGAAGCTTTGCTGTAGGATATTGTAAGGAAAAACCCTCCTGACCTCTGGAGGCAATCAGTGTACTCTCTGAAGTATCAGAGCTTGCTAGCTCTTGCATATAAACTACCTTACATCATTGCAGATGCTATTTTTATTCATGCATGTCTAATCCTTCCTTGCATCTTATCTCAGCATTATTCTGCACTCAATTCCCCTAGGTTAATTATACTTTGTGGGAAAAGGCCTTTTTAACTCCCTCTGTGCTGTACATCTAGCACTTCCCCAGCTTTGTGTAGTGACTCAGGGTAAAATAGTGACCAGTGACTTTCTCAGTATCCATCTTCCTTCAGCATGGTTCTCTGTCTTTCCTTACAGAGAAACCATCCAGCCTCTGCAACCTCATCCCTGAGAATGTTTGTCCCTGCTTCCTGCCATGGATATCAGCACCCTGCTTCTTTACCCCTGACCTGACATGAGAAAACCTGTGACTGTTTCTAACCTTGTGCCAAGCTGAGAGGTCACTGTTCCTATTATTGTGTTGAGTAACCTTGTGAGACACTTTCAGTCCTTAATAAAAGCAGTGTCTGGGTAGAAACACTGGCAAAGAGGTCTTGAAGCATCATATAGGTTTTATCAGTGTGTGAGGACTGCACAGACCAGGGAGAACAAGAATTGTGCTCCTCACTCAGGAGTTTTGCCTGCAGGCCCAATGTCATCTCATCCTGCCTGAGCTCTTGCTGGAATGTTTAAATGAGAAGGAAGTGGTATCCAGGCTTGCCTGGTCCTTGCTACAGTGAGAGTTCCCAACCCAGTGACCTGCTTTTGAAGAGGCAAATTTGATGCATCCCTGCCAGGAGACACCACTCTAACCCCTGGGCAACAGATGTGCTGAGGCAGCTATTTTAAATTTAGCCAGGGCATGGCACCAGGTCACAGGAGAATGGCACAATATGACAGTGCTGGAGAAACCACATCACCTTGGGTAGTGTTATTTTTCCACAGGCAAATATCAGTCTCAGGAGGTTAGGCAATAAACCATAAATTGGTTGGCTTAAAGCCATCTCTATCCTGAGTAACACCAGGTGAAAAATAATCTGAGTTTTGAGAATACCCACAAGATACAAGAGAGGAACAGAGACATAAACTTAATTCTCAATTACCATTTCAGGGTCCGTAAGTTAATGAGGAAGGCAGTCCCAATGATCACAAAGATGAAAGTGCTCACTATCAGGACTGGCAGGACTGGCTGGGATGTTCCTGGAAGATGAGAAAGAATGAAGAAACAGCTGTTAAAATCTAACCAGGATTTTGTAGATAGAAGCTGCAGCCCTTTCATGGCTGTTCAAGGTGATCAAAGTGGGCCTTTGTTATAATTTTATATAATATTATAATATTATCTAGAATTTTAATATACCGGTCAGTATATGTGAGTTCTGCTGTGTTGTGTAGGATGCCTTTGAGCTGATATGGGTTTCAGAGTCTAAGCATTGCTTAACAGATAATTTGTGCTGAACAAACAAAGCTTGAACTCCCTGGTCACAACAGCACCATAGCTAGGGGTGGCCACAGATGAGGTGGCACAGTCTGCTAGTTGAGGTGTCTACCAACCTGTTTCATTGCCAAGGAAAGCAGGGACTCCTAAAACCAGCTAAAGTGGGCTTGGTGGATTGAAACAGCCTAATGGTCAGTGGGGGAGAGAGAGTCATAGGGTTCACAGGTCTCTGAGAAGGCAAAAGGATAAGGATAGAGAAGGTTAGAGATCAAGGGACTGGCTTCTTTATTTGGAGAGATGTAGGGAAGCGTTAGGAGGCTAGGAAGGTTACAACTTTACACCATATTTTAGTACTTGGATTGTAGGGTTAGGACAAAGAGACTGGGCTCCCACATTGCCAGGGCTGCCAGCCCCCTCAGGCTTGTTTGACATCATCTCAAACATTCCTTAATCTCTCTTTCGCACGTATCTCCCCAGTGCACCTTTGCTTGGTCTTGCTATTCTGTGCCTGTTTCCTCTGCCTGCCCCTCATCTCCTCCCACCCCTCGTGTCCCTTGGCCTGGTAATGCAGAGAATCTCTGGAGCAGTTAGGAGAGAACAGAGAAAAATAAAAGACAGAGGGGACATTTTTAGCACATTCTTTCTTTCCCTGTCCTTGAGATGCTACTCAGATCACTTTGTCTCCTCTGACTCTGGTACCCTGGTTATCTTTGGGTCTTGGTTGCTATGACAACTGGTTGCGGCTGTATCCTATTCACTGACATCACACACTGTCAAAATTTGATCACCACAGCAACACAGTGCCTTTTCTAAACATAGCTCCTCTGTTTATACCAAGACCAGGAACAACAGGGAGGGGTTGAGCAGAGGCAGGATGGGGGCAACGTGAGAAGGAATAACCTCTACCTGCTTATTTTTTGGAAAAAAAATGACAGAGACCACAGACGCCAGTCTTGGCCACTGCTTCTGCTGGTTAGACATCTGGCCTTACTGCTCTGGGGAAGCAGTCCCTCATTTATACCTTGTGCATTTTGCCTGGCTTCTGGAAGTCAGAGGGGCTTTGCCGGGATCAGGGGGTCTTTGCCCTTCAGCTGTGGTGCTGAGATGATCTCACCTAACTGATCAGGAGGGACAGTTTTCAACCTTTCTGTTACTCTTTGGTCAACACAGCTTTACCTACACATCTTCCTTCAGCTTCTCACCCTCTTTTGGCCATTCTACCTTGTTTGCCCTGAGTCCCCATTTTCCCCTCAAGGTCAGACTACCTGGCTTACCCTTATAGTCAGTGTGTGTCCTCCACAGGACTGGCTTGCTCCAGTCACTCCATGTTCCTTTGTAGGTGCTCCTGGCACTTGGCCTTACACGGACAGCTGCCTCATATTTAGAGTTGGGTGAGAGTCTCTCAAAATTTGCCCACATCTGGTCCTGTTCAATGGGCAAGTTTGCAGCCTCCTAGGAGTAGGGCAAATTTAGAACATTGTTAACACCCTGGTTTACAGCCTCACGTACCCATCTTCTCCAAAACCCTCAGAGAAGACTTAAGTCCTTACACCTTGTGCACGTCTTGTTCACCCTGAAGGAAAATTCTTTTTTGCTTTGCTTTTCCTCTACCTTTCAGGTCTGTCCTGGAACTGTCTGAATTTTTTTATAACAACACTAAGTAAAATAGGATCCCCATCTACCTCCTTGTCATCACCAAACACTGGCAGTAAGTGACACAGATAAAAGGGCAGGGGCTGTCATCCTCCCTCCAGCTTCACCAAAACGGCCTACATCCTGAGAGGAGGCTCAGGAGCAAGTCTTGGGGTACATAAACAAGACCAGGATTCATCCAGGACTCACACAGTAACATGTCCCAGCTTCCCCCTCTGTACTCACCTCCCAGGACTGACTCACATGTCGGTACCGCACTTGGTACTCCCGCATCCCATCCAAATAGTGAGAGGAAATATTCAGGCTCCATGTTAGGTTGGAGGTGTTTTCAGTTATGTTAACCAGCTGAAGGTCTCCTGGAGGCCTCAGCTTTACTGGAAAGAGAGAAGAAGCAGGGCTGATGTCCCCATACTCTGTCCATAACAGGACTGCACACCAAGCCCCTCAGCAGCAGGACATCTCCTTGAGACAGGTAAACTCACACAGCCAGCAAAACAATGTCCCAATCAGATGTTTTTCTTCTGGATTAGTGAGCTGAATCCTTTCAGCAAAGACTGAAACATGCCAAAGCTGTCTTAAAGAAGAGTGGAAGCACATAACTAGAGGGGGGCAGAGGAAGAGCATCAAGACTTTCCATCAGCACACATTTTTCATGAGGGCAGCTGAACTATCATTACCTGTTTGAAGCCAGGTATGGGACAGGACAGGATGTGGCTGGCATGGTACTGCATGACAGAGGAGCAAGTGGCAGGAGTCAACATTGTGCTTGTTGTAGCAGGGGACAAGCAACAGACAAAGGCCTAAAATCACCCACCCAAAGCTGTGGGTGTTGCATAGGAGTGGATGAGTAAGGAAAATTAGCTATCCTCTCATGGGGAAGCTTCAGAGACCAGAAGGCAGATGAGTACTCACTGTTTGCAAATGGATTGAAGTTTTTTATTTGCTCAGGTATTTTGGTTTTATTCTCTCCAGTGTGGCAATGGACAGACAAGTTAAGACGGTCTGAAATGGTGAAGCACTGATTCTGCAAGGAGAATTAACTATTAGTGACAACGAAACCTCGTGAATAAGCACTCAAATATCTAAGCATTGCCTATGCATAAGATAATTAGGCATACTTGACAATAAATATGGAAGGTATTTGTGGCAGAAGGGCATAAATCTCTGTGGTGAGTGAGGAACCAAAAATTTATATTTCACGTGGTTGGATTTTTTTTGTTTGTTTATTGGCAAGAAAGGCACAAAATATTGTGATATGCTAGTTTCTTGGGATTCCTGTGTGTATGTGCTGACTAAGCAGGAGAAAAAGTTACTCTCTATGGGTGACATTTATTGGGTTATTTTATTTTAACCAGAACATTTTATGTACCCTGGTAAGATTGAAACCGCATTAGTATTAAACTTGACACTTAAATGGAGTGATAGTGAAGGGCCACATACATCATACAGTACTGAATAAGCAACAGAGAAACTAGCTTGATTAGAAAGAAAAGATTTTGGAGCTATATAACAACCCTGCAATTTGTCTTTGCACATGATATGCAAATGTATGAAAGCTTGTCTGTCATTAGAACTGGTTGTGACTTTACCAATAAAAATAGCTCAAATTTGGGTGTGTGTTTTCTGAAAACATGGGGACTGCAGTGACACTGGATGTGACTGAAGGAAGTACATAATGGATCCAAAATAAGACTGATTTAAAAAAAGAATAATAGAAGATTTGCATCCCCATTAGCTCCAATGATGTGTTGCTGTTGCATCTTGCATTAGACACATCTAGCCACACTTCACAGTAGCTAATGATCTGGAAAGTGGTATTGATAATTTCTAGGAAAAAGAGATCGAGAGGTGGCCACAGAGCAGGTGGTGATGCCCATCCCTCCTCAGAGGAAGGGATTAGGGCCAAACACAGGTGACTGAGACACGGGACACTGCATATGGTCTGTCTGTCCTGCAGCTCTTCTGCATGTGTCAGCACAGCTCACAATGAAGCCAATCCCTCCTGCAGGGGAACCCACAGGAGGCACGTATATCAACAACACACAGCACCAAGCCCCATCCCAGATCCAGACTCAGGGATCAGGTTTGGACTTTTTATACTACCCCTGGATGTTGCACTGTTTATACACCCAAAATGCATATATAAATCCTTTCTCCTTTGTTGTTAGCCAGGACATCCCAGATGAATTACTCACATTAACATTTTGGTTGAAGGTTTTGATGCATCTCCTCAGTCCTGTCATATGCTCTGCCTTGGGTAATTTGCAGCACTTCTTGCGTTTTTCAGGTGAAGGATATAACTCCAGTGAGCTGGAAAGTTATAGCTCGGTAGTTAGTCAAATACTATGTAACACTAAAGGGCTTTCAAAGCGTTTTACATCCTACTGTATTTGCTGAACAGGTTACAGCAAAGATTTAATCCTACTTTCTCTCCCCATTGTATCACTCAGACAAATTTTATGTGCTGGCACATGGAAGTCAATGCACCCCAGTTATTCCAGGGCAGAGATAACAGCAGATTTCCAGTTCCAATTTCACAAAATCCTCTTCCTATCTTCTCTGCTTCTGTGTATATCAAAGGGCACACGGAGCCCAAACTCACCTACAGCAACACGGCCCTGGAAGACAGATGCCTGTTTCAGCCCCTCTAGGATTTACAGGTCTCCTTCCAGACACTGACAGTCCTGTAGGATCTCAAATACTCAGTGAAATGTACCTTCTGGGCCAGGTCACGTGTCAGTCAGCCAGGACAGTAGATCACAAGTGACAGCACTACACCGTAAGCTCTCTTCTGCCCTGACAAGAAAGCCCCAGCTGAGCTGTGGCATGGGGTGTGGCAGGGTGGAGAACATCTTTGGGGCTGCAGCTGGGGCAGTGTCTGACTGAGGTGCCTCTTCAGCTCTAAGGTCAGATCAGGCCTGGGACTTGCTGACAGCGGGGAGGGTTTTCTTCCTAGAGCCCCAGCCAAAGAATGGACCCGTTCCACATCCAGCCCCAATTCCAGCCACAGTATCTTATTCACACCCATGGAGCTACATCAGTGTTTTAGCTTTCTAGGGCCATGCACCAGCCCCAAGATATATTTGTCAATCTAACCCAATTGGAGGTGTCTCTATGACAGTGACAAGTAGCCCACCCAATGACAGAATCACACTGAACCTGTCCTTATGGCAGGCACCCAGGGCAGTCCCGGGCTTGGCTGGTAAGCCTCTTGGCTGCAGATGTCCTGTTTGGAGATGACAGAGACTCAGCCAGCCCCCACTGCAGTACTGGCTAAACACTTCCCCTCTGCTGGGAGGCATATAGGAGAGGAAAACAGCATGAACTGGAAGAGATGAAAGAGCCGGGGGAGAGAAAGAAGGACAGTATTTTTCTTAATTCATTATTACTCAAGGAGCAACATCTCAGCTCATCCTGGCAATCCACTAATGACCCCTGTATAACTTCAGTTCCACCCTTCTCCAGCCTCATCTCTATACATCCTCATTTTCCTTTGAAAATGCCTTTCAGTCCCAAGGGTGTCTGCCAAGGAAGAGGGATTTTTTGAAAAGTGAAGTTCAGATAGAGCCATGGAGCTGGAAGATGGGTTGTTCTAGACAGTTTGGGACTGTCAGATGGCAAACAGTGAGCAGTGGCTGCCAGCATCTCAGCCCACATGGAGATAGAGACAGAGTTCAAGACAAAACACCTCAGCTCTCTCTACTACACCTGGCCTGGGAAGGGGAAGCCTACATTTTTGTAAAGTGGCATTGTTTTCCCTCAGTCTCTCCAGTCACCCACCTGTCACAAAAGCCTTTCTTTGATAAAATCTCCAACTGGCATGGTGCTTCAGCCAGGTCCCTGCCCGGATCCCAGTCGCAGAAGAGAGCTGCCCGTGAGTCATACCAACAAGTGAGGCTGGAGGCACCTGCCAGCAGAGAAGAGACAGACAGTAATGTGGCTCAATTAGCAACAATGCTTGGCATTAATCATCACCCTGGACAATGCTTCCCCATCCCAAACTACTGACTGAATCCTCTGCTGGACAAGTCCAAGTAAGAAAGGCAGTGCCACTCATTTCTCTATATCTTTGTAGGCTGATGTGCTCATCAGAGACCCATAATATTGCAACCTCCTCTGGCTGCACGTTACAACACAAACATTGCACAGCAGCATACGTGGCACACACACTGCCCTGGCTGACTGCCCTCCCTGTTCACCCAGATGGCACACGTGAAAGAAATAGCTTCTTACCTTGTGCTGAGTCTGATGCCCACGAGGGAGGCATGAGGCTGAACAGGCAGAGGTGAGACAGAAGCAGCAATGAAGGCTTCATCAGTACTATGACACACTGAAAGAGAGAAGACACCCCCACAACACAGCTCAGCAGTGGAGCTTAGGAAGATGTTGAGATGTCATCTCACAGGAGGCGTCCACTGTCCTAGGATGCAGTGCCAGTCTTCTGGGTTCAGAAACTCATATCCCTTCCACTCTGGAGTCTGCACTTTTCCCTCAGCACCCTACTGTTCTCCTGCCTTGGGTGCCCTGTTCAGCAGTGAGGCTGTTCACAGGGCAGCACAGAGGCTGTTTGCAGGAATCATGTCTTCTGAAAACACATGAGTGAGCACACAGCAGTCCGTGCATGCTGTCTCAGGCTGCCTGCTGACTCAGGTAGAGAGTGCTGCCTTGGCTGTGCACAGCTTGTGCTTTGAAGAGCTTCTTTTTTTGGTAAACCCTAGGGCTGAAATAATTAGGTGCTTGCTGAGTAAGAGGGTCCCTGGATGCAACTGACAGAAGTTAGTTGCAGAGCTCATGGCTTAGGAGGCAGGTTTTGAATAGCATGTTTGGGACAGGTGCGGGAATCGGGGAGAAGTGTTTACCACATTCTAGAAAGTCAAGGCTTTACCACATCAAAAAATATCACATAGTAGTGCACAAACTATGCATCATCCCCTCCAAGTAGACCCTTGCTCTGCCTTGGAAGTTAATGATTTTAGGTGCATCAGAAAATTTGGGCTTTGTAATTAGGAAACTCAGCAGCAGCCCTCATCCAGCCCAGGCACCCAGGGAGCCTCCTTGTCTTACAAAGCCTGTACAGTCGTGTTCCATATTAAACAGACTGGCCTTAAACTTTTCTCATCCAAACCTCTCTCTCTCCCCATCCACCCGGACACCCGGACCTTGAGATCAGCCTTTGCCCACAGGAGAAGGAGCTCTCACCTCTCACCAACCCTGGAGCTCAGGCAGACCTGAGGAAAACAAGATGGAAGCCCCACTGGACCTTGCTGGGACTGCCAGAGGGGTGTGAAGAGAGGGTTTATAAAGGGCCAGCATGAGCTTAATACCAATTCCCATTGTGATAAAAGATTAGGTTCAGAGGAAGAAAAACATGATGACAACACATTAGCAGACAAGGGAGAGAAAGAGAGAAAGCCGGTGGCATGGTTGTGAGATGCAAGGTATGATTTGAGAGGATTGTGGAGAGACAGAGAGATAAATATGTTCTCAGCCCTTCCCAAGGTGAGGTGCAGTTTGTCAGATTGAAACTCCTTCTAAGATGCTTTCATATCAGCCACCCCCATGTGAGAGAGAGCTGGCATTACCCCCTTTACCTTCCAGCTCCAGGAACTGAGCAGTCCAGATGAAGGGAGTCCCTGGGGTCGTGAGGTTGGACGGCAGCAGGTGCTGAATGTCAAACAGAGGGGGGAAGGGTGAGGGGGAAAAGGGAGAGTGATGAAGGCAGATATCCTTGCTCAGTGCATGTCCACGAGAGAAGAGGTGCCTACAGCCCGGCAGTTCTGCTCCAAAGCTGTTTCTCTCATATGTGCATGGTCTCTGTCTTCTCCCTCTCACCTGTGCACAGGAAACTGCTGCTTGCCTGCCTTGTCAGACTGAGACAAGGCCTCAAAGTATCGAAAAGGCTAGTAAGGCCAAGAATAAAAAAACCAAAACCAAACCACATTCTACTTCCTGCTGATAAAGCAGTAAGTGCAGAAATGCGTTTGAGGGGTCAGGTCTTAGCAATGCTCAGACATTCTGGGACCAGTTTCAAACCATTGCTGGGAGGCAAAAGAGAGCAAAAAGGACCTCTTGGGATACTGGCAACACCCATAGCTTCCTCTCTTAGACATCCAAATGGATCACTCATTGCTCTCAGGGTCTACACAAGTTTACAGATCACTTTGAAACTGAGCGCAGGTATGTCTGACTAGACTGTCTGTCTACAGTAGAAATACCATGGACTACTTTGTGAAAAATAGCTTGAGTTGCTGACCTGAGAAACACCTGAAACCAGACCGGGGTGCCCCAGTATTAGAGGATCCATGCTGGGTCACAGTGGGAGTAGAACCAGGTCAATGCTGAGTGTGAACAAGTTTGAGGCACACCCTCACACTTGCAGATGGTGTGACACCACAAGAACACCATCCCACTGCCTCCCTACCAGGCCAAACACCCCATTCACTCCACAGAAGGAAGAACCACCCCTCTCTGACCTGAGCCTTGCAGCTAGTGCAGCCAGGCAAGTACTGCCCTGCAGTAGCTGCAGTGCCTGTTTGGCATGGCTTGTCCATTCAACAGGCCAGAAAAAGATACAAAAAATATTTTCACCTTCTTCCAAAGCTTCCTCTGTCCTCACCTTTGCAAACAGATAGCCCTTTTCCTTGCCTTCACATCCCAAGCCAAGGCAGATGTACAAATGCAAATCCACAGCCTGATGGTTGCCTAGTTCACAGATAGACACGGACCTGTAAATGTGTCCTCACACCCCTTTCTCTTTTCCATAAAGAAATAGAATTCTCTGAAGTGCAGCACATCACGTTTCCTGTCTGCTCTGGGCTGCACAATGATGGCCGCTCGTGTGAGGCCACATGATGAGAGTCTCCTCTCACATGTACAGTGGTCACCACACTTGGTGCTCCTCATCTTTCCCTCTTAGAGCAGCTCAAGGCCCAAACTCAGGTTTGGCAAGAAGGTTGTGCTGACCAAAAGTTGCCAGAGGCTAATCTCAAGTCTCCAGGCAGTTCTTGTTTGAGGACTCTATAAACCTGGAGGATAAGACCTAGTATAACAACAATGTGATCTTGGATTCAGGTAGTGGGAAAAGGGTGTAGGAGGAAGATGGGTTCTTAGTCACAGGAAGCCCAGCCCAGAGACTGGATCTCAGAAGATACTAGACCTCAAAAAGAAATAGTGCTGGAGAAAAACACAGTAGTTTGAAGGCAGAGCCATTTTGCAGAAGGCTGCAATAGTTAATCCTCATGGCCATTGCTGGGAAAGCATTGCAGTTGATCCAGAACCAAGCTGTCACTTAGCCAGCAGTAGTGGAGTGCAGCACCTCTTTCTTTACCACACACAACAAGGACCAGGAGTCTTGAGAGCTGTCATTTGAATGCATCAGAAAACTCTTGTTGGGCCAGGCTTGGGGAGGACAACTAGGGAATCAAAACCCTCTAGCCTCTGCTGAAGAGGAGCAGGGGAGAGGGTGGGCTGCTGTGTGGTCTCCTGCCCTAGAAACTGCTGGCTGTGTATGCTGCACCTTGGAGGCTCCCATTGGGATGTAGATGTAATGGCAGGGATCATCAGGCCACAGACCTTCTTTCCCAGGAAATCTGAAAATGAATGCGGCTTGCTCTGGCACAGAAATCCTCAGCTGAAGCAATGAAATTCTCTGTGAGTAAGTTATTGGAATCACCACCATTGCAGCTGAAATGGAACATTTATATTAACCATAATTTTTCCTATTTGTCCTTCAGGGTAGAGAAACCTACACCTTCCTTATGACCAGAGATCACTTTGGGAAAGGAAATGCACATAGCACAGGTTTTTTATTATTCAGCTTATCAAGGAAAAAAACTCCACTGATTCCCTTTTTTCCTTTTTTGGTTTTTTAAAAATATATGCATAAAAATCATATGAGGTTGATTGTGCACTATGGCACCTGAAATAGTGGAAGAAGAAAACTTAACATGTAGTCAGCCCCTATAGGGGATGGGTGGCTGATGCAGTTGAAAACAAGGATTTGTGTGATCAGCTGCCTCTCTGGAGGCTGTTTTTTTTCTAGATCTGTTTCTCTATGATAGATTCTTGTGTAGATTTTCTGCCATCTAGTAAGGACTGATGTCACATTGAAGACTTTCCCATGAAGGGTCCCAATGGAAAACCAGCACTCCTCTATTGGGGTACCCTTGCTCAATAAGGGATTTACCTTTTTGTCAAGGGCAACTGGAATTGATTGACTTTTCCAAAACTGTGAAGGGAGGGGGAATGATCCCACGGATCAGCTACAGACAACCAAATCTCAACCTGTGTGGAGACACAAACTTCCTCAGCATATTTCCCTTGGAAACACAGTTTAAAATGTATTGAAGCAATGACCATGTAGCATAAGTAAGAGCGGGTTTCCTCCAGAGACATGATAATGGTGTTATGTCCAGACCCCACCTGGCACATGTAAATTATGCTTGCTGTCAGCACAGGTTTTGAACCTGATTGCCCAAGATGTTCTTCTACTGAGAACGTGGCACTTTTTATCTCCTTCACACTGATATTGTTAGGAACTGCGCCATTCTTAATGTGAGAAGCCAAACAAAACCACATTGTCAGCAACACATACGAGGTGTTCTTGGCTTTACCTTCCTGTCCCCATAATGGTGGCTGAGATAGGTAAACTCTGCAGTCAGTGTTGTTGTTCAGTGTTAAAGTGGCAGGTAAAAGTGTGATGATGGAGGTCTGGTTAAAGGTGTTGTTTGGTCCAGATTCGTTTCAGGGATAGCATAAGTTTTAAAAATACTCAAGACTGAGGCATGAACTTATGCACAAGACTTTTTGTCCTCACACTGCTTTCATTAGAGAAGAGGAGTGCTGCTGAAACTGCTCATTTTCAGTTGCGTGTCCACCGAGAGTCTCTGCAAAATGGCAAAGGTGAACGGGGGAACAGACACAGAAGAAGTGTGAAGGGCAAAAACATTGTGTAGTGTCAAATGACCCCACAATTCATCAGCTCATCACTTTTGTTAGGCTGGGGACACCCTTTCCCTTTGTTGGCTGTCAGTGGGACCAAAGTGCCAGGCTAACTGGAATGCCTTGCAAACCGCCCAGCTCACCGGGGTGAGCTCGGTGGAAGGCTCAGCAGATCCATCTCGGTGTCCTGTCCCCATGGCCCTCTGGAGTGGAGCAGTGGAAAGGGCACAGAACCAGCACGAGGTGAAGGCATGAGGGCAGAGATGCCCTGTTGGTCACCAAAGTTTGCTTCCTGACAGGATACACAGTGAAGGTCTCTAGAAGCTCTGCAAGTTATTTCTGGTACTTTCCAAATAATGTTGTTTTAACTATAACCTTTGCATTGAGTTTCCTGCCAATCGTACGCGTGCACTTCTCAAAACTAAGCTGTTGTTCTACATCTGCAGTTATTTTCCCCTTAAACTGTGGTTCTACTCCGAAAAATGTCTGTAAAAATGGCCTTGTGGGAAACCACTGCTCAATGTATAAGTGAAGTCTTTATTGAATTTGTTCACATTACAAGCCTGTAAGAGGTTTTACTTTGTATCAAAACAGCAAACTTGGGCTGATGTGAGATTTTTTTCCCTCCTGCTCCATGACTCCTAGAGATATTGCTGCTACAGGCGAAACACTGCCCTCAGGTTAATCTCCATCACTGTGTTAAGTGGAGAGGCATTTAAGCAATAGAGTTTAAGATCTGGAATTGGGTACCATGATGGAGAAACAATGCTGGGCAGCAAGTGCCATAGAGTTTAAGATCTGGAATTGGGTACCATGATGGAGAAACAATGCTGGGCAGCAAGTGCCAAGCCTACCTATAGA
>JAYDZK010000056.1:49779259-49798724 GCA_034509185.1 Euphonia xanthogaster | reverse complement strand
GGTACCATGATGGAGAAACAATGCTGGGCAGCAAGTGCCATAGAGTTTAAGATCTGGAATTGGGTCCCATGATGGAGAAACAATGCTGGGCAGCAAGTGCCAAGCCTACCTATAGAGCAGATGATATTCCTGCATTTCTTTCCTTCCAAATTCTGCCCTACAGAGTTTCGTGGCAGACATGCCTGATAAAGGCAGTAGCCATCAAATATACACATGAATACACAAAATGTTCAAAAGTAGGGATTCCCTAGCCTTGTAGGCTATAGAAGAACATGGACAAAAGTGGTGGGAGGCTAAGGCATGCACAGGCACCTTCACTCGAGGCAAGTCAGAGGCCAGAGGTGGGAGGTGATGGAGGAGGTGTTCACTTTCACTCCTTGACAGTGATGGTCACAGCCCTAGAGAAGTGGAGGAAAAAGGGTGGGAGGAAGAGCATGCTACTTTCAAGCAGTTTCACTCTTAGCCTGTCTGTCTGTGAACACACTGCTATGATCTCATGAGGAGGAGCATGGGACGGTCATGAGATGCTCCTGCTTGGGACCTGAGCCTTGGCTCCTCATTATATTTGTGTTGAACTAGACAGTGTCAGGGCTTTGGCTGGAGGGGCTGGAGTCCAGCAGCAGAGTCAAGCTTTAAGAGAGCTCCTAGGAGTGGGTGTCTGTCTCCCTGATGAGTGCTCCTGGTGGCACAAGGGCTGTTCAGACCCAGAGTCCCTCCCTAGAGACTCTCAAGGAAGACCTGGGCTCTCACCCTGGGCCTGGCTCAGCCACATGAAGGAAGACCACTGCCTACACCCCTGTCTGAGCATGGGGACATGGTGTCTGAGGCCTAGCAGGCATTTGAGCCACACCAGTGTGGCAAGTGATCTTTGTCAGCTTAATCATGGTGCCTGTGTGTGCAGATGGTCTTATTCTGGTGCACTGTGATGGAAAATTCAGCAGTGGGAGCTGGAAGGAGGATGCATACCCACAGGACTATCATCGTGTGTGCACAGCTCTCACATCCTCTCTGAGTCTCAATTTCTACAGCAGAGAAAGGGACATAAAGGACACCTTCCCATCTTCTTCAAAAACAGACTCATAGACCAGGCTTTTGCATCACACCCAGGTGTCCACATGTCCACTGCCCAGGTCTGTAGGGCCATTATTGACTTACAGCACTTAAACATGACTCTGCAAATCCCTGAGGGTTCTCCTGGCATTGAATACTGAAGATGCACAGCTAGATTGCCTACAGGACTTGCCCACAGACCTGTATTGAGGTGGATTACCTGTACAAGTGACATGTTCCAGAGGAAGGCAGCACTGGACTCAGAGAACAGCCTTACACTAAGTCTATGCCCAAGCAAGGTAATGAGCTGAACACTGGCTGATTTGCTATTCAGCATCAGTGGCTGCTCTTGTCCTTGAGGAAAATCATTACCTTATTACCTGGGCAGTCTTGGAGAGATAAATCCCTGCTCTGTTTTTCAGCCTGTCAATGTGTTACATCTCTCTCTCTTTAAAGTTAGAGGGTACAAATACTTGACAAGCCTAATATGAAGCAATGACAGCTTCCAGACCTAATAAATTGAGAAGAATTTAGGGATTTATTGTACATTCAAAATTGCTTGAAGGCAAGACACAATACTGTAAGAAGTTTTTTGAGAATAAACCCTCAGATATTTTGATTATGAAGGCTTGCTTCCAGTTTAATCACATTTCCCTTCCTTCTCTAGAGGAAAAAATCATTACAGACACCACCCCCATTCTGCTCAGAGCTCTCCTTGCTCCTCCGTTTTCTTCATCTCTTTGCCTGAGCAGCTTCTAGAAAGGGAGTTAATTGGATTGTTGATTTTCTTTTAAAATATGGTTGGTGATGTCATGCTTATCCAAGGGCCAACCTCCTACTCCCCCTTAAGCCCTTCTGGGGGTTACTGATTTGTGACTGCAGTAATTATTAACTTTCATGTCATTAAAATGCCTGAACAGAAATTACTTTGGAGGCATCTTCCTGTCTCCTTACAGCTCGCTGCTCAGGAACTGCATTCCTCTTTCTCCCCTGGGCTCAGCCTGAAGAGCTATTTTCCCTCTGCTCTGTGGTTTCCTGGGTTCAGCTCTCCCCCCATTTGCCCTCTAATGTTGCTGCTCCCCACCTTGGGAGGCAGAAGGTCTGATGAGAAAGGCCACAGACAGTGTACTTGGTTGTAAGGAGTGGAAGGGAAGAGTGGTGTTCAGGTGGACCACCTGACCCAAGGACTTGAGGGCACTTCACCCCCTCAAGGGATGTACCACTACCTTGTGAAACAGCTCCGAACAGAGCTCCCCAGCCCTCCTGAGAGCACACCTCTGCCAGGGTTTTACCTCTGGAATTGCTCCTCTGAGGATTTTCCTCCTATGGAGCCTTCCTCTGAGGTGTACTGCCTGCAGCAGAGTGGCTCTGTGGCTCCATGAGGCTGCACACAACTGAAAAGACTATTTTGTGGCTATGGGTAGGCAAGGCTGCATGTTAGTGGAGACTACTAACAAGATCCTGGAGAACTTTGCAAGACCACCACTTGAAGGAAAAACAAGCTCTGTGTACACTGCTGTTTTCCTCACTGTGGTCGCTGAGGAACCTGTAGATGGTCCTTGAGAGATCCAACCTAGAGCTCATTGCCATAACACAAAGCACAAGCTGCAGCTCACCTCATCTGCTCCACAGGCTGTGCCCCTATCTAGGAAATGGGATGTATATGTATCAGGGAAAATGGGACTTAGTTCTCTGAGAGAAAGACACACAGGGTTACACTTTCCTCCTCCTCTCTTCCTGACTGACACGCATGGGCAGGGGGGAAATGTCATTTTGTGCATCACTGTTCCCTGTTGCTCTGATAGCTCCCACATGAAAGGCAGGAAAGGGCACAGAGCATGAAGCAGTTCAGAATTTCACCCTCCCTCTCCCTGGAGTTGCAAAGAGCAATTGCACGGAGCGGAGAGGGCTATTTTAGGCAGGTGCTGTGCCCTGCAGTTGCAGTAGGCTGTGGGGAAGGTCCATGGGAGCACTGCCCTGTGCTTGCACCTGAGCACACATTCGTGCACACAAACACACACAGAGCACAGCTCAGGCCCAGTTGGGAAGCATGGGGGGCATCAAGCACGTGGCTCCACTTGAATGCTTACCCTGGAAACAGGCCAAGGACAGCACATGTCCACAGGCACCAGAGTCCCTTCTCTTAGCCACTTGGTCCACTTAGGTGAGGCTTTCATTCTAATAGGAAACATGTACTGTTGCTTTTATCTTTCAAGGACAAGAGTGTCACTGTATTTCTCCAATACTGACCTTCTGTGCACCACAAAAGATTCCCCCCCTTTCTTGCTACTTTCCCCACCCTCTTTGCAGGCAGCAGGTTCCTTCATCAGAGATGCTCAGTGTTCAGAGGGAAGGTGCCTGATGGAAAGGACTGCTCAGGGTTTTTATCCTTTTGGTCTTGGAAATGATGCAGGCAGGCTGGTGCAGCATCTCTCCCTCCTTCCCCCTCCCCTGCCTCAGCCCCCGTAGTGGGGGAGGGACGAGCGTGGGCGGTGGAAGGAGTTGTGGTCCCCAGATGTGTGAAGTGCTGCCGAGTAGAAGTAGTGCACCACGGACTCACAGCTCAGCTGAGAGCCATCGCTCTGGGCTGTTGTCACTGACCTTTTCCTCTCACCTTCTCTGTCCTCACCTGCCCTCCTGCTGCTCCCCCTGCACTTTGCACTCCCAGAGCTCTCTGCACAGTGCTTTGAAATGGTGAGGAGGACTGGCATAGCAATGTAAAGGAGGAGGGGGGAGTGAAAAAAAAAACAAACCAGACATGCAGCAAAGAGAAGGCTATGCATTCATCCTCTCTCAATTTCCTTCGGGCTCAGGTTGCCATCCTGCAGGACAAGAGAGTCGTGGGCTCAGCCAACTCACCACTGTCCCTGCCTGCTCTACCCATTGAGCTGAAGGCTCAGATGCTCTGCCTCCACAGCTGGCAGGACTGGGGATGATGGAGGAGAAGGAAGCCTGTCTGAGGGTCAGGGGAGTGCTTCAGTATCTGCTATATAATGAACAAATAAAAAAAAAAATTAAAATCATGTGGTACAGCTGTCAAAGCCTGTAAAATTCTCTTTGAATAAAACAATGCCACCAGCACACCGCACATACAAAAGTGGTAGTTGGGGCAAAGCAAGGGCTTGAGAGGTGTTTTGGATTGTATGTGGAATAGTAATCCTGTGGACCCTTGGCCTAAAGATCTGCTGAATTGCTGGCTGTGGCTGCAGGTGACAGGGCTTTGTTGCCTGGAATATACTTTCTAGTGATCTGCCCCATTCCACTATTTCAGGGAAAGAACTGAGGACATGTGGGGAGAAAAATAGTGTCTGTGGGGGTGAATGTGAGAATGCCACAAACCCAGAAAAGCATGTGTGGGGCAAACAGAATGCTGTGACCATCAGACATCCCATAGAAGATGCTTGCTCTAGGGCATTTTTCTGTCAAACACCTGGAAGGGCTCCAGAGCAGAGGATCAGAACAGTGAAAATGATGCCTGCAGGATGTCAGTCAGTTAGACATGAGACCTATTGTCTTCCTTCTTCTCCATGGACCATTTCTTCCTCTGGCTACTTTGAAGCACTGCATCTGCCCTCAGTAGCACCTGCAACGCTTGGGCACATCTACCCCCTCAGGGGTGCACTGCAGCTCACACTGGCAGGGGAGGCACCTTCGCACTTCTCCATCCTCTCCCGCACTGGCAATGAGTGCAAGTGTGTTAAAATGGATCAAGAAAGATCACAGACTCCTGCCTCCCACTCACCTAGGGCTCAATTTTACAGCCTGCCCAGGTAGAGGGGGGGTTCCCTAATCCTTAGCTTGTCCAAGATGAGAGCTCTATATCCTGCTCTTTCCCATCTTAACTGTTGCAAAGAGAGACTGGGAAAAGTGTGAAGTTTTGCAATAATTCACAGGTCATTTGTGAGTTAAGTGACATAAACTCAAGAGACTGGATGGTCTGTGGAATGAGAAACTGTCAGAAGCCTTTGATTTAAACGTTCTGCCCTGGCCCTCACTGTGATATAACTGCAAGGCAAGAGATCACAGAGAGCTCGTGGGTGAAGGAGAAGGTATTTCATTAGATGAGGGAGCTGTGCTTGTACCAAAGGGGCCTGGAGCCTCAGCACCCTCTGCCCACCTCCTGATAGCATCTTCAGAGCCAGCCAGGCTTGCAAAGGGCAACAGTTTCCGTTGTCAGGAAGGTGAGAGGTGTCCACATGAGGTTGGTATGTGTGTTGGCATGTGTGGGTGTCACAGCAGAGTGTGCACAGATCTGGCCTCCGGAGCCTGGCGTAACTGGGCAAGTCCTGCTTTGCCACTGTGGTCCGAGAAGGGCCACACCACACCAGACAGTGTGCATTTGACAACTGCCCCCAAATGCAGCCATGCCCCACCATCCACATAGCCTTGAGCAGGGTCCACATCCAGCCCTTCAAATCCTGTGGGAGCTCCCAGCCAGCAGTGGGAAAGGGAAGTTGAGAGATAGGAGGTCTGGGCAGGCTGAATCCACTGCTGGTGTCTGACTGCAATGGGCTGGATGGAGGGAGGCGGCAGCTCTGCTTGTGGCACTGGGCGATGCTGGCTGGGATGTTGCATCATCCCCTCTCCCTCTCCCTCTCTGGACCCTGGGAGATAAACAAGGCTGAGGTGTGAGTGAAGCAGGCTGTCTGGGAGGTTTGGGAGAGGAGGAAGGACAGCAGGCTGCAGCAGCGGGGAAACTTGCTCCAGTACAGCACGGCAGCCCCTGAACCGTGCACTGATGTGGGGCAGATCTTGCACCACAGCTGGCAGCTGAGGCAAGTCCAGAGAGTCTTCCTGTGACTGTCCCTCCTGTGACAAAGGCTCTGAAGGGATGTGGAGCCGGGTCCTGCTTTCTTGTGTCCCTGCTCTCCCTGGTGCTTTGGGTGCAGGCACATCTGCCTGTGCCCACCTGCAGGGCCAAAGGCCTCCTTCAATACTTTTCTTGCCCTGCTTCTCTCTTCCCCTTTCCCGCAGCTCTCATAGGGCAAGGAGCTATTGCAGGGCCTTCAGCTTCTCCTGACTTGTCCCTGGCACGTGCTTCCTTTCCCAGGGACAGCACCATGTCCTGCACTTCACCTACTTTCTCCCACTCCCTTCCTTTCATACCTGCAAGACCAGGGACCTGCAGGAAGGCAGTTTTCAGGGACAGCCCTGTGACAGATGCCTTGAACAAACTTCGGACGTGTCCACAGAGCCTTTTGCAGCAGAGTTTGGAGCACTCTTTCAGGGGAAAATACAGGCACAGCTCCAGGGGTAGTGCTGTAGCTGTGCATTCCAGGGCAGTTACTTTGTCCAGGAGAGAGGTACTGGCTATCACCAACCCCTGATTCACATTCCACAGGGCAGCTCCATTGCATGGAAAAAACACAGACCTGGGGTGAATGAATGAATTAATGAATGAGTGAATGAATAAATGAATGAATGAATGAATAGTCTCATGGCCTTCTGGGCATGGGTGCATTCCCTGGCAGGCCAGCAGGGCTGATCTGACCCATTCTAGACCTTGCTCCTTCAAAGCATTGCAGGGTTCACCTTGCCCAATCTGAGCCCCACCTGCAGCAACTCCCTGGTCAGGCATTCATGATTCTGATGGGTGGCACCAGCTACAGACCCTGCCTGTCACCGTGCATCTTGGCCCCAAGGGATTTGGCTGAGGAGACTCTTCAGGTGGCAGGCTGAAAGGCTGAATCATAGAAAACTTTTCTTGAAGATCTGGCTACACATTTCCTGTCCCCTCTTCCTCCCTCTCTCCTTTCCTCACCTTTTGTAAGTGTGACAAAGTCACTTCCAATCTGCCAGCATCTCCCCTCAAGGAACAGGAACATGCACAAACACAACCACTACACTTCCTGAGGACACATTTGTATCTGCTTCCTCAGAAGTAAATAAAAAATGGGAAGAAGCCTGGGCTCTGACCTGACAGAGCATTGCATTTACTAGAATATATATAGCCCTTGCTCTGGGCCTGTCACAGGACCAAAGAGGCCTGTAGGGATGTGTATGATTATGTATTCTACCCTTTGCCAAATGAAGTGTCTGGTACACATCAAACCACAGGAGAAACTATGTGAAGGCAAATTAAACTCAAAACAGAAGGTACTATATGGGCACCTTGTCTTGTTCTTTTGCCTGTCCTTCTACCTCAGCAGGAGTGCCCTCAGTCCAAAGATGATGAACAAAACCCCATGTACCTCTTTGACTTGGACTGAGACCCCAAAAGGCATCTCCCTGTCCTCAGGAATCTATCCTTCCAGATCTTTCACTCAAGCTTACAAGTCTCCAGTCCCTGCTCATGTCTTCCCTTCTCCCTCTTTATGAGCAATTGCCACTTGTCCTTCCCCCTCTGACCTGAATCTCAGGCCTTTCTCATCACACACAGGTCTTCCAAATATGCATGACCAGCTTAACTCTGGAACTTCCACTCATTCCAATATTAGGAAGCATAAGTGTCCAATCAACAGTTTACTATCCCTCCTATACTCTACTTCCTGGCCTTCAGATCTTGGCAGAGAAAAGAGAAATGTCATAGGGAAACAGTGCTTACCAAGTACTTGAGAGAAGAATGTGCTAAAAAAATTCATAAGATAAAGGGATCTGATCTCCCTTAAGAGAACTCCAACATTAACCCAGCCTTCCTCCATATAAATAAGTACTTGAAGCCTACTCCTATAATCCATTGTGTTGTCCTGGGAGTTATTTGGTGATCTCCAAAGAATCCTTTTATGATTTTGCTGAAAGCTTTTCCAGCCAAAGGGAGAGGGTTGTCATGATTAGAAGTGTTCAAGCAGTTAATATTTTAAGGTAATGGTTCTTTGCAGAGTAAACAGACACAAGATTGCCAAGGATTACCCAGGGAAGTTTCAGAGCTGAGTTAAATTTTGTACCTGTCAATTTCAGGCCAGTGTCTTTTCCATCACATCATTCAGCAATAACCAGAGCTAGAAGGAATAGGTTGGGAGAGAAAAACAGATTTAAGTGCAAAACAACCAAGGAAAAAGTTTAATACGGCTGAAAAAAAATATATATATACAAAAGTTCTTGGAGTTTGGTTTTGTTACATAAAGCACCATTAATTCCAGAGTACATCACAACTCAGCCTACTACACTTTCCAGAAAGCACCCAATACTCCTGAAATCTGATTTAGCACCAAGGGAATGCCATCTTGTTTAGCACCAGAAGCCTGTTAAACACATCCTTTGGTCCCCCTGCCCTCCTCTCTCATGTGCATCAGGCACCATCTGGCTGCTCATGGATAGCACAGGAGACCAGTCACCAGCATTCAATCACCAAATAGGAAAGGAGAAAGAAGGAAGCTTGTTTATGGAGATACTCTGTTAGAGAGGCTTGCTTCTCCTCAGGGAGGCATGGGGCATTATACTCTGTAAACTGACTATATTTGGGTTTGCAGCCTGTTGAGGAAGAGAGAAAGGGATTGGGTCCCGAGCATCACTTCCAGCTTTCTGCTTCCTCTGCTATCTGAAATCCTGTCTCTGAAGAATTCAACACACTTGACCTGCTAAGGGAGAGGAAGAAACCCACAATCTCCTTTAGTTTCCATGATCCCTTCATCACATGTTTCCCTGTGAAAAAGTCAGCCTTGCCTTAGTGAAACTTTGTTTTTATACCCATTGCCTCATTGACAGTGGAGGGGAGGATCCAGAGCAAAGTTCCTGAAACTCACTGCAGTCTGAACAGCTTCCTTAGAAATGTGTGGAGAGTAAGTAAACAGGTTAAGAGAGAAAATGCCCTGCAATTTTTTTCAAGGTCAGTTTTAATATTTAGCCTTGGTCCCTGTTCCTTTGCTATCCCGGGCTGTGTGTACCAGACATAATCTTGTCTAATGATGCACATTTCTTCTGGGACACCCCTGGAACTGCCAGGTGCTATAGGCAGAGACCGTGGCTCATCAATGAGACAGCAGAACCCAGGTAAGTCCAAAGATTTCATGACCAGCGATGAGCAGAGGAGAAGTACCTGTGTCTTTCCTGCTTGTCCTGCCCTGAGACTCAAACAGGAGACAAGTCCTGGCACTGCTGTTTATGGGAGCATCACATGTGGAAGTAGGTTTCCTAAAGTGCTGAGCCAGTCTCACCTGCTCCCCCAGGTCTGCAGCATCCCCACCAGAGGGATGCCAGAGGGAGCAGTGTGAGACAATATAAATAGTACTAGAAAACCCTACCACTGGCATTCCTTTCTCACTGTGACATCTCCAACCTGACAAAAAGAGAAAGGGTTTGTTTTAGCCACATGCTTTCCTCACTTACTCTGATGAGATTGCCAGAAAAGGGCATGGAGCATACAGCAGGGAAGCTTTTAAACCTTGTGTAAGGTGCTGTCTCACCTCTATCTCTGTTCCATCATAGAGGCAAAGACGTGGCAGCCTGTCCATGTTTGAAATGGATTTGACTGCAATTGCCCCTACAGCCTCAAGCTCAGGCCCTGAAATGATGTTCCTTCAATACCAGCGTGGGAGAACCACTTTCAGGAGGACAATGAAATGGCACCTCTGCCAAAGGAGAGCAGATTTGGGTTCCCTCTCTGGACTAGCTTCCCATAGCTGATGAGCCATGACTGAGTAGCACCCCAGGGGAGGTGTGGGAGGGGGTTTTCAAAGTTTTCTCTCTCTGTCTCTTGTTTTGTACTGGTGATCCCTAGTGGGAACAGAATGGTTGCCTCTACTGAATCATGGGCAGATGCCCATGAAGGGTCTGGCCAGGTGTCTGGCCCTTCATCCCTTTGAAGAGCTAGAGCTGGCACAGAGGAGGACAGTCCCGTCAGGTAGAGGTTTGACTGCCAGCCTGGACTCTGTGAACAGAAGAGTGTCTATGGAAAGCCAGTTTAGAAGGCCAAGTGTTCCCCTTTTGAAAAGACAATATCCTCTCCCAGTGCTCCTACATCTTCCTTGTGCTACAGGAGACCATCAGACCCCAGTCTGCTCCCCAGACTAGAGATATCAGAGGTGACATCAAGACCTTGTTTCAGGCTGCAAAACTAGTATGTCTAGTTGAGATGGAGAGGAGGCAGGATGTACCTCAGCAGTGGGGACTTTCTAGCCCTTTCCACAGGAGTCCTTTGTGTATGAAGCCCCAAGGAGGGACACAGGCCCAGGAGCAGCATTTTGGCTTTCCTCTTGCTCTAGAACCCTAAATACCAGAGGCAGCTTGCTGGTAGATTGAGAAGAAGCCAATAACCTAAGTTGGGGTTATGAGGTGAGGGGCAAGAGGTGGTAGTGCCACGATGTAAAGTGGACAGATACAGGTCTAGCTACAAGAGAGCGTGAGGTGGGAGCCAGTGTGGCAAGTTTCACACTCGGTGCCTGAGATTTGACAGGCCCACCCATTTCCAAGTGATTTGAAGTGGTTACGGGCAGTAAAGAGAGAGAGAAAGAGAGAGAGAGGGAGAGAGAGGAATAAGGAAAAGGCCTAAGAGGCCCTAAGGAAGAGGAGTTATTCAATGCTGGGCTTGACCAAATACCCGCTGAAGGTGATGTACACATCGACATCATCACTGTAAATGGCATTCTCCCGCTCCCGCTTGTAGAGCCTCACCCAGATCTCATCATTTTCCTGGAGCTCCAGCATGAGGCTTTGGCTCTGCATGATGCTGCGGTCACTGGGTTGGGCATACAGGATGACCGCCTCCTCTTCGTTGTGCATGATGTGCATGTAGGTCTCCTTGAAGTTCCAGGTGTGGACATTGAGGCTGAAATAGTAAAGTCCACCCACTGAACAGTAGAACTTGCCATTGAACATGTCAAAGTGGCTGTAGAGGTTGACAAAGACGGTGTCAAAGATCAGGACCTGGAAGCCCTCACTGCTGTGCAGCGCTTTCTTGCGACCGACGGAGAACGCAGCATACTGATGCTTGCAGGGGTCTCCCGCTGTGCCCATCTGTCCTTTACTGCCTTTCTGGCCCTGGGCACCCCGCTCGCCTCGTGGTCCTTCTTTGCCCCATTTCCCTGGCATCCCAGGCTCTCCCCGGTCTCCTTTCTCTCCTACAGGAGGAAGCAGAGAACACAACTCCTGTGTTATACCAGAAGATGTGGAAGTGGCAGTGAGAAAGCCTAATGAGGAGGCAGAGGATTGCACAAGAATGGGGCAATGCCAGAAGAAGGAACACTTCTGAGGGTGACAATACCACTACTCTTCATGGGAAAGGAACTAGCAGAACTCTGGGAGTGACTTGAGCCTCTTCCCCAATGAATCCCCTGCTTACCAAATGATATGGCTCTGATGGAGGCACCAGGATATATCCCTAGGAGACTTCAGCCTCATAGGGAGCCTAGCTGCCTGAAGTACCACTGGGGCTCTCGACCTCTTCTTCCTCCCCCACACTCCTTTACCTCCAGCACAGCCTTGCCCTCCCACGCACCTCTCCTAAGACCCAATTATCCACAGAAGATGCACACTGGTCTGGCTGCAGGCTGGAGGAGGAGAAGAGCTGCTAACACCTGTGGGGGAATATGATTAGGGAGGGATAATAGGGTGGGTCAGAGGGAAAAGATCCAAGCTTGACTGGGTAGGTGGAGCACTGCAGCTTAGAGGGATGGTGCTTTCACAATACTGGCATGCTTTGAGCATCTTGTATAATTAATACTGCAGTTCCAACGTGGGATGTCTGCACTGCCCATCACCCACTTGGGCAGGCATCAATACATAGAGAGACCAGCACCAGAATGTACTTTGTGTATACAGAGAAGAAATGGGACTCAGAGCAGCCTCCAGCTCTAAGTGACAGCATTCAAAATCTGTATCTTGTTCTTTTCCTCCTCTCCATCCCCTGCATGGTATTGAAGGTCCTCCTATGACAACCCACTCTAGTCTAGGCCTCTATCTGCCCTTCTGAGCCTTGATGGATTGCAGCTACTTCCAGGCAGGGCAGGGAAGGGAGGCTATCCACCCAGTTAACCCAGACAAACCACTGAGCTACAAGAAGCACGTGGCAGCATCCAGCTGGGAACAGGCTTTTGCCCACAGCAAAGGCTAAAAGGGGAGTCCTGAAGGGAGGAGCTGATCCAAAATAGGGAACCCCTTCCCGTTAGCCAAGCCAGCCACTGCAGCGTGGAATGAGCTGAGGGTCACTGCAAGTTTAACCTAGAAGTGCTTACAAATAACTGCTGCTTCCCTTTGCCCTCCTCCCGCTCCCAAATGCACATGACCCATGGAGCTGGAGAAGGTTTCCCCACAATCTCCTTGGGTGCCAATGCCCTCCAAGCATGCTTATTTTGCAGTTGATAAGAAGTGTTCCTTCCCTCAGGCACTACAGGACTCTGTAAGTCTGAGACAAGGAATGGGTCCTTCCATCCTGGCAAGAGGCTGTCCTGTGTTCGCAAGGAGGAAGAGTTAGCAGCGGGATCATCCTGAGACACAGGGATCACAGCAGAGATAGCACTGACTTCTATCCCCCAGGCTACTCCTCATCACAGCACAAAACACCTAAACCTTGGGCACAGAGTGCGTGGTCACTTATCCTCCAGGATGGCTCCTGGTGGTCTGTTAGCAAAACCAGCATGCCAGCAATCCAGCTGTCACCTCCACTGCAATGCCATCAGTCCCTGAGCCAGCCTTGGCATCCCGGGGCAAAGACTTACCCTTCAGAATGGTGATGTTGATGTAGGGACGGACCTCTGGCACTGGGTAAGGAAAGTGGTGGTAGCTGGGAGGGACTGGTGGGGTATCTGTGGAAGAGTCCAGTGAGTCACAACAGCGCTTGCAAGCACCAGGGCCTGGTTCTGTGAGGTTGGGTTCATCGGTGGGTGGCCCAAACACAACAAGAGGGAGAAAAAGGAAGGTCAGGGATGTGTGCAGGTAGGTTATGTCCATGGTGACCTGGGAAGATACAAGGAAGTGCCAAGAGTGAGGTATAAGAAGGGGGAGGACATAGGGGATGGAACAGAGATGATGATAAAACATCTTTCTGTGGTTGGAGCTGGGGTGGGATGAAGTGGCATTGTCCTGTGGACGAGCTTACAGGCTTGTTCAAGGCTGCAGTCTGAGCAGCAACCACGTGGCCCAAGAGATGCCCCATGCCCTTCTGCGCAGGTCAATGGAGACTTGGTGCTGACCCTGGGCGAAGGCTTGATGCTGACTAGGCAAACAATAAAGCCACTAGAATATGCAATCGCCAGGCTGGGATAGAGGAAGGAGACAGAATCATAAAATTGTTAAGATTGAAAAAGACCTCTGGGGTCATTCAGTCCAACCTCAACAGCTCTTTAGCAAAAGCATGCTCTTGTAGGCTCTGGTAGGCTGCTCAGTCTGTGGGAAGCGCTGTAAAAAAGTTCTCCAGACCTCCTATCACTGCATACCAACTCTTTATAGGAATATAACTCCAAAATCCCCATGTCCCAGCAGAGATGCCTCTTCTCCTGTGGGCTGGGAACCTAACTCCAGCCCCCTCCTTTCCCCCACCAAATCCCACCCGTCCCGGCGGCTCGGTGCCCTCCCACCCGTGCCCAGTGGGTTCCCAGGAAAAGCCCAGCACCTTCCCGAGGGGACGGCCGGCCCCCAGCGCAGCCTTTGGGCGGACCAGAGGGGAAATACCTCGCTGCCGAGGGTGACGGACGTGAAGCTCCGCAGCTTGCAGAGAAGTATGCTTACAAAAGACAGACACGCCAAACGGCTGAGAAAACCCTTCAGGCAGCCTGTGCCCCCATCGTGCTGCCTGCCCCCAGCACAGCGCAGCTGCTCACCCCGGGGGCCGAAGGTTTCCCTCTCCGCGTCCCAGCCCCGGCTGCCGGCTCCCCTCTGCCTGCAGGGCTGGCCCCCGCAACCATGGCTTTAAGGAAGCCGGCTCTTGGCACAGGCACTGCTCAGCGCTGGCCGGGTGCGCAAGCTAGGCTTGGACCGGCTCCCTCCCCTCTCCTCTCCTCTCCTCTCCTCTCCCGCCTTCTGCCTCCCCGGCTTTGGGTTCTCTCCATCCTAAACCGGCTTGGGTTTCAGCGTCTTTTTACCTCTTTCCTAGGAAGTGCCTTTTCCTTCTACACGATGTTGGTTTGCTTTTATTCTCTGCCTTTTCACTTCCAGCCAGCAAAAAAAAGCAGGCAGCACAGGCCATGTGCCCTGTGCAAGGGGTGGGCAGTAGCAGGGCAGTGTCCCACCCTTGGCATCTCAGGATGTCAAGGTAAGGTGCATTGGTGCAAGAGACAGACTTTCCTTCAGGCAGGTTGCTACAGAATTCTGCCCTCAGTCCTTTGTGCTAGACCCTTGTCCCAGAGCCATGCTTGGCCATGCTCTCTCCCCTGCTGTGCCTGACCCACCCATAGTCCCTGAACTTCATCTTTCATTCTGTCCTGCATTGTTTTTTCTGCACATCACTGTGGCCTCTTGCCCCAGGCATGATATTTCTAGCAGGAGCAGCTGCCAAGTGGGAGAGGCATCAGTTTTTTCCCTCTCTGGTCATCCCCTGCCTGGGCAGAGCCCCAAGCCTTGTGCGCCAGCACGTGTCATCCCCCAGTCATGTCCCCTGTTTAGGTTCCAGGCCAAGCTTTTTGGATGGGAGGGGTGTGCCTGGTCTGAAGCAGAGCCTAGCTGCTGGGAGCTGCCTAGGGGCCTAGAAACAAGCCCTGGCTGTGACCATTGTCCCCAGCTTGGCACCAAGCTGACAAGCTTGTGCCTTTGGGGTAAGCACAATGTGGATGCACCAGAACATTGGAATGAAGGGCATTTTGGAGGGGAGAAGAATGTGGGGTGGGAGAGATGGGAGATTTTTCTCACACTGCAGAGTCTGTTGGGAAGAGGATTCTATCCTGCACCAAAACTGACCTGGGTATTTATACCCTGGGCATGTGTGAAGTGGGGGATATGTGCTCATACAGATCTTTGGGAGGCACAAGGAAGGACGGACAATATCTATGTTCTGCAGGGGTCAGAAATGCCAAGTCAGCACTGTGCCTCCTGCAATTTCCAAGAGGAGCTGCAGAAGGCTCCAAGGTTTCTGAGGCGAATCAGGTTTTGAGCGCGTCTACGTGTGCTGGGATTTTTTTTCCATTTCCCTTCTCCCATTTGTTTGGTTTAGGAATGGGAGGCCCCGCTTCCCAGAGAGTGGCTGGCGTTTGGCAGGACCCCAGAACCACTGGAGAAGCAAGCAGAAAACTCTGGGAAAATATGCACTGTGAGCTGAGGGGGAAGGGAGGAATGGGGGCTGGGAGGCCTGGAGATATTCTCAAGCTGCCTGTCAGCCTGGAGCTCAATGAACATGGAGTGAACATGCCTTCCAGCTGGGGCAGGAAGAGGACAGAGAAATGCACTGCTGAGTGTGTGAGCTCCTCACCGGGCTTCAGCACTGACGTGCAAAGAAATCCACTGCAAGTTGCCCACGCCTGCCCATGCCTCAGTTTCCCCTTTTGGGAAACAAGGCGGGGGGAAGGTTAGGGCAAAACTTCTTGCTAATGGAGCCTTACCAGCTGACAGAAGAGCGGTTTTGTGATGAGTTGTGTTGTCTTCTCCTGGCTGCTGCTGGTGGGAATTTTGGCAGCTGGCAGTACTATTAAAGGCAAGAAAATTTTCTGGGGTACATGAAAACTTGGAGACTGATATGGAGACAAAGCTTCTGCAGTGCCTCTCTCAGGTTTTCCTGCCTGGCTTATTTCCAAACATGACATTACCCACTTGGGGTTCTTGGCCTTATGCCTGGCCTCTTCCACCTTTCCAAGGGAAACAGGTAGCAGGGAGGCCATTGTCCTCATTTCCGTCCCACATTTCCATCTGCACTCCTGAGTTGCTCACAGCCAAGCAGATGTTCTTCATGGGGGACCTCATCAGCTGGGGCCTTTGCCTGTGTCTCATCTGATTGCAAGAACAGCTCACAGTGGGGAGCGAGCAGGACTTTGTATTTAATGTCTCATCTGGGCTGAATAGGAACCTGCCAGGAGCCAACAAACAAAGACCTGCTCTGGTGGCATTGCCCAGCTGGGCAGAAGTTTATGCCAGTAAAGACACTTCTGCTAGAGTAATGTTGCCCTGCTTCCCAAAGGGAACAATGTGTACCAGCAATATTTTGCCAGGGCAGTTACATTTACAGGAGATTTTGAGAATTCTATCCAGTAAACCTGTGCCAGCCATGCTTTAAAGTGCAGTCCAAGCCTGAGGGCACCTTGTGTGCCCAATGATCTTCGCTCTCCCTCATTACACACTTTGCTTTGGAGGCAGCCCAGTCAAGCACTGTCCAGATTATACTGCAACAATCCCTGCTCAAAAGCAGCTGTTTCCTCCTCCATTTCCTCCCTTATCCTGTACCCACCACAACACTGGCAAAGTAGGCAGACAAAGACTGTCTCTACCTCAGTGGCTGCATCCATCCTATTACCCCCCTCTACCACAGGTATGGAGAAGGAAATTGATGCCTTTTCTCCTGTCTAGCCCCTGTGTACAGCTCAGCTCCCCTGTAGCACATGTGGACCATCTGCCCTGTTGCACATACACACACACACCAACGCACAGACACTCGCCCTTCACAGCTCCTCCCTCACCAAACCTCCAGAGTGAAGGGGTATCATTGCACCAAGAACCAGAGGAAGAGCCGCTTCTCTTCCCCTTCCTGACTCCTTCTCCTCCACCATAGCTGCCTTTCCTTTCCCATGCTCCCCACTCGTCTGCCCCTAATGTTCAAGAGCACCACAAGCCGGCAGGGGCAACAGAACAGCCCTTACCTCCACTCCCCTCGGCAGATCCTGCGCTGGGTTATCGGTATCCCGTATCCTCAGCTGCTCCTGGATAGCAGCGCCGGAGGGAGGGAGGGAGGGCCGCCGGGGCCCAGCTGACTGCAGCCAGATGCTCGCCAAGTGCTCTTATGTAATTACTGTCTTTTCCATCCTGCCTCCAAGGCCTTTGTGAGTGCCTCCCCTCCTGCTCTGGCCCGTGTCAGGCTTGGCTCTCCCTCCCTCTCTCCCTTCCTCCCTCCCTTCCTCCCTCCTTTCTTCCACCCACCCTGCACAGCATCACAATTTGCTCAGCTCAACAGCTGATTCCTTCTGGAAGCAAAGTTCAGGCTTTTGGCTACTGCTGTTACTACCCTTGGAGAGAGAGCTCACATGTGTTTCAAGAGCTGGGAAGGGATCAGCAGCACTGCTCTGCACTTGCCTCCTCTCCATCACAGCCTGGCTGCTCCTGGGTGCCTTTGCCTTGCCCTTCCATAGTGCCTGTAAATGGGGAGGGGTACACCTGAGACATTAAAAGGTGGCAATGTGGTTTTTTGCTTCAGTAATTTGTGGTGCCCTCAGGTTATCCTGTAACAGCAGCTGTCACTCTGCTGTACCAGGATTGCTGATCATCTCTGGCCAGGCAGCAGAAGAGGCTGGGAAGAATGACCTTTAAAGATGACCTTTAAAGGTCCTTTCAAGCCCAAACTATTCTGTGATTCTATGATTAGATGAATCTTTTCCAGTCCACAGACGTGGACTCCACGTCTGTGCACAGGGCTTGTGCAACAGCCAGCCCTTGTTACTCAAGAGCACCAGCATGGTTCAAAATTACTGGCTTAGAACACTTTCTGTGTCTCCAAGGATGGGCAGACCTATTAGATGTCAGCTGCATGGCTACATTTCTCTTTAGACTTCTGCCCATGTGGGGCCCGGACCAAGAAGAAATGACATGTTTCCTGGCTTTGTGCAGGCTGCTTGTTTGGCAGCCTGGCCTGTCTCACACAGAGATCAAGGCCTGGCAAAAACTCTGCTTTTGTTTGTTTGTTTGTTTGTTTGTTTGGGGTTTTGAGTGTTTTTTGTTTTGTTTTGTTTTTTGTTTTTTGTGGGTTTTTTTGTGCCTTGCTGAAATGCCACGTGGCTGAGGAGCAGCTGGAAGAGCTGTTCACCTGCACTCATTGGTAGACCTGGCAGTCTCCAATACTGAGCATGAAAGTGTGAGCTTGTCTTCTACTTCCCACAGCCAGTCCTTGTGTGACACAGCTGAGCAGGGAGGGAATCAGACACCAGCTCACAAGCTGCATCAGCCGGAGATGCCTCACAGCACCACCCAGGCTGCCCCTCTCCCCATCAGCAGCTTTTCCAACTTGAGTGTCCCATCTCTTACACTGCCCTTGTGACCCTGCCTGTGAGACCAAGGAACTGTGCTAGTATCCACCCCAAATTCTGGCATATAACTATACGGTCTATCCCTACTGCAACCAGGAAGAGTTTGCTGCCTTGTGAACATCTGAATCCAGCAGCTTGGCTGGGTGGGAGATACCAGGTGACATTGTAGCCTGTTTGAACCAGTTCTTAAAAATAACCTTCAGGCAAGCCTGCTGCCATCTGCTTCTCTGAATCTGCATGCACCTGAAGGCCCCTTCCTCCCATCCACACCTGTGTAGACCCAGAAAATATTACTCTTTTGCCATCCTCTCCTAAGCAAAACCCTCCTAGACCTGCCCGTATCACTTATCAACAGTAGATCACTACTCAGGGCATATCAGCTCCCACAAGGAGTGCTGAGAAAGTTGCACAGCGGTTTGGGTGAGAAAACTTTCTTCAGAGATAGCCATGAGCTTTCTCATCAAAGAAACAAAATCTTTGTGCAGGGAGGAGGGGGCATCAGTGGACAGGTGAATGGGCAAGGAAGCTGGTGTTTAAGAGCTCACAAACTCTTGGATCTGCTAAGGGAACCACACTGACATGACAGAATTATAGAATCACAGGGTGGTTTGGGTTGGAAAAGACCTTCAAGGTCATCTAATTCCAAGCCCCCTGTCATGGGCAGGGACATGTTCCAGTAGATCAGGTTGCTCATAGCCTGGTCTTGAATGCTGTCAGGGATGGGGCAGCCACAGTGTCTTTGGGCAACCTGTGCCAGTGCCTCACCACCCTCACAGTGAACAATTTCTTCCTCATATCTAATCTAACCCTGACCTCCTTCATTTTAAAGCCATTCCCCTTTGTCTTATCACTACATGCCATTGTGAAAAGTCCCTCTCCAGCTTTCCTGTAGTCTCCTGTTAGGTGCTGGAAGGGACTATAAGATCTCCACGGACCCTTCTCTTATCCAGGCTAACAACCCCAATTCTCTCAACCTGTCTTCATAGGACAGATGCTCCAGCCCTCTGATTATCTTCTTTACTGTCATCTTGGACCTCCTGTAACAGGTCCATGTCCTTCATATATTGGGGGTCCCAGACCTAGATGCAGCACACCAGATGGAGTATCACCAGAGAGGAGTAAAGTGGCAGGATCACCTCTCTCGACCTGCTGGCCACGTTTCTTCTGATGCAGCCCAGGACACAAGTGTCTCTTTGTGCTGCGAGTGCACAGGTCCCTCTGGATGTCTGACACGCGGGGGGTTAGCACGGAGAGGCTCCAGTGCCGCTTGGCAGCACAGTCCTAGCCCCGGTGAGAAGGGCAGGAGCCCGGCCGCGATGCCGGCTCGCCGCTGCCGGCCGGTGTCCGATCTCCCTCTGCAGGACGCGCCGCGCAGCGCCCGCGTCCCC
>JAYDZK010000056.1:49749783-49768800 GCA_034509185.1 Euphonia xanthogaster | reverse complement strand
ATATAATGTGTATATATATATATATATATATATATATATATGTAATTTCTGCATTGAATGAGAGGAGGAGGTGGATGCTGAAAGCTGAGCCTAGTCCTGGTAACAAACCATGAATAGCAGCTGGGAGGGACAACACAGCCAAATAACCTGCACCACCCTCTCTTGACCCCCTCCCCTCCTGTTCCCCCGGTTTCCCACGGCCCTGCTCCAGCTCAGGACTCTCCCGTCTCACTTCGGGGTTGAGCTCCCTCGTAAGGACCAGGATGGACTGTCAGAGTTAGAGGGGCGGGAGCAGAGGGTGGTCGGCAGGTTTTCTTCTCTGGAACTGCAGACTTAACTTCTGCATGGACTCATGCCCGCGGGAGACATCTGGGAAGAGCGGCCAGAGCCGCCGGGTACTTACATGTCGTCGGGATGTACATTTTCCTCCGCTTCCCCGGGAGAATCCGTGTCATGCTTTTCCCTTTCCCCTTTCTTAAACGCGACAGAGCAAAGCGCTCCCGGAGGGGGCGAGCCCCGCCGGGCGCTGCCGTAGGCTCGAGTCCTTCTGGCCGGACTTCCCCATCACCCCCTCCGTGCCTGGCGCGGGAAGGGGCGCGGGGGCGGGCGGGGGATGCGGGAAGCGCGGCCCCTCAGCCCCACGTCCCCGCGTCTGTGCCCCGCGCAGCGCCCTCCATCCGCGGGGCTCGGGCCGGGGGAGCGCGGCGCCGGTACCGGGGGACGGGCGCCGGTAGCCAATGGGCGCCACGCACGGAACACCGGCAGGAGAAGGAGGAGAAGCAGGGGATGGACGGCAGGGCAGGAGAACAAAGATGAGTGGGGGGAGATACCGGGATGGAGAATAAAAGCGGGAGAGGGAGGCGCAAGGAGATGGGCAGAGGGATGAGGGGAGCGCAGAAGAGGGGAGGATGACGGAATGAGGAGTGCGGTAAAAGAAGCTGAGCACAGTGGGAGAAAGAGGGAGAGGAAGGAAAGAGGGATGCAGAGAGCAGCTGTGTGGTGGGAGAGTGGCATGCAGGAGCTACTCGGCTCGGCTACTCGGCTCGGCTCTCCTAGGGGCACCCAGGAGACGGGCCCCTGTTCTGAAGGTCTCGCAGGCAGGACTGGTGCTGCTCGGAGCTGCAGGCACACAGCAAAACCTTCTGTCTGGCAGGGTGCTCAGAAATCGGGGGGGATGTTGAGCACACAAACCCTTCTCCCTTCTGTTCTGCCCTGTGAGCACCTCCAGATGGATGGAGATGAGGGGAGATGGGCAGATAGGGGAATGTCTCTTTCAACTCTTTCCCTTTCCCTGGCTCCATACATGATCTCTTGTCTTTTGCACCTTCATTGGGAAAATGTTCCAGTTTAACAAACCCAAACTTTCCTACCAAATTTAATCTCCGCTGGAAGGCACAGACCCAGAAGAAATGGATCTAAGAAAGAAATTAATCTTTGTGAGAGCAGTTGTTCCATGAAGGATTTTCCATCCTATTCCCTCCACAAAGGGCTTCCCTGTCATTCTCACCCCCTTTCCTGCCCTGCAGCCAACATCAGTGACTCCTTGGGCTGTGCATCACCCAGTTTTTGACATTTGGCACTGCTTCTGTGAGCATTTGAGCCCCTAGGGTAAATTCCAGCTTTAACAAAAGAAAGCAGTATCTCTTCTAGCACAACATAGCCAGGGTCTGGCATCCAAATCTACTTGGGCAACTTTATATGCAGCCAGTGCTGCTCAAAGGTGAGCTGATGAAGGCAGTACAGGACTTCAAAGCTACCAGGCGTCTTTAGGCCAGAACTTGGCCACAATGCTGTCTGGAGACACCGAAGAGAGAGGAATCCTCACTGGGAAAGGAATGGCATGGGTAGCACCCAGAGATTTTCTTTACCATGGCAGGGCAGGAGTCTGTCGCACCATGCAGAAGCCCCCAAGCTCCTTCGTTAGAAGAAACATCCATGAAACAGCAGAGTTCTACACAGTCCTGCTAACCTTGCATAAGCACAGTCATAGCATCACAAATTCCAGGTCTTCAGATCACTCCCTCAATGCTCTGAGTCGTGTCCCATTCTCTGCCTCAGCTCCAGTGAGGGGCTGTGCAAACTGCTTAAATTGTGTTGGGAGGAGAGCTCAGCCTGTGCCCCTCCACAGGCAGATACATGAATTTTGTTTCACACACATCATATGCATTGCTGTATGTTATAGGGGATGGGGCAGACTGAAAAGACAAGAGCCAAAGCTTGAAAACTGGAGAGAAGTAATAAACCACTGGGAATATATTGCCTTGAGTCATGCTTAGGATGCTTAAAGGAGGTTAGATACCATTTTCAAGTACTTTGTGTCCCTTGCCCTTTCACAGGTATATGCCCATGCCAGAGGCTTCATTTTTACTCTTCTGGACTGACACTGACATAATTTGTATTACCTTTGGATGGGGCCTGGGCAATTCATCCAGCAGCCCATGTGCAGTGCAGATATTTGTGGAACTCCCTACCACAGGGTGCCTGCCAGGGGTTGCTCTGAACTTTATCAGTAGGAAATGTGTCACATCACTGAATTAACTGCCTCATTCAGATCTGACCGTGACTTCGAATTGCAGAAATCTCTCTGGCAGCAGGGTACCTCAGGAGCTTCACTGAGTCTGGTTGCACCTGGCATCACCAATGCACCTCCTCAGTGCAGGAAGCAGCCTTTGAAGCTCAGAAGCGTTGCTGCATCCAGGAGCAGTAATCTGGCTCAACTCCATAGTTTCTCTGTGCCCTCCTAGGACTGCAGGATTTTGCAGTGCCAATCATCACACCCTGAGCCGTCCCCTCTCCTGCAAGAAGTGGCAGTAGCAGCCACCCTGTAACACTTCCTCTGAAGTCGCTGCAATGCATCAGGAAAGTAGGTGTTCACAGCTGCCAGATCCATGGTACCGCTGGGACCACTCTCTTCAGCTTAATTTTAGTGTCTTCGAGGCAATTTGTCTGGACTGGTGACTCATTCCTCCCTCTTTAATTTTTTCCCTGCCCTCCCCCTTCCTATTCTCACTCTGCCTGCGTCTGGCAGTGTGAGAGAGTGCCTGAGCTTAGAAGGATTAATGCAGCAATGTTTTGGTGAAAAGATATCCCCAGCAACCTGCGGGGGGCAGTCCCCACGGAGAGGAGTCTGCCTCCAGGTGTCCCCTCCCAAAGCCTGCCTCCCATCCTCTGTTTGGCACAGAGGGGAGTCAACTTTTCCTTTCAACACATGGAGACTGGGAAGAGGAAAGGCAAAAGGAATGCGGGGGGCCCAGCTGAGAACTCAGCAACCTGGCAATCATCCTGCAGCCACCAGGCTCCCCGTGGGGCTGCCTGTCGCTTCCGAAGGAGGGGCACAGATGGGCGGTGCCTCCAGCCCAGCCGCCCCACTGCTCACGGCGCCAGGGCTGTGTCCCTGGAGGTGCAACACATGGACATGACAGGAATGTACAGTCTGTTTATTAGTCTTATTCACTACATTGTAACCTCAGGGGCCCGGAAGGAAGGGAAGGGGCAGCTGGGCAGGTGAGGCAAGAGCGGGGACCTTGTGTTACCAGACAAACCAGTGCTACAGACCCATAGCAGTCTTTCAAGCCGGCAGAAGGAAAAAGAAGGAAAAACCCCAAGGTGCTGAGCTCTGGGCTGCTGGAGCCATCACTCTCCTGTGTGCTGGACAGCGCCTGGCATCAGGATGAGACCGGGATCTATAGCCAAAAACATGACAGACCTCATAATACCAGCTCAACTATTTTCCTGCTCTCCTTCCCTCTGCTCTGGTGATGGTGGGAGTATGAAGGGACAGGGTCCAAACTAGCGGGCTCTCACTCTTCTCTCTCATCAGGCTCTGACCAGCTTTGACTCTTGTCCTGAAGCCTCTCTCCTCCCTCTGCTGCCCTGTACTGAAGTGGAGGCAGCTAGGGACAGCATGAGGAGTAAAGGACTCCTGTAGGAGAAGCTGCCACCTGCCAATGAACAGCACAAAAAGCCCCTTGAGGTGAGCAGGGCTTGATAAGAGGAAGGGCCACTGGCAACTGCCATGAATAATGAACAACTTTTTCTTTTTCTTTTTTTTTTTTTTCTACAGGCAAAGGCTATGGCCTCATAGGTCTCAGGGCAGGTCGTCCCCAGGGCAGCCTGGATGTAGTTCCCTCTGCAGCAGAAGCTGACAAATAGCTCTTCTCTGTAAGGGCACATGTGGAAAATCCTAGGCTGCCCCACTTCAAGAGATGGGAACAAACTTGCCCACAGTCAAGCAGAAAGGAGAGGGAAGTTGGTCCTGGGTGCATCATACAACGTCCTGTCCTTTCCCCAAGCAGGATCGGCTTCTCCCTCTCTCTCCTTGAAGGTGACCCATTCCAACAGCCTCACCAGTTATATTCTGGTGGCATCTTTCTGTCTGGGTTGAAGAGCAGGAAAGCACCACTGGTGTCACTCCCAGGGATCCCTGTCACACTTACTTGCTCAGAGGAGGCTGCATGCCCGTTTCTTTGTCCGGGTGGGCTGCGGGCATAAGACTGCTCGGATGGCCTCGTCAAACACTGTCTTGAGGCCTCGCTGCGTCAAGGCTGAGCACTCGAGGTATTTCACAGAGTCTGTCGGGAGGAAAGCAGGTGTTGCACTGGGGAGGAAGGCAGCTGGGGTAGGCAGGGGGGATACCCAGGTTTCTGCTCCTTATGCTAGAAAGCACGGCACCTGGCTCCTGCCCAAGCTGAATAAACACATCTCAGGTGGTCAAAGACATTACACATTGTCAGGACACATTTCACTCACTCAGACAGTCTTGACTTCAGAGCAAAGCTTGCCAGCTGCACTAGACCTCGGTTTGCCTACTGGCTACCCATGTAGCCAGAGCAGAGCTATTGTGTGTGTCTGACCATGTCATCCTGGCCAGACACTCCCTCTGCTGAGCTCCTTCTTGAAAACTCCCCCAGGCTGTGTTTCTCACCCTCTCTCCCATTTCTGTGTGCTACATCTGAGAAGAGCTGGATGGTGGGGTGAGACACCCATACCTGGGATTGCACATATAAGCCCCAGCAGAGAGAAGCAGAGACAGGAAACTGCAGTTGCAGCTCTTCCTGAGAGAGGTTAAAAGCCTCTCTTCTGACTCTCCGGATACGGAGGAGTGGCCTCTGCCCACTCCATGTGCAGCTGAGGTTTGCACAGAAAAAATACTGTCCCAGATAGAGGTAAGCAGAGTAAAAGGGGAGGAGAATGTGAAAGTGTGGTTATGTGTGTATGTGGAGGATGGTGGCCAGAGAGAGGCAGAAAACAGAGGGCTGAGGGGTTGAGCCTTCCTCAAGAAGCAGATCTCCTTCCTGAGTCTCCTGAAGTGCATTTTGTCCCATGACCCTGGATGTGTCTCCTTCTGTCCTTTAGAGATACCACTGTGTGATACCACTACAAAAGCCTCGTTAAATTGAGGTGGAGCTCTTTTCTTCTGCCTCTCTCCTTTCAGTAGGTCCAAGATGATTCCCAAACACATACCTATTTCCTTGGCCAGAGCAAGACCCTGAGGATACGTTATGGGGGATAGCTTCTTCTCCTTCAGCTTCTCAATGGTGTCCTTGTCATCACGGAGATCCAGCTTTGTGCCCACGAGGATGATGGGAGTGCTTGGGCAGTGGTGCCGCACCTCGGGGAACCACTGGCAAGGGAGCAAAATGCCAAAGGTGTGAGAAGAGGTCACACACATGGGCATGCACATGGGAAAACAAAGAGGCACTCCTGAAAAAAATGTCAGTAAGGTAGCTAACAGCCTGTCCTTCCTCACATCCATTGTTGGGCACTATAGCCTAGCCCAGGCCAACTCCTGTTGCTGGGTCCTCAGGAAAAATCCCTGACAGGGAGCTCAAATTTTGTTATGCAAAAGCACCAGCTGTTATCAGCCCTTGACCCTCCCACCCAGGGAAGAACATTAACATGGTAGGAACATACTCTCATTCTCTGTTCACTGATCTCTCCCTTCTTTCCTCACTTCCCATCTAAAACCTGTGGGTACCTGCTTCTATACCCTATGGACCAGTCCTGGGTGTCTGTGCTTTGACAGTCCTGGATGAAAGATGCCACCAGAATATAAGTCTGTAATCTGTCAGCACGATAGCCCAGCAAGATGAATACTAGCTCATTAGTAGAGTTGGCTGCCTTCTTTAAATGAACCAGAAAATGCATCTGAAGGAGGTTTCTGACTAACAGAAAAGAGGTATGACCTCTTGAACCTAGATGTCTTACTGGTAGTCTCCACCCACAATCACCGTTCTTGCAAGACCACCACCAACATCACCTCCCTCAGCCACTGGTGGACCAGGAGAGGGTCTCACCTTAGCACGGACGTTTTCATAAGAAGCCGGGCTGACAAGGGAGAAGCAGATCAGGAAGACATCCTGCAGGCATACAACCATGGTGCACAGTTAGGATGGGAGCATGGGATGGCATGATGAAGCAGGAAAGAGGGGGGAGGGGAGGTCTGTGTGGGCAGCACCCTCCCTCTACAGCAGAGGGTTGTGCTTGGGAAAGCTCTCTCTATAATATAAAAGTCCGGACTGCTGCTTCTTGCCTCCAGTAGAGAGAAAGATCTCTGCTCCCCTGAGTCATGGTAACCATAGCCACCATTATCAGAAGAGCCAAATGGTCAACTCTGAGGACGGGGTGTTTGTGGTTGGCACACTCATCCTCATGGGAAACAGCCTGACAGCTGCCTGCTCATTTTTCATGGAACACCAGAGGGCTTTCAGGCCAAAGTAATTTTGCCTACAGTTGAGATAGACCTAGTTTCAGCCTAAAAAGTATACACACAGGACTCAGAGGAGGTAGTTTTAGCTCTCCAGGTAAGCGATTATCTTAGGCATGGTAGAATTCAGACTTCCTTTAAAACCAGAGCAAGCCAAACAAAATCAAAACCATACCAGCTCATCAAGGTTATATCTATTTCATCCAGCTTCACCTAGCTGGAGCAGTGGTGCCAGACCCAGCCTATCCACTTCCATTCTCTACAGCCATCAGAGACAAAAAACCTTGGAGAAACATTCCTCCACCTATCCTTGAGATATGTCCCAGGGTGAATGCAAGCGTGCTGTTGAGAAATAGACCTGCTTGCACTGGCTGCAGGCAAAACAATCTTGTACCAGGTGTCTGATTTTTAGGTGGCTGAACCTAGCTCAAGCAAATAATTTCTAATCAATTCCTAACTTTTTTGACTGCAGTGGCAACCTTCAGACTAATGTCTGATGCAGCAAGGTCTTTCTGAGCTTGCCAAAACACTGCTTGAAACAACATTCTCCAGGGAAGGTGATCCTCAATCCCTGAAATCACTCTGTCAGTGTGGTGAAAGACTGGTGAACACAGTATCTGAGGCACCCATTTGTTCTGCTAGAGGCACTAGCAGATCAAACACATGCCCACAAATGATATCTCTTTTAAAAGGCAGAAGTCAGGAGAGAGGTGTTCACAGAAATGTGACAAGCTCCTGCCTCAGCTCTTAAATTCCATGAACCACCTTAAATTTACAAAGGGAAGGTTTTTTCCAGAGCTGTGTAAGGCATCTGCCTCACAAAAAGTCAGTGTCAGCTGGGCTCAAGAGTGTCTCTGAATGTTTCGTTTTCTTGCTCAGTTACGGGAGTTTAGATAAAGGCTCCAAAATATCCTTAAGGTATCTCTCAACTTTTGGTTTCAAGGCAGTTGTATATCAACAGGGATATTCTCATAAAAGGCCAGAGAGACGCAGTAACAAGCCTGTCACTGTTCTGTGGCACATGTTGAGTTTTGCAGTGAGGCATGGAGATGTAGCTGAGGAAGGAAGGGAGGAGGGGCATGGAGTGTGACCCACCGTCTGCGGGTAAGAGAGCGGCCTCAGCCTGTCATAATCCTCTTGTCCAGCAGTATCCCACAGTCCCAGATTTACAGGCTTGCTGTCAACCATCACGTTGGCAGAATAGTTATCAAATCTGAAATTCAGAGACATAGGCCATGGCTCAAACAAGGGAACAGGGAGCCCTTCCAGTAGTGTAGGTGGGATTCACTATGTGCACCCAGGAGCAAAGGCTGGTGATTCCTCTTCTCAGCTCACCTGGGTGACACTGATTTCTTGTTAACCTCCACTTTATGGAATTCCCACTCATCAACCTCCTCCCCATCATTCAGTTGTCCTGGACAGGTGCCTGGCTGCAGCTACACCTTTGATACCTTGCATGCAAGTCCAAAAATCATTTTCTTTTCCCATTTTTTTCCCCAATATCCTTCCCACAACTGCACCTGCTCTAGAACCAAGCCCCTGTCTTTCTTCTGTGTTCTAAAACCTAGTTTTATTCTTAGAAGTGAAGAAGAATCCATGTCTCTGTAGTTTGCTGCACTCCTCAACAGCCCTGCTGGAACTGAGAACAATGCATCCCATCACTCTTTGACAACCGAGCTTGAAATATTTTAGAGCAACTGTCAGGATTGCATTCTTAGAAGTAAAGTCTCGGTAGGAAAAAAAAAAAAGGATAATAAAGCAACAGAGAAGTTCCTGCCCTCATCCTAGAAAATTTTACTTCCTGGTCCTTTTGGTACTGTTTTTTCCCAGATTAAGGGAAACCAGTGATAGGGAAGAACCAACACAAAGGTCTTTAGAATGTGTTCATGGCATCTGCACGTTAGAAACAACATGATTTAGTAGAGGGCTTAGCAGGTCTTGGCTAGTGGTTGGACCTAATGATCTCAGTGGTCTTTTCCAACCAATTCTGTGATTCTGCTCCATGCAGAATCTATGACTGCTCCAATGACAGCAAGTGTTTTGGACAGGGAAGGAAATGGGGCCCCATGTCCATCCACCTGCCTTCTCTTGGGTCTGGCCCAGTTGTTGTGCCTAGTGCCTGTTTGTTTTGGCCAGCAGGATCCCATCTGCTACTTGTAAACTTAGCAAGCAGATAGACCTTGAGTTGGCTGGAGTCTCCTAAATATCCCATTTATACCAGGGTTTTATACGGTTGCTTCTCATGAAAGGTAACAGATCCAAAGTTAGAGAGACCTTCACCAGATTTCCTGTGCTTGGCATGGAGATTGTGGCCCATGGAGTGCCCTACAAGGGGTCACCGAGCCCCTTCACATCCTGCTTTTCATGCCTCCCACCCACTTCAGGACCTGTTTATGAATTACTCACACAGTGGGGATGTATTCTCCTGGGAAGGCATTGGTGGTATAGCTGATAAGAAGACAGGTTTTTCCCACAGCCCTGGAAGAGAAAGAAAACAATGGCAGGAATTCATGGCAGTGCAGGCAGTCTTGCTAGGGTGAGATGGAGATGGGGCAATCCTTCCGCACCTCTAACCTAGCCCTGTCCAGAGATCCCTGGAAGCAGAAACACATTCACAGGGCCAGACAGTGCACAACTACAGGTTAGAAACCTGGCAGGAAGAAAGACAGGGTGACGCCCAGAAATGTTTGTTGTCTTTGAGCATGAAGGCTTGTTTTTATGGTCTAGTACAGAAATGGCTCAAGTAAAACACATCCCCTCTGAGATGGAGGTGGGAGCCCATTTTGCAGTGCATGCTCACAGCCAGGACAGGTGCATTGGCTTGGTGTGCCATGACAAAGCTGCCATGCCAGCTTCAGCACTTGACTACAGGCACTCCTGCTTTGCAGCTGCTGTGGCCAGGGACTGGTAGCAACTTTTACTGACTTACCCAGTCTTTCCCACCTGCAGTAAGCTGCAGCAACACCTGCACAGAGAGCTGTAAGGAGCCAGAAAGGTGCCTGCCCCTATGGCTGATGGAGGCTGCTGGTGATGTCTCTGAGCTAGAAGCTTCCTCTCCCCTCAGCCTCCCCCACAGCCTGCGGCGGTAGGGTGGAGTGCAAGGCAGCCGCACAGTCCAGACTGGGTGAGAGCATTGGTGGGATAAGCAGCAATAAGGCTGTCCTGTGGAGGAAGGTGTTGTGGGCAAGCTGAAGCCTGTGGTCAGGGAAAGAAGTGCAGAAAAATTGGAAGAAAATAAAGCAGCAAATACAGGTGTTGGAGAGAATATCCTTCTCCTGCTGGGGTGCTGTTTCTCATGTTTGTGCGGCCTAGGAAAGCTTGGCCTTGTTTCAGTTACGAACACAGGAAATGGAGTGGTGACAGCAACCTGCCTAAACTAGCACAGCCCAGGGGGAGGGAGAGGTCTTTCCTGGGCAAAGGTTGGCATTCTGCGCTGGGGACTCTCAGACCATCTCACTGTACCTGCGAAGTCCCCAGCCACAGGGCTGCAGTTCTGCCTTTTTGTGTGTCCTTGATAGGCACCCTGGTCACAAGGCACCTGCCTCTGTCGCTGGACTGTGGGGCAGCTGAGGAGGAAGCTGAGTTTTCAGCATGCTCTGACATTTGTTTCTTCCTCCTGCCACCCCCTTCTTAGATCCTCCTCTCTCAGTCCCTGTTCTTTCCCCAGGTGCCTTGCTTCCTTCTTATCATGGAGTTATCCAGGGAGGTGAAGCTCTGTAGGAAATCCCTCAGGAGATCTGTGGGCCTGCCAGTGGATCGGTCATGGACGAGGGGGAGGTTCTGGATTGGTGTGGTTGAACAGAGAACTGCGCAAAGGGTCAGGGAAGGGGTGAAGGTTACAACACAGAGGGGAGGTTAGTGGCATCTGCAGGCTCCTGTGATTGAAGCCAGGGCATGTTGAGAGGTCAGTGATGTGTGATGGAGGGGATATGGGGGGAGAACAGCTTATGGGACAACACGGGAGTTGAGTGATAGGAGAAGGTCCTGTGGTTGCTAGGGTTGAGCCAAGAGGGTGACATTGCTGGCATGCCGGGAGGGAGGTAAGGGGTGGTGAACCAAGAGCTCAGAGCAATAGGGGCTGAGTTGCAAGATGGTGAGAGGTGTACAGAGGTGCAGTGTACAGAGAAGCAAAATGACGAGACAGAAGACATTTAAGAGGAATTGAGGTCCTAGGGGTTGAGAGCAGGACTGTTACTGATAATAACAGTCTATTATTGGTAAGACAGGACATGTGCTGGGGTTAACCATGATGTGAGGGGATGCTGCCTCAAGGGAAGGCTACAGAGTTGGTGCTGTGTGTGAGGGACATACTGGGGGCTGGGGAACCGGGTAACAGATAAATGCCCAATGGAGTTGTTAATGCAGATCCAATTTAAAGCCTTCAGGGGACCTTTCTTAGACGTTACGGTTTTTATTTGGGGCTCTGTCTTTCCTCATCCCTTCTCCCCGCCCCCTTGCCCCAGTCCCTGAAAGCCTCTGACATGTATGTGTGCAGACATTTTCTTTCCCAGGCGAGGTCTAAAGGAGGAAGTGACTGTGGGGAGCAGCACTGCTGTAAATGTCTCTTCATCTGCTACCTTACAGCTGCCCCAGAGAAGTCTGGCCAGCTTCTAGGTGGAAAGGAATTAAGCTATTCCATTCCAAGCACAGACTCTCCTCCTTCCCTCCCTTGCATTTACTCATCCCACAGGGCAAGAAGACTGCTCTGTCCACTGTACCCTTCCTGCCCCAGGCAGTGATGACTGCTTAACTCGTTGACGGCGTGGATCAGGCCATTTCTAGGCTTTAGGGGACATGGGCAGAGAAGCCACCATGTTGTGAAGGCAAAGTTTTGTTAGCTCCCACTCCCAAAGAGGCCTATACTTGTGCCTATCTCAGTGGAAAGAGCTTCTTCTCCTTGTGCCCACAGAGGGCCCTTGCCAGCAGTCTCCAGCACACCCCAGTACAGGGCTAACCTGCTGAGAAAGGCTGAATATGGAGATCCTGAGGACATCTTGCCAGGACCAGAGTGCCACGCCCTCTCCCAGTCATTCCCAGTGAGCACACGGTTTTCAAGGAGCCATTCACCTGCAGGAGAGCACTTGCACCTAATGGGTTTTAAATCTAACTCCTGCCTACAAGTTGAATCTGGCAGGAACACCATCACCTCCTGTGTGTGGGACAGACCTGCTGTACTTCCCATGGATGCAGATGGAAATGAAGATGCATGATCAGCATTTCCGTGCAGATGCCCTGTGAAATGCTCTCTTCCACGATGTCCCAGAGGAACGTCCTTGCTCCAGGGAGGGAGGAAGAGCATGTCTGCAGTAGCAGCAAGCCTGCAGGAGGTCAGAAGCCAAGCAGGGCAGTTTCACCAAGCATCCCCCACTCTCCGTGCCCCTGGTCAGAGGCTGTCCCGGCCCGCATCCCGGCAAACGCACAGGGTACGTACCCGTCTCCCACCACCACACACTTGATGGCTTGCATGGCTCCGGACCCGTGGCGAGGACGGTGCCCGAGGCAAAGGGAAGTCAGGCCAAGGCAAACAGCAGGGAGGGATGGGCAAATGTGGGTAACAACAGCAGGTTGCAAGGAGGGAGGAAGTGGAAGAGGGAACTTCTCTGGGCGATCACCCTCGTGTCCCTCCGCCCCTCCACCGCAGCGCAGCGCTGTGGCAGAGGCCGCTGGCTGAAGGCGGAGCCGCTGCGGCTCCTTGGTCGGGATGACGGCTGCTGTAATATTTCTCGTTCTCCCTGCCTGTATCACCCACTCCCTTCCCACCTCATCCCGATGAATAGCGGGGGGCACCAAACTGATTTTCCAGGGGAGTTGGACAAGGGGAAGCGGGGTGAGAATGTGGAAGGGTGGGTTTTCTCCTGTCTCCGTTATCATCCAAGCTTTGGAGGAGGTGTTAGCAGGGAAGGGAATCTGAAGTAGGAGTACTAGGGTGATGAGGGGTAATGAAGGTTTTTCAGGTCTTCCCAATGCCCCTAAGTGTCAAAGGTGAAACATCACAAGGAACAATACTCTGTGAAGGCTGAACAAGGAAGTCATGCAGCCTCTAGAAGGCAGCTGCGACCCAATGGCTGCTCAGTTCCTCCTCTGCTGTGGGGATAAGGTATTGCTGCACTTACTTACCTGCCCAGACTACTAGTACATCCTTCTCTTCCTCAAGCTGAACAACCCCAGCTCTCTCAGGCAGTCCTCATCGTCCTCAGAAAATAAAAGACTTTTAGAGCTAAGCATCAAGAAGAAGACGTCAATCACCCTAAGAAAGAAGAGACAAGAGCAGAATGATCCCAGGAAGCTCTACTCCTTTCTTTATAGAAATGAAGCTTTGCCTCCTTTTCCTTCTTTCTCCTCCCATGCAACATTAAGCCTTGAAAAGTGTGTATGTGTGCACATCTGTGTGCTCCAGCCTGACCTCATGACTGGATGGGCTTTATAGAGATGGGATATGGTGGCACAGAATTAATTAAGAATTTGGAGGCCAGTTAGAGCAAGAACAGTGTTTTTGCAGCTGGGATGTTCCTGAAGGAAGGAACTCTGAGTAAAGTGTTTCTCCAAAGGCTGATGACCTTTGTGCTGCTGCAGCCACAGGAGGCCGTTATGACTGACCTGCTCTGGAGGTGAGCCCTCCCAGCTGTCCCTCAGCGCTGGCTGCAGCCCAGAAACCTTCAGCCATGGAATGGTTCCAAGCCTTGCTGCTATTTCAGAAGCACGAAATGACCAGCTGTATGAGGTGTTCCCTCTGTGGATGGTAGGGAAAGGGAAGGAAGGAAACCCACTGACACCTCTGCAAGTGAGAGCAGGAATGGGACACAGGAATCCAGGTCAGAGAAGGACATAAGAGAGAGGGACAAAGGCTTTTACAGAGGGGAGCTGGAAAGGACTGGCAGGCACAGAATATATTAACTCAATTAGAAGGCAGCTGTATCAGGCTCTAGAGAATGCTACTGGTGGAAAGACAAAAACCATTCTAGCACTTGGTGGCAGGGATGAACAAGGACCACTGACCTGCTAAACACCATCGTTTGCTTTTGTCCTGGTAGTCTGGCATATGGGCTTGTGGGACTGGTAGTGTGGAAGGGACTGGTGAAGACCAGTTTAATTGGTCAGGGAAGAGGGATTGTTGTGGAGAACCCACATACAGGTGGGCCCCATGTCAAAGACACTGTAAATCTGCATGTCCAGCAATGAGCTATGAAGTCCTGTCAAGAGCCCATTTCTGGGCAAATTACTTTTGCAAGATAATTCCCTGCAACTGCAATGGACAGTCAGTTCTTGTCTAGTCAGAAGTCTGTGCTGTGAATCTATAAACATCCTTCCTCCACCAGTGTCTCTGTAGAGGGACAGCAAGGATCTACATAAAAGCTTTCAGGATGCTTCTTTCCATCACATTTAAAAATGAGATTATTTAATAATGGGATATTACACTCAAATCACACATACAGTAACCACTCTAAGAACAACTGGCACCTGCTGCATTAATACCTTTCAATTGTACATGCTGCAGGAAAAGGAAGCAACCTGCAGGAAACAGGCTCATAACCCTGGACTGAGCATATACAGATGTGTTGCAGCTGCTCTGATGTCCTCTCACACCACCAAGAGGTGCTCCTGACATGAGTTTCCTTCTGCATGTGCAGCAGGGCACACATCTGGGGTTTCTTGTTCCCTCTGCTGAGTTTGAGGGAAATGCTAGTAGGAATTAATTGCTCAGTGAGACACTTTTGTTCTGGGAGGCTTCCAGGGTCCTGAGCTGGGTCACCTCAGAGCAACCCAGATATGCTGGGTTTGCATGGCACCCATGTGAGACTGCAGAGCAGGAATGAAATGCATGATACTGCTTTTCCTCAACAAGGATCCAAAGCAGTGAGGACCTTTCTGATCTCTCCCTTTCTGGGGTGTTCTGCCCCCTCAAGGATGATGGCATAAAAGTAAGGGGGCTCTTTCAGAAATGATGCTTGCACATCACAGCCCTGTACAGGAGGGCAGGGGCTGAGCAGGAAGCTTGTCCTTCAGCACAAACAGAATAGCAGGGAGGATTCTTTCATGGAGGCAGCACAATGCTCATTTCTTTGCATATACAGGACATGGTCACAGCATGTCTTCTCATCACCCTGGATATTTTTTGATGTGATCTCTCTCTCAGGCAGTCCTGAGTGGCCATGAGAATTTTTCTCTGTGCATTGGGTGTTCACCAGGGTAAACATTAATTTGCTTCAGCCTGACTGGTATGCAAACTGTCCCCACTTCCTTTATTCCCCTTTTGTACCTTCCCATTTCCCCTTTGACACAGCTTCATATCATCTGTCTCCTGCTTTTAGTTCTTGATTTGCTGCTTCTCTTTTCCAAAATTCCCACTCCTCCCCATTGCTACTTCCCCTCCCTCTGTCACTACTGTGGTTTCTCAGACTGCCACAGTTGCTTGAAAAGCCTGTTCTGACTTAAGAGCTCAGATCATAACTGAAGTGTGCAATGATGTTCTGCAGTCCCTCTTAGAGAGGCTGTGGAGTTGTTTCATACAGGGTCTCTATTCTGATAGGGCCCACCTCTCCAGCCTAAATTTGTTCTATAAAACAAAAGCTTAGAAAAAGAATGAAGTTTCCAATCCAGCCTCACTGAAGGCAAGCTACCAACATTTACATGCATCATAAGCACCTCAACTTGCAAAAGGTCCTTACTTAATCTTGTGCCTGTCTTACTCATGGGCTGTTCTGGAGACTAGCCCTACTGCAATCAGGGCCAGGTGGTGCATTCCTGACTTTGTGTTGGGGAGGTTTCTCTGTTTTCTGAGTGTGACTGCTCTCAGCCTTTCCACTTTGGGCCAAAACAGCAGTTCTGCTGCCATCTTCTTACCTGGAGCACTGAAAGAGGTTCACCTCCTCCACTCCTCCTCCTCCTCATATTTTCCCTTATAGATCTGGGTAAGCAGAAGAGCATGGCACAAACCTTTGGACTTCATGTTCTTTGTGATGGTTGGTTCATACTTGTACTCCCCTCAGTCAAGAAATTGTTCACAGACACTTAATCATACCACGGTTTTGTGGCTTGACCTTATCTGGTTCTCTGTACTTCTGCAGGTCCCCAGTGATGCTGATGTGGGTTTTCATTCCCAGGGACATTTTAGTATCAGACAGTGACAACCCCCATCTTGCTGATACCAGTGTGCCACTTTAATATCAATAAATACAGATCAACATCTGACTGTGCATTCTTTCCCACAAGGTGCTTAGACAGTTGAACAACATTTTTCACCTTCCTGTTGTAGAAGGAAAGTAACAGGGACTAAAGATTATATGTGTAAATTCAAACTTGAGTGTCAGCTGCATGACTTGATTCCCCTCCCTGCTAGCACTCTCTGTATGCTATCAGATATTAGATACACTGTGTTTCATAAATACAGATCTCATACATATCTTTACTTGTAAGAGTTGATGTCTTCTTGGAAGACTGCACCAGGGAAGTGAAAAGACCTGTTTAGAGTACTAAGAAAATCTATAGCTACTCTGTTTTACAAGACTCATATTTCCTGAACCACCAAAGTAAAATCTTGTGCTTCCCTTCCACCATTTTATTTCAAAGGCATAAAGCTTCAATCTTGCTGCACTTTCAAGTCTAACAAAAAAAAATTAAAATCCCTCTGGCTCCTCATTCAAGTTTATCAGACTCTAAGTGATCCTTCTGTAATCTTTATAAGAGGGTTTCTTCTTGCCTATGGCCTTTTATAATCACCGTCTTTCTACCTTTAAAATAGACTCCAGTCCCTAAGCCCAAACTGAATGGCAGCCTCAGCCCCTGAAGGGGCTATTGAATTTGAACAGACCTGTACATTGTTGCTCTGTGGAGACTTGTGGAATACAGCCGATATGTTCAGCACAGAGAAATACATGGCACTTTGTCCCTGCCTTTATGCCCTTGAAAGCAGTAGGAAATATTTATATGTCTTTTTATTTACACAATTATTTTAAGCCTGGACCAAGCAGCAGAAAAGTGCACGCACATTGTTAATTTGCTATTTTCCATCATGACCACCAGAACAACAGATATTTCCAGCTCAAATTTTAGTTTTTGTTCAGTCGGGGAGCATCTAGGGAGAAAAACTGGTCCCTGGCACAGGAGGCACAGGGAGTAATGGCTGGAGTACTGATCTGCAGCAGTCTGCCTAATCTGCCCATGCTTGATGAGGTGAGAGCAGTGGACCAGCCTGGATGCCCCCTTTGCACACACTGGCCTTGCTGACAACACCCCACATGCTCTGAGGCACTGGCTGTGGGCAACTCTGACCACACCATACAGCATTTAAACCTCATTTTCCCTAGGATACATTTGATTCTCTATCCCAAGGGCATAATTAGTTTTCATTTGTTCTTGTCCTTCCTTCCTTCCTTCCTTCCTTCCTTCCTCCCTCCCTCCCTCCCTTCCTCCCTCCCTTCCTTCCTCCCTTCCTTCCTCCCTCCCTCCCTTCCTTCCTCCCTTCCTTCCTCCCTTCCTTCCTCCCTTCCTTCCTCCCTTCCTCTCTCCCTCCCTCTTCTTAGGTCTGACAGGTGATCAGAAAGGTCCAGAGAGGGGAGGACGGGTGGCACACAGATCCCTGTAAATGAAAGCCACCCACACACCTACACTTTGTCACTTTTGCCTCTTGCTGAAGCGAACTGCAATAAAATCAATATTGCACAAAGGGATGCATGTCTGCAGTTCTCTGTTAAGGCTATATGTCCCCCAGATGGTAGGGAGTTCTAGTCTAGCCTAAAAGCAAATCAAAATACCTCTCCTGAATCTCAAGTAGTGGATGATTTTGCTGTTTGGATCCAGAAGTAGCACGAAAGTCTCTGGGCTCCCACTGCTGTGAATCAGGCATGGCTATGCAAAACCAGCAGACAGCGCAGCTGAGAGAACAATGTGAGGCAGCCCAGAGCAGAGGAGGCTCCCTGTGCCCAGTTTTGAGGCTGTCAGCCACTCTCTGCTGAGCAGGCACAGGATGAGCCTGGCTGCAGAGATTTGGCCAGGGCAGCAGCTGTGCTGGAGCACAGGGCACCCACCAGGCCTTATTTTCTGTGGGCACTTCTCCCTATGCTTTATTTCAGTTTCTGTGATCTGCAGCTACCTGTGGCATTCCCTCACTCCTGCACTGATTGTGGGAAGCAAAGGAACTCCTGCACACAAAGTCATCTGCAGCCAGCACTGCCTCTGTCCCAGCTCTGGATCCTCTCTCCTTGTAAATTCTCCCAGGATCCCTGCTGCTGGGGTTTGCCACCAGGCAGGCACCCCTCTTGTGGTGAGCCCTGTCACACAGCGGCCTCCCATCCCTCTCTTACCCTACACAGGGCTGGCAAAAGCATTGGAGCTGGCAGTCATCTCCCTTCCTTAATCCTGGGATGTGAGTGCCTGAGGCAAAGCCCCTTCCCATGGGACAGAGGAACGGCCCAGTCATCTGAATGTACAGACTGTGTTAACTCAAACAGAACAAATTAGGACAAGACAAAGAGGGCTAGCAAGGATTTTCCCATTGTTTCTCCCAATTCTTTTTCTCCACATAATGAAATAAATGGCTGTAGGCTACATGCACAGGCTGCTAAACCACTTTGACGCAAAACTTTTCAGGCTTGAAATCCCAAATGAAAGTCAGCCTTGTATTTCTGTCTGCTCCTAAGCCCTACAGTTACCATCCAAGTGTCATTCTGCATGTAAACAAAGGCTTTTAAAAGGGGGTGGGCAGGGAGAAAATAAGCAATATTCCTCATAACCGTTTTTTAATTACCAGTTTGGTTTTTTATCTCAGTACTTCACCTATAGTAGCTATGAACTTGCTCCAGATTAAACATTCATTTGAAGGATGGGGTGACTGGGGTGATCTAAATTTCCAAACTAGCTCATCTCCTTGGGGCCATCAGCTGAGATCCCAAATGTGCTCCTTTCCATCTTGTCGTTTACTGCATGTAAGCTTTACCATCATCGTGAATTTCTCCTTTTGAAAAGGTGAAAAGTGAGTCAGGAGCCTTTGCTTCCAGTCCAGTTCTCCTGTACACGCAGGATATCTTCACATCTGCCTGTGTCTGCTGCTAGATTCTGGTAGATAGGAATTCACCCAGAGAAAATCACCCAGAATGGCTCATTTTAACAACTCTTCCCGCGAAGCTATGAGGGGGTGAGGGGAGCCTTGTTAGAAACGAGAGCGGGCTCCCGGTACTAAAGTGACTTCAGCATTTGTTATAAGAAAAAGAAAGGCCTGAAGCGTGGGGCCCGCGGCCGAGCAGGAGCGTTCCCGCCGAGGATGCTGCAGCGCCGGCCCGGGGTTTTCTTTTCAGCAGCGATGTCCCTGATGTCCC